>JARQWZ010001433.1:302500-341751 GCA_033150135.1 Gobio occitaniae | reverse complement strand
ATTTGGAGAATATGTTCACAGCTTCATCCAGGTTGACTGCCATGTCATAGTGTGTATGGATGAGGGCCAGGGATGACAAGCGGTCCTCTCCAATACTACTACGCATGAATGTGTTCAGTCTCCGGAGAGTGTTGGCTGACCATTCACATTCACATGAGGTGACTGGCAGAGTACAAGCTATTTTGAGAAGCTTGAAGATGTTTGGGTAGATCAGCGCATCACATTGTTTGATTGCCTCAGCACATGAAGTTGGCCTTTGCTCTGATGACTTGTTTTGCCACTTCAGTGTCCAGCGTTTCAGTTCCTGGTCAATCAGCTCTGGTGAAGGTAAGCCATCTTGGTAAAAAACCTTCCCTGTAAAAAGACCTTCCCTGAGCTGTTGCATTTCACCTTGACCTTCGCTGAGCTGTTGCAATTCACCTTGACCTTCACTGAGCTGTTGCATTTCACCTTGACCTTCCCTGAGCTGTTGCATTTCACCTTGACCTTCCCTGAGCTGTTGCATTTCACCATGACCTTCCCTGAGCTGTTTCATTTCACCTTGACCTTTGCTGAGCTGTTGCATTTCACCTTAACCTTCCCTGAGCTGTTGCAATTCACCTTGACCTTCCCTGAGCTGTTGCATTTCACCTTGACCTTCCCTGAGCTGTTGTGAATCATCTGTAAATATACAGTATGCGCATTGGTCAGTGATATAGTGTAAAGTGAATTCAACGGTCTCATTATCTTAACCCAGACAACAAATTAGCTCTTGCCGACGTTGGGGCGCGTGTGCCTGCCTGACATAAAGTGCCTCGTGAGATGTCTTATGGAAATCGGTAGCTAATCGGCAAGATATCGGGAAGATGGTGGCATTAGAATGATCGCCAACCGTGAGCCAACGTAAACCTGAAATGATCGCCGACCGTGAGCCAACGTAAACCCGAAATGATCGCCGACCTTGAGCCAACGTAAACCTGAAATAATAATGACCTATGCGGCGTGATCCCACTAGAGCGAGGAAAGCATTCGGTCGCCTCGCTCTCTCATTGACTTCACTGGAACAGCTGATTTTCGGCTGCATCGCTGGAAACGCCACAACATGCTTGAAAATCAGCTGTTCAGTGTTAAGTCAAATTGAGCAAAGCGTCTGAATGCTTTTCGCCGCTGTAGTAGGATCCCACAGATACATAGGTCTTATTGATTTGTTTAGGCTAACTGCTGTCAGATTGTGTGGACACAAGTTTCCTATTGTGTATCAACAACACTCAACACTCAATAACAGTTTATGTGATATGTTAATCATAAAATTTCTTCCCTAACAATTTGACAAGAGCTAGTTGAGAAGTGGGCAACTAGCCCACTTGCATGCGAGACTCCGTGGCTGCGCAGTCTGCAGCCGCTTTTGAGTTGCCAGGTTTTATGACAAAAAAAAGTTTAAATTGAAAGCAAGTGATTGTTTATGTGTAGGGTGTATTTCATACACAATCTGACAACCTGGGAAATGTCAGTCTAACAGAAAAAAAGAATGGATAAGTGATTTTAAAATTAAGTTTGATGGTCATGCAAATTAGGCTACAGGAGTTTTCCAGGAGAAAAAATAAACAGGAGGGCACCGGGAGATGACCTTACGTTTTTTTTTTACTTTGTTTTTGCAAAAGCAGTATGATTTATTTTAACACTCCACAAATCACACATAGAAAACTACAACAAAAATAAGAAATTCCCTCCAAAATAGTTAGTTTAAAAGAAAAATCAGTCCAATCAATTATTTCACTTAAGATGCTTGCTCGCCCCGCCTTTGCCGCCCCCATTCCTGTCCCTGCTCAGCCGCAGCCAGTTTCTCATGGTCATCTCTACGTCAGCCTCAGTGGAATTTTGTTGGGCAGGATTTCTTAACACAGCACCTAAAAAAAATAAAATAAATAAAGCAACAGGGGGGAAAAATAAGACAGTAGCACAAAGTCTATATCTTCGTTTGATTGTTTCTATAAAGACAATTCAGAAAAGGCAGAGCATTTGCAAAAAAAAAAAAAAAAAACTTAAAAGACATTTGGTTGAGAATAGTGTGAGGACAGTATAAATATCGAGAACAACTGATATACATACAGACACCACATATGGGTTGAATAGTGACAGAATGTTGCTTCAACACATTGTAGGACTTATTCAGGAGTACCTGATGAATAGGCCGTGATTTAAGGCCTGTCTTCTAACCCCTATCGCACCAGTTTATGAATGCTGCCCGCATATTAATGAAGCTGGCATCCAATTGTTCGTTCGTAAGCTAAATGCGCCCGGCCAATGAACACAAGCCATTAAGCGTAATCCTCCTGTCGTCAAGTGGATGAAATGAGGACTCAAGTTGCGGTGAAAATGAAAAATGTATTCAGGGCCAACCTGAGACACCAAAAACAAAACAACGTGACTGGTGACAGTTTGAGGAAACTGTATGGTGGCTCCCGCTGTATCTGCACACACAACTGCAGACACACTGGTTGGAGTGTTTCAATGACTAAACACTCCAATTTCATTTATTAGATGTATGCAGAGATGCTCACAAGTCTCTGAGCTAGACTCCAAGTCAAGTCTCAAGTCTCTGGCTCGAGTCCAAGTCAAGACTCAAGTCTCTGGGCTCGAGTCCAAGTCAAGTCTCAAGTCTCTGGGCTCGAGTCCAAGTCAAGTCTCAAGTCTCTTTATTATAATAAGTCTCTGGATGTATGTACATCCAAGTTCACTCAACTAGTACATACTCGTAACGTCATACATCCTCACACTATCAGTGAATCGGCACAAAATAAACTCATAACAGTAAAGGATAACATGACACATAAATAACACTCAGCATCACCAGCAAGCACCTTTATGCTAACCATGAGCTCAGAACCGATCTTAATTGATTTAAGATGCATATGTGAGTGTTATATCTGTAGCGTTACAGATATAACACTCACATATGCATCTTAAATCAATTCATATAGTGAACATTCTTACTTATAAAAATTATTGCATGCACGTCTTTGTAAATTTCTTACCAGTTAAGGATGATATTAACAGTGATGGAAATGACCGAAATTCTCAAGGCGGACATTTATTTTTAATGTTTTACTGTAAAGTTTTGCAGTTTAAGGGGGATTTGTTTTTTATGTATTATTATTTATTTGCCTCAATTTGTAATAATTTAAATATATGCATTTATATAAAATGGCAACATTTTATCTAAAATCCACATTTAAAAAAGATTTACATTTTTCTTTTTCATGATGATAACATGAACATGTGGTTTGGTTTAGTGGATGATTGCTACCATCTACTGGAAAACAAACACTTAAAATTAATTTTACTTATATGGCTACTTAAATTATAATTTATATTTATTTTTAGAAATGTCTAAAGATAAGATTTATCTTTAGACATTTCTAAAATCATTAATATAACAATAAAAAATGACTCATTTTTGGGGTGCTTGGTGAGGTATAAGTAGCTAAACTTTTATTATTTGACAACTGTTTACGATAGATGTATTCAGCGACCCACAGTAATAATACAGTGATGTAAACTGCTCATATTTTTTATGGAATTTTGCCATATTTTTATTAAAATATGTTATATGATACGTTTTGCATTTTCGACATATTAGTGAATAGTAAATGTGTGCATAATTTAAATAAAATACTATTTGCAAAGAGTCTAGCCTAAACTTATTACCTCACAACTAGGATACAATTAGACTAGAACTTCTTTTACTGTTCTTATTTCTTTCTTTATTCCATTAAATCCCTTTTAATCCTGATTTTATTTTTCAGGTATCATTACATGTGTAACGCACTGCTCTGAGACAGAAGGTAGAAGATCCAAATGCAGCTAACAGGCAAACAGGCAACAGGTCATACACAGGTAATCAGTCCAATCAGGCAAACAAAACAGGAGAGACAGGCAAACGGGTAATCCACGGAATAGGCAAGAAATCCAAAACCAGAGACATGAAACCAGGGAAACGCTCAGAAATGCAGTGATACAACATACAAGACTTCGCCGTTAATGACAGAGTGAACATGGTTTATATAGGCTGGGGTAATGAGGTGATGAGACACAGGTGCAAACAATGAGTGAAGATGAGTCCGGGCAAAGGATTATGGGTAATGTAGTTTATGATGAAATGACAAGTCTGGGGTGGAGTGCCCTCAGGTGGTAATCAGGGGCACTCTCACTGGTGATTGTGACAACATGCTTGGCCTGTGTTTTTCATTGCATTTACAGTTTTGACCAGCATAGGTCGCATTTGTTTGTGTTTTGTGCATATCTCATGTATTTCTGGATTACATGCTTGGCTTGCTCAGTTGGGGAAACTACATTTTCAACTAAATATTAAAATATATTTTCTACTACATTACTGATCTGCCCACATTGTCACTATATGATAATTGAAATGAGCTGATGACACATTAAACCATCAGATCCTCCTATCAACACTCATGAAGATGGGCATCTCAGGAAGTGCACTCCAATGGTTCAAGTCGTATCTCTCAGGTAGGTCCTTCAGGGTGATGTGGAGGAGTGAGGTGTCTAAATCACAACATCTAGCTACTGGGGTTCCCCAGGGCTCAGTGCTTGGACCACTTCTCTTTTCCATCTACGTCATCCTTAGGATCTGTCATCCAGAAACATGACTTTTCCTATCACTGCTATGCTGATGACACTCAACTTTACTTCTCATTTCAACCAGATGATCCTACAATCGCTGTTCGTATTGCTGCCTGCCAGACAGATTTCTGGCTGGACGAAGGACCATCACCATCAACTCATCCTTGCAAAAACCGCTTGTGGTCTCAACCAACCCAGCACTTTATAACAATTTCTCCATTCAGCTAGGCAGGGACGTCGTTAGGCCTATTTTAGGGGGGCTGAAGCTACCCCAAAATGTTCCTAAGCCCCCCTAAATGATAATAAGAACAACAATAACAATTTGATTTATCAATAACCGTATCCTCATTCATATTTAGATGCAACAAATTATATATCCAGCTACAAAAAAATAGCGAAAAGTCGGAAGTTGGACAGAAGTACAAAGAGTGTTGTGCTATGAAGATGATGCACCGCGTCTCGTTGCATATTGGTGTGAACTGTGGCAGCCTTCAGAGCGTTGCAGACCGGAGCGCTACTGCAATTAACTGTAAAATAAAAAGGCATTACAAAAAAACGATAACTAACCAAATCTGTAATGTGTTTGGCAAAACTAACTAAAATAAAATGATAGATTAAATGTCCTTAGTTTTCTTCTTTAGCAATGTCTTTCATAGAGCAAAAACGTTCAGCTGCATTTCCTTTCGCTGCGTCTCTTAGGGTGTACTCACACTAGCCAGTTTCAACCGTGCCCGAGTGCGTTTGACCACCAAAGCGCGGTTCGTTTGACTAGTGTGAGTGCTCCGAACCGTACCCGGGCGCGGCTCGATTAGCCGGCCCTGGCCCGCTTGGAAGAGGTGGGCCAGAGCACGGTTCAGTTGGACTCGGGCGCGGTTCGCATGCAGTGTGAGCGCTAACCGTGCTGGAGCACGGAACAGGACGTGTGACATCACGTTTTTGTGACGCTCCAAAACCAACATGGCGGGGAAAGGGTCGCTTTGGTCTACGGCAGAGGTGCAATGTTTGTTGGAAATTTGGGCAGATGAGAGCATACAAGAACAGCTGGACAAAACGCATAAAAACTCAGATATATTTAGGAAAATCCGTGACTATCTTCTTCGTCATGGATATCAAAGAACTACCGAGCAGTGTAGAGACAAGGTAAAAAAACTGCGGGCACAGTATTTAAGGGTACGAGATGCACTCCGTAAATCGGGCAGCTCTGCAGAAGAAAAGGAAAAATTTCAATGGTATGACGCTGTCGACAGTATAATTGGCAGCAAACCTTCTAGCCAACCGAATGTGCTGGAGTCCCATCCACGAAAATCGCTGGATTTTACGTCATCTGATACGGAGAACACAGGACTGGAGAGATCACAGAGCTGTGAGTAACGTTAACATACATACCAGTTCCATTTGATAGCTATTCTGTTAAATTAGTATTTGCATGTCCCTAAAGTAAATTACGCACGGTTTTACTACGAATCCAACCAGGGTTACTGTAGTAAAATCTTGGTTTCCACAAACTGACCATGGGTATGCTGTTAAAACTGGGTTTTACTACAAAAAGAAAAAAAAAGTTTACATAAGGGATGTTTGTTTAATGTTATTATTAAAATGATTACCTTTTGTGTTTATTTTGCTTTTGTGTTTATTTCTGTAGTTACATCGGTCAATTCAGACTCAACAATCGCTTCAAACACTGGTGATGAGACACAGGACACATCAGATAACACTGAGACAATACCTTCAGAACAAGGTAAAAAGAGAAAGAGAAAGGTAGAAGTGAGTGACATGATGACTGCCTTTGTAGATATGCAGAAAAAACAGCATGAAGAATTCATGCAAGGGGAGCACTTGTGTTACCAGCAAGAAAAAGAAATGCTTGATAACTGGATGAAGGCTCAAGTACAAATGGAGGAGCGCCGACTGCAACAGCAGAGGGAGGAACGCCAGGAAACAAACATGATGTTCCTGCAAACCATGAACAGACTGTTTGATGCCATGATTCCCTCACACTCTCATCACCAACCCTCTCCTCACCATCCCTCTCCTCATGCTCCTCCTCCTACACCTCCTCCTGCTGCTACTCCTCCTCCTACTCTTCCTCCTCATCTGCAGTATCCCTACCATGCTGAGACATCATCATCCTACTCTGAGCTTGATAAGTCTACACATGTTTATCGCAACCTGTAAAAGTACAGTTGTTCACGTCCATGTTTTTATGTTGTTATTGTATTTTGGCGTTGCCTTTCATTATACGGGTTATTTAAGTTTTATCTTGTTTTTTTAATTAATAACATGTTTGTAATAGGTAAATATGACCAAAAGTTGTTTAATTTCCTGTAGCATATATTTACTATGCACTTTAACCTAACACTATGCATATACCTCAAACCTCTAAACTTTATAATTCTACCTCGAACCTCTACAATATATACCACACAATTCCATAAATTATACACCACACACACTAGGTAGCTTATAGTTCTCTCAAACCTTTCCATATACACTCACTGGACTTCACACAAACTTTTAGAATTTCATGTTTATATACCTTCTATGCTGTATTGAATAATGACACTCAGGTATGTCTGCAAATTGAAGTAAGGTATACTGCAAGCAAATTGTCATTTGAGAAAACTTCTTTTCCCAGCAGTGCCTTGATACATAGCACTTTGTATTTGGTTTATTTTCTTATTTTGTTTCACAGATGCACATGGTTGTGTTCTGTGGAGTACTGTTTTTTTTTTTCCTGTGAGAAGTGCTCCTGAGTTTATGATTAAAAAATTTTTCGGCATCATCTTATGTTTTGTGTGTTATTTGCAAATAACTCCTGCACTGTTCTTGAAATGAACAATATTGACTTTATTGACAACAGCACAAAAATAAGTCTTAGTAAACCAATAAGTACAACAAATATACATGCACTGAATGTAGTAGCGGCATGACACAGAAATTTGTAATGAAAACCATCCTCCTGAAATATACACTATCTCTCTACACATTTGAGAAATATGAACACAATGCATCTCTGGTGGCATTTGAACTAGTGGCTGTATTACGAGGATTCCACTCACTGTTCACATTTTCCTCTTCTGTGGCAATCTCATCACATTCCTCACCTTTTACTTGACAAAAATTGTGCAGAACGCAACATGCGCTGATAATAGTGTTTATGTTGTCTATGCGGCAATCACACCTCTTCATTAAGCATCTCCACCTCCCTTTCAGGAGGCCAAATGCCCTTTCCACAGTCATCCATGCCTTGCTGAGGCGGTTGTTGAAGGTGGCCGGTGCAGGGGTTGTTTGTTGATTTTCTGGATATGGTTTCATCAACCATGGCAGTAATGGATATGCAGCATCCCCCAAAATCACCACTGGCACATCTACTCCTTCAAACCTCTCTGTTATCCGAGGGAACAGTGTATTACTCTGACCCCTCTCAAACAAGGATGAATTGGCAAAAACTCTTGCATCATGAACCTTGACCGGCCATCCCACATTAATGTCCCAGAACATAAGTCGGTTGTCAACCACACCTTGCAGAATAACAGAGTAGAAACCTTTCAGGTTGTAGTAGTCTGCAGAGCTAACAGGTGGAGCCAAAATCCCAATGTGAGTGCCATCAATAGCTCCTCCACATTGTGGGAAGCCCCAACTGTCTCTGAATCCCTGAATTATGCTTTCAAATTCCTGTTCAGAGGGTGTTCTGATGAAAAGGGAAAGCAAATTTTTCACAATTGCAGAGGCTACAGTGTTGGTGATGCTAACAGCAGTTGACTGACCAATCCCAAATAAATGGGAGATGGTTCTGAACTCTACATTTGTGGCCAGTCTCCATATGCATATTGCAACACGTTGGTCCACGGGCACTGGTTTTCTGAATGAAGTGGTCTGTCTTTGAAGGTGCGGCTGCAGGCTGTTGCACAACTGCAAGAATGATGTCCTTCTCATTCTGAAATTAGCCTTCCACTCATAGTCTGTCCAGCTGCTGAGAACATGCTGCCACCACACACCAGATCTCTGCCGAATCCATATGGTCCTGCAGCAGAATGGAGAAATATTGTTAACTGTATATAGTTTATGCATACACAATTACCTTACAGCACTTTGAAGTGTAATTAAATAAACAACAAACTACTACTCCAGTGCATAAATAACAGTTATGTGTCCCGTTGAATACAGGTGTCTTAATACAAGAATGTAGCTAATATTAACCAGCAAATGATATTAAGTTACATGATTATTAGCTTTAGAACCCTACTGTCATAATTACAAAAAAAAACATTATACACATATTGTATTTCAAATTTCACAATTTCACAATACACTTTTCAATTGTATTCAATGACATTTCAGTATATTAATTCTTACCTTGTCGATGTACGGGAACTGTAGTCCGTAATCAAAGCTGCAAAGTCCTTGCTGCACTTCAGCTGGTACCTTGCAAACCTCCTCATACGAGCAGCACGATTACAGGAAAATTTTCGTGCCACAAAGGCGATAGATCGGTTTAACAACAGGCTGTGAGAGGGCTGTGGACCAAACGACACAAAATTATCCACAAAGTAAACAGAGCGATGGCCTCCATTGTGTTCAGTGAGAGTGCCGCTCTTCCTGTTTATCCCGAAGCCGTCGCAACATAATGACGTAAGCGCGCCCCGGCAAGAATGCTGAAACCCTATGTGAGTGCAGGCCAGAGGGGGAGTGGGGAGGGGGGACAATCGTACTCGGGCCCGGTTCATGGCAACAGTGCCTAGTGTGAGTACACCCTTACTCACGCGCGCCCCACACACACACACAGCGCCCCACACACACACACACACACACACACACACACACACACACACACACACACACACACACACACACACACACACACACACACACAGCCCCTCCCCTCCGTGCACACCGCTGTCTTCTTGAGAACGAGTGTTCGACGTTGAAAGCAAGTTTGCGAAAGGTTGGTATCTCGTGAACACCTTTACACAATCACACATTAAAAAGTGGTATAAAATATTTTTAATTCAGAATATAATTTTGTCAGTGTGTTAATGTCGACCCGAGAAGCGATTGCTACTTTAGAAAGTTAACTAGTCGCAAGTTTGAGGTAAAATGCACTTGGGTTGTCGATGTCAAAACACAATATAAGCTGTGATTCAAATATTAAATAATGTTGTCATTAGGCTATTGTACAGAGTAAATTTAGTATGTGTGAAAATTGTACAGCTGTGGTATTTGTATAGGTTTAGCTCAATTTAGGTTTAGCTGTAGGATTTGTATTTTAGCTCAAAAATGGGTTGAATACATGCGGTTCTGTGTAATTAAATAGCATTCTGTGGACAACTTATCTTATATAGAGAGGAATTAATTATAGTATGCTATTACTTTTTCATACATTTACATGAGCAGACAGATAGCATTTAAGTCATTGCTTATAGTAACGCATCAGGAGCAAAGTCTGGCCTAAGTAAATTCCCCCATGCAGCTTTGATGTGTCTAAAAGCTAACATTACAGTAACTTTTCTTTAAAAGAGTAGAAATGGAAGAAGAGGATATGTCTGTCACGTTTTACTTGTTAACATCTTGGTTTCTTGACTGGTTGTTGACGTAAGTGTAGCTCTAGATGGGAGTGCAAAGATTTTGCAAAGTTACAAATACCCTGGGGGCTAAGCCCCCCCAGTCTTCCAATCCTAGTGACGTCCCTGCAGCTAGGCTCATCAACCATAACTCCTTCCAGGACAGCCAGGAACCTTGGAGTTGTGATTGATGACCAGTTAAACTTCATTGACTACATTAACGAAACAGCCCAGTCCTGCAGATTTGTGTTATGCAACATTAGTAAGATTAGACCCTTCCTATCAGAACAGGCCACACAACTCCTGGTCCAAGCTCTTGTTCACTCCAGACTGGACTACTTTAATGCTCTTCTAGCAGGCCTTCCGGCATGCACTATCAAACCCTTGCAACTGATCCAGAATGCAGCAGTGAGGGTGGTCTTCAAAGAGCCGAAGAAAGTGCACGTCATGCCTATCTTCATCAGTTTTCACTGGCTGCCAATAGCCACTCGCATCAAATTCCATCAAAAGGCACTAGTGCTTGCCTACAAATCAACCGCAGGCTCTGCACCAATATACCTAAACTAGCTTGTTCAGACTTACGCACCCTTCAGAAGCTTGCGTTCTGCAAGTGAACAATGCCTTGTAGAGCCATCCCAAAGAGGCATGAAATCTCTCTCACGGACCTTTTCCTGGTCCGTTCCTACCTGGTGGAAGAACCTGCCTATCTCAATTTGAGCAGCCGAGTCTGTAGCCTTTTTCAAAAAACGTCTACAGTAACATAATTATCAGCAGCAACTGGCCAATTATGACCAGCACTTAACTATTCTATTCTATTTTGTTTTTTATTTATATATATATATATATATATATATATATATATATATATATATATATATATATAAAAAAATGTGTGTTCTGTGCTGTACTAACTGAGACTTGTTTCAGTACTTGCATGTTGTTACCCCTTGTTTGTCTGATTGCTTCTATTGCTCTCCTAATTTGTAAGTCGCTTTGGATAAAAGCATCTGCTAAATGATTAAATGTAAATGTAAATTGTTATCTCATTAAAGTACAATATCATTATGCTCACCTGATGCTCCCCAGATTTTCTGGAACAATTTGTCATATGACTGTCTGTTCTGCATCTTGTAATGGGATAAATGCGAGAACCTTTAGAGTCAATATCACAGGCCTTGCAGAGCTTTTGGACAACACCAACCTGTTGTATAATGCATGCACATCGTCAGAGCAATCCTTTTGTCTCAATTTTATGAAGATTTCTACCTTCTGTTTCGTCAGCTCATCCACAAGATGGTCTTTTGACACATTCGTCATTTGATTTTCAGTGTCATTACAACTTTTGCATATTCTGTATTCAATACAGAGTTATCCATCCTAGTCTTATCTAGTCCATGGAGCCCACCTTTTATAACTAGGTTGCACGGCAAATGGATTTTTGGCCCGACCTGAGGCACATGCACACATTTATCAGTCTATATGAAAACAGACAAATTTCAAAGGAAAAAGAATTACATTAAAATGGAATAAATTACACCAAAAAAGACCCCAACAAAGTTGTGGGTTAAAAGAAATAACCCTGGAAACTGATACATGATTCTGGAATAGACATAATGGGAAAGGGTGAATAATTATTGGATAGTAAATGTTGCAACCTGAGGGGAAAGTCTAAGATGATATGGGAGGAGAAACGAGAAGGAGGACCAATCTCACACACTCTTTATCTAATATTAATGATTGGCACCTACATAGGTCGACTACGCCACCCCGGAAAAACGGGGAAATCACGCCCTATGGGCGCACAGGTTCGTCATCTTTTTATAAAGAATGGGTGAAGAGACGTAGGTCGTAGAAAAAGGGAGTAACAACTTTATTGTATCAATGTTGAATAAATAAACTTGAGCAAAATTAGCTATGCAGTAACGTGCACCAATCTGTCTCCGGCACACCACATAAAAACAAACAAATGACACAAAATGACCAGCAGCGGAGGTATCTGGAGGGTGGCCAGTAGGGATGGGCGATATCTTATCGTTTGCGATATACCGGTAAAAATTCTCCCCACGATAAGAATTTGTCTTCCCGCGATAATAACGATAAAGCCTAGTCGATGGCGCGACCCATCCGCACAGTGCCGCCGCTGGCCGTTATTACTTTATGATGGCCGCGGTGGCTGCATCTGTCACTTTGTATAGCTGAACGGGGGTTGGAGAGAGAATTGTCTTGTGGTGCCCCCGCAGCACTCACTCGGTGCCCTAAGCACCGTGCGTGATGGGAGCGGCGACACTGAATCCGCATCTCACGTGCAGAGCGAAAACAACTATGGCGGAAGCTGCGGAAGAGTTCATAGCTAAACGAGGGGCTAACGTTACCTGAGGGCGACCTGAACCTGTACATACAGATGTATTTTCACTCGCTGAGCACTTGGACTGAGCGCTTAAGATATTCGCTCTTTCTCAATCGATCGGTAAAGCACACTATTTCAGTTCATCTCAATGAATAGGCAGTGTATTTGACGCGCAGTAAACACTAGTGTGAGGCGCGCGACTGAGAGCGCTCAGTGTTTCACACACACTCAAAGAGAGAGCGAGAGAGTCTTATACCACACAGAATTGACGTGCTACATGTAAACAATATCCTTTGTTGTATTTTCCTGTAAAATAATGGCGTTTAATTGGAATTATTCAGCCTTTCGTGAACAGGAAGAAACGAATGCACAAACGGGAATCTCATTGGCTGGCGAGCACCTATTACTGCGCCTGTTTTGATTTAAGCAAATCAGTTTGAATGAGCACAGACAACGTGATTAATATTCATGAACCCAGAAGCTCATTATTCCTTAGTCCAGTTTATTTTTCTTAGTAGAAGAATTCGTGGTATTATTAACTCAGATTACTGAAGTTCTATCATTAAATCATTATTTTCAACTTTTTTGTAATTTGAAGACATTTTTGGATATTTACTTTAGCTGTTTCTGCTATTTTTACCACTGTTTGCACCATGACATGAGTGTATGAATAAATACAGAATCGGTTTACATTTAAAACTTGTCATTGATTTTAATTATTATTGTTTGCATTGTGTGATGTTTTTCAGCACAGTTGCACTATTTAAACTTTACCTGCACTTTTACAGAAGACAATTATTTATGCAACTTTTCCATTTCTGAAAAGGAATTTTATATTTAAAAAAATCAAATAAATATATATATATTGTGTATTATAGGAGCCTATTTGATGACAGGCACGTTTTAATAGATCATTGTTTGTTTTTCTGAGTCTCTCAAGAATGCATGCAGCTTTCACTAGTATCCAAAAACATGGGGAATGATACTACATTTATCGTCATTGATATCGTTATCGCAATAAATTCTAGAAAATATCGTGATAAATTTTTAAGCCCATATCGCCCATCCCTAGTGGCCAGCTGTCTGATTAGACGGTTCCCCATGATACAATACACACGCCCATGCCACACGTGAAGATTTGATACAAGAAAACACAGCACTCGGTGTAAACACCACACTATGGCAGCTGAACCTCACTCTCCAGAACCCCCCGCTCCTGTAACAAAACAGAGGAAGACAACAGAAGAAAACAATCAACAAGTACCCAAAAAAATAACAATCCAATTAAAAAAAAAATGTCACAAATTAAATTAAAGACGAATTCAACACACTTACATTCACTCAGGCATCTGGTTACAACGCCAGAGTAAAATGATAAACAAACAAAACACAATAAATAAACATCTCAATTTGAATACACACAGCTAATGTATAGCCACTAGAGTCAAACCGGTGGCGGTCGGTGAAACCGGATCGGCCACCAAAGCCACTCAAACTTCCAAAGGAGGCGCGATGCAATACTCACAACAATAGTTACTATAATAATAGAAACTTGACAGTAGACAATGAAGCTGTGGTAACAGCATAACTTGTGGTAGCAACAAAACAGCAGCGCTGTCCCAAACGCGTTTCATGCAGGAGACAATCGCCCCATCCTCATTTAAGCGGAGCGTCCGTGAAGGAACTGATTCTCCTGCGAGTGATCGCACCGGAAACGCATAGCTGTACAATTACTCACAGCACGAGTCGCCGCTGCTCAGACGCATTTACAGTACAAAGTACTGCAAATAACAACAGCCTGCACATCACCGCAGAGCTACAGTGCAGACCAAACAATTCCACACTGAATGGTGGTGCGTCCTCGCCATGGGGCGGAGCTTACAATGACGCACCCTCAGGTAGCAGATGCACGGTCTTAAATAGACAGGCCTCGAATGCTGATAGGCAGTTGGGCGTTGCTAACAAAATGGAGGCAGATTTGAAGTTTGCACTCAGTTGTGGAGAAAAACTCGATCTATCTCTTAAATAAATGTATTTTCTCTCTAAATCTTTTCTACATAATGTTACTGAGCATATTTCCTCACTTTTCGCTGGTTTATGCTACATATTTTACGTATTTTAAGCCTTTTATGGCTTTATTTCTGTAAAGCTTTTTTCTCAGCTCTCCCTTATAAGGGGGGCGCGCCGTAAGCGCGTTCACACGCTGCATTCCTCAGTGCGCGTCGTCACGATAAGCTGTTCGTCCGACTATATTGAGTAATTTTTACATTAAAAAAAAGCTTTTATTTCTCATTTATTTCTCTCTTTTTGCCTCAAGTCCTTCTTGAAGAAGGTATTGTGTATACCGAGAAAAATGCTCCTAACCACGATCAGTGACATGTTTCTGAGAGGCGGTGCAGAAACGAGACGGGGCGATAACCCCGCCCTCGCACCATAGCACATGACCTGGAGAGAAGAGAGGTCGTTTCGATGGGGGAGGGAAAGTTAACATATTTGATTAAAGATTATAAGAGTAAATGAATTTTTAAAAAATAATGAAGTGCACAGATAAATCAGTTATAGTAAACACTACAATATTAATATAAAAATACGAATTGTAAAATTTTATTTCATGCCGCCTTTAACACAGCGTGCACTGACCAAAGTGCTGTACATAGCGCAATAAATCACAGAATAATAAAATAAGATAAAATAAATACACTTGCAGATCAATGATTTTAGCTAAGATGACATCAAAAGACAAACACTTAATTACAAACATAACCGGGTAAGACAATTAAAACACGGGAAAGGCCAATGCAAATAAGTGAGTTTTGAACCTGGTTTTGAATATTGTAGTTGAAGGGGCGTTTCTGATGTCAGGTGGCAGTTGGTTCCACAGCTGAGGGCCAGCAACAGAAAAGGCTCCGTCAGTCACCTTTTTGTTTAAGCCTAGGCCATGGGTCATGGAGAAAACCTTGGCTGGACGATCTAAGGGACCTGGGAGCTACATGGGGATTGATGATATCAGCTATGTAGCTGGGGGCCAGGGCGTGAAGATATTTAAAATCCATCAGCTGTATTTTAAATTGAATCCTAAACAAGACTTGAAGCCAGTGCAATGAGGCCAGGACAGGTGTAATGTGTTCTTGCTTTTTTTGTGTTTGTGAGCATCTTAGCTGCTGCATTTTGGACCATCTGAAGCCGTGCCACCATAGTTAGAGGGAGACCAAAGTAAAGAGATAAGAGATAGATATGCATGTCTTTAAACACTATGCAATAAAGACAAACCTGTAAACTGTCTTAGGTACAGACAAAGTTCGAGACTGAGAAGCACATGATCATCAAAATTGTGACCGTCCTGCCATTCCTGGTATCTATAAATCATATTACACCCTGAGCATCTTCTGGTGTAAGTAGAGATGTCTAAAAAGACTTAAGTGTAAGTAACATTCATGAATGATTATGATACAACCTAATATGACAAATGAAAATTCGTATTTGAATGTTAAATTTACTGTCAATGACACTTTCCATGGGGACAATTTTAGCTTTTGTAGTCATCAGCAGTGCAGTTTCACCACTGAAGATCATACACGTTGTCTCAACTGGAAGATTAGCTGGAATTTTCTTCTTGATATATATAAATGAAGTGAAGATGTGCTCTTCTGAGTGCTAAGGACCCAAGGTTTCACTTTGGAGCAAGTGCCATTTGGCAATGTTTTTGTGAGGGCAAGACATTTGTGGTTTTGAACATGGGCAGTATCAAGTGCCAGCAGTTGAAATGCAAGAAAACAAAAAAAATTGAGACTCTTTTTGTATACCTGCCTCAGAAAAAATTATTCAGCGAAATTAAAGGATTAGTTCACTTTTAAATAAACATTTGTTGATTTACTCACCCCCATGTCATCCAAGATGTCCATGTCTTTCTTTCTGCAGTCGAAAAGAAATTAAGGTTTTGGATGAAAACAGTGCAGGGTTTTTCTCCATATAATGGACTTCAATGGGCTACAAACGGTTCAAGGTCCAAATGACAGTTTCAGTGCAGCTTCAAAGGGCTTTAAACGATACCAGACGATGAATAAGGGTCTTATCTAGCGAAACGATCAGTTTCTGCGAGAAACCAAGCAGTATTTATGCTATTATTTTACCTCTAAACAGAGGAACGCGATCGTCTCTGAGCTCCGCCATAACTTCCGGAGAGTGAGGTCAAATTACATCGTGGTCATAGATGTATATGTAGATGCCTCATTAGCGACTGCACGGATCAGTAGAATGAGGCATCTACTATCGATATATCTATGACCACTATCTAATTTGACCTCACTCTCCGGAAGTTATGGCTGAGCTCAGAGATGAAAAGACTTTAAAAAAAAATTTGCACTTCCAATGAAAAAAGATGAAGCGTGATTCTAGCCTGACTTCAAATTTTATTCGCCAAATATTACAGTATATCAACTGTATAAATAATATTATAGAGCAATATTTATGATTTAGGCATGTTATGCTGTAGTTATTATATTATTATACTATTTACATTATATTTAGATATTAATCATATCTGTATTCTAAATATTTTGTAATTACTTTACAAACATTTCAAGTTTTGCACAGATAGTATTTGGATATTTCTACAATTGCATAAAAAGGATGCAAGCACGTTGTTTCAACTACATTTTGGGTTGATGTTGATTATTTCTTGCTTAGAATAAAGTTAACAAGTTTAATATAAGCAATTCAATTTAGGAGAATAATACATTTGCAATACAATTTTTGATAATCATAATACCTACCAAGCACATATAATGCTCAACTTCGATCTTCCTGTTTGCAAAAAGTGGATTATTTATATTTGCAATACTGAGATCATGAGATGTATCAGGAGTTCAAATGCAGTCCATGTCGATATTACAAAAAACATCAATGAACTACTGTACAATGTAAATCATAAACGGTTTCATGTTTATAATAGTTTATATGTGTTTGCAGGTAATTATGTTTTAAATGATAAAAGCAAATAATTTTCCTCGTTTATTGAAGCTACTTAAAGGGATAGTTCACCCAAAAATGAAAATTAGCCCATTATTTACTAACCCTCAAGTCATCCTAGGTGTATATGACATTCTTCTTTAGGACAAATACAACCATATTGTCATATTGAAAAAAATTTCCTGGCTCTTCCAAACTTTATAATGGCTGTTTCTGTTTTAAAGTCCATAAAAGTGCTCCATCATTGGGCAATTCAAATTTTTGGGTGAACTATCCCTTTAAGTTATTCAGTCAAGATCAGGGAGTGATTTTACTTAGTCATTTGTTGTTTGTTTATCATTAATGACAAACTGCAGTAGGTGTATTAGGTTTCTGTCACTTTAAAAGCTTATGCATGGATCCAATATACTGTTACACATGTGTTTTCTTTCTCAACTGTGTATGTTTACTTTAACATAACCCACTGTGTTTAAGTGAATACTACTAATACTAGGTATTTTGACATTTCTGTGTGTACCTGTTTAGGCATGTATCTGAAGCTCATTTGCTTATCCACGTTCGACTAAACAGTGACTACGTTTGCATGGACAGCAGTAATCTAATTATTGACCTTACTCTGAATAAGACAATAATCTGATTAAGGCGTTTACATGAGTTGCTTTTAGAATATTACGTTCATGTTCCCGTTTTACATGTTACAGAACATAGCTCGATTAAAGGTACGTCATTACGTCCCCATGCCACGCTACGCTGTCCGGCGTCCAATCATAGCGCGACTTTCGTAGGTCTGTTCAAATCAATGGGCTCAGGCAACCCGCTGTAACTTTACCTGCGGGTGTCGCTGTTGGACAGTGTGACTTTATAAAAACGAGTGACTTTTAGACTTTTTAATGTAATATATATATATATATATATATATATATATATATATATATATATATATATATATATATATAGTTTTATTTTTTGTAATATTATATATTGTGTCTTTCAGGGTTTTTTTAAGAGACACTGCCCATCTTGCCTCCTTCTTGACAGCCTACATTTCGAATAATAGCTTTGATTAATGATGAAAATTAAGGTTTCAAAATCGTGATTGTTTGGATTGTTTTTTTTTTCTGCCATCGAGCCACAAGCGCTCACTGAATGGCCATATGGCTCGCGAGCCTAGAGGTTCCCGACCGCTGTTGTAAGCAGACAATTATGAATCTGGGATTACAGATACAAACTTATTGTATTTTACTTTTACAATGAGCAGAATTATTACAACACATAGAAAAAAATTATAGAGGAGGTTGTGTCCGAGTGTGCAGTCAAGCAAGACACTCAGTCACGCACCATAGCAACACGTCATGGCAACGACATTTCAGACTGACAGATACGTAAAAGATAAACGGGAATTTGAGCGCATTGTTACTGTTTTGTACGCGCGGTTATATTAATTATAATCCAAATTCTGTTTTATTTGTCACAATATTATTGATGATTGTTTAGAGGGGCACTTTATATACTTTTGATACGAGCCCCCAAAGCCCTCCCCTCTGCACTTGCCTGCTGTGTGTGTGTGTCCTGTCACAAAATGCGGCGAAAACTCCTACACGACATTAATAGTTAGATTAAGGTGTGTACATGTCTACAATGCACTTAGATAATGCGACCAAAATAGGCATACTCCACATGTCTTAATTCGATTTTTGTTTAATTTGAGTATGGCTTTAACTGGATTAAGGTAATTAGAAATTGCTGTTTACATGGTAGTTTCTTAATCAGAGTATGGTCTTAATCAGATTAATATCGGAGTATTGTTGTCCATGTAAACGTACTGAGTGTCTCTTTTGCGGCTTAATGTGCTTTTAATATCAGTTTAATATCAAACATGTCCCACAGTTTAGCAACAATAGACTGTATTTTACAACACTCACTTATTCGGGCTGATTTGGATGCAAAGTTTGGGCTTTTAGGTAGGAATGAAGGAAAGGAAAGGAAGGTGCGCTGGACGGAATGCAGCAGCTGCACAATAATCGAAAATCAAGTACGATTATTCGCACAGTCCTTGCTATTAGATACTAAAGATTGACTAAACAAACAAAGTGCAATGTTCATTATTTTTATGTTTATGCCCTTTTATTTATAGTCTTCTAGTTACATTGTGGCACTCACAGCAAGACAGAAGTGTAATATTTTGATTCCAAGGTATCCATATATGAAATGGGCGTGACACCTCTAACCAATAGAAATTTGGGAGTGAAATTTGAGGACCATCTCTCAATATTTTAATCTACAGCAAAGAAGATGGCCAGGTGTGTCCACAGGAGTTCATAGGCAAAAAAAGAAAAGCAAAAGCCTAAAGTCTAAAGGAGGTGAAGGATGCTAATAAAAGTGGTCATGAAGGTGGACAATCAGGGGTCCATTCTATTTGAATGTTGTCGATTTGGCATGATCTTGGATTGTTTGGTTCTTCGACGCTCATCCTGAACTTGATGTCATAGCAACAGGTCCGGAAGCTCAAACCTGCTCGGGAGTAGGCTTATTTCATGTAAACAGGATTAGATTGAACCTTTTTACGCAATGCCAGGTGGCTTTTTTAATTATATAATGTCATTACGTTGTCTTGACGCCCGCCAATCGCTGCATTACTGATCGTGGTTTCGAGTATCAATGCATCTGCCCTCTTCAGGGAACACAAGAACGCGCAGTAATCTTAGATAACTTAATCTAGATATTTTAATCCAATCTGCAAATTCGTTTGAAGAACCAAATTAGCCAGAGATCAGTTATCACGATTAGAAGATCTGGGATCTGTCAAATCATCTCAGATGTATTAAGCGACGTACGAAGAACGGACCCCAGATGTGGCTCACATTCAGTTGCAGTGTGAACATAGTCTCAAAGGTACAGTGAGCGATTTCTGAGAAACACTGTTGATATTTGAAATCGCCACCCAAACAAAGACACCCTTCCCATCTAGAAAATATTCACAAAAATTGTTTGTTTGGGTGTTGATTTCAATTTTCGAAAGCATTTCTTAGAAATCGCTTATTGCACCAGATACATAATTATCGGTCCCGTATTCTCTCACAATGAACACAAACAGGGTCTCACATTTGCAAGACTTTTTATATTCATCTTTAAGTGTGATTGCTAAGTGCTCTGTTTTTTTTTATTTATTTTTTTATCTCCTGTCACACTGAGGAACACTTCAATTTCTTTCCAGAATGAGTTTGCAAATTTCAGGTCTGTGTGATATGTGAAACTCTTCTCACACTGAAGGCTTCTCTTTAGTGTGAACTCTCATGTGAATGTTAAGGCTTGTTTTGTTTGAATAAGTCTTTCCACAGTGATGGCACATGAAAGGCTTCTCTCCGATGTGAATTTTGACATGATTCTTAAGGAGATTCCTGTCTGTGAAAGTATTTTCACACTGATGACATGTAAAACAGTTCTGTCTTGAGTGAATATTCGTATGGTTTTTAAGGTTTTCTCTAAATCTGAAACTTCTTCCACACTGACCACATACAAATGGCTTCTCTCCAGTGTGAACTCTCATGTGCGCAGTAAAACTTTCATTTCTTGAAAAGCTTTTCCCACACAGCTTGCATGTGTAAGGACTCTCTCCAGTGTGACCTCTCATGTGGTCGTTGAGGTTCTTTTTGTATGTAAAACTCTTTCCACACTGAGGGCATATGAACGGCTTCTCTCTTGTGTGAACTCTCATGTGAATCTTAAGGTTTCCTCTAACTGTGAAGCTCTTTCCACATTGAGGGCAGACGAAAGACTTCTCTCCCGTGTGAACTGTTCTATGATTCTTAAGATTTGTTTTGTTTGAACAAGTCTTTCCACAGTGATGGCACATGAAAGGCTTCTCTCCGATGTGAATTTCGACATGATTCTTAAGTTGATTGCTGTCTGTGAAAGTCTTTTCACACTGATGACATATAAAACAGTCCTGTCTTGAGTGAATACTCATATGGTTTTTAAGGTTTTCTCTAAATCTGAAACTTTTTCCACACTGGTCACATACAAATGGCTTCTCTCCAGTGTGAACTCTCATGTGAGTCTTAAAACTTTCATTTCGTGAAAAGCTTTTCCCACACAGCTTGCATGTGTAAGGACTCTCTCCAGTGTGACCTCTCATGTGGTCGTTGAGGTTCTTTTTGTGTGTAAAACTCTTTCCACACTGAGGGCATATGAACGGCTTCTCCCCAGTGTGAATCCTCATGTGAGTCTTAAGATTTCCTTTTAGTGAAAAGCTCTTTCCACACAGCTTGCAGGTGTAAGGGCTTTCTCCAGTGTGGCTTCTCATGTGGTAAGTAAGGGTTCCTTTATGTGTAAAACTCTTTCCACACTGAGGGCATATGAACAGCTTCTCTCCTGTGTGAATTCTCATGTGAGCCTTAATACTTGCTTTATGTGAGAAGCTCTTCCCACACAGTTTGCATGTGAATGGCTTCTCTCCAGTGTGACCTCTCATGTGGTCATCAAGGTTCTTTTTGTATGTGAAACACTTTCCACACTCTTGGCACATGTAAGGCTTCTCTCCAGTGTGAATTCTCATGTGAGTCTTAAGATTGCTTTTATGTGTAAAACTCTTTCCACACTGTTGGCAGGTGAAACCAGGCGAAAGGCTCTCTCCAGAGTGAATTCTCATGTGGATTTTAAGATTTCTAGGTTTTGTTTGTGAGGAAATCTTTTCAATCTGTGAGTCAAAAAAAGATTTTTCTTCAGTCCTGATCTCATGATGTTTCTCATACAGATCTTTTTCTTCCATTTCATTCAGTTCTTGACTCTCTCCATTCAGTGCAATCAGGTCTGAGGTAAAAAAAAAAAAAAAAGAAGAGACAAATACAAGTTAACAATAGTTTAACGGCACTAAGCAAAGGCAGGGTTCCTACGGATCCTTAAAAAATCCTTGAGAAATCTTACATTTTACATGACACTTTGACATATCTAAATACTTTACTAAATTAAAAGTATCTAACTAACGTTATATGATTTTTTTTTATATTTTTAGGGCATTTCACAATTGAAATAGTTTAAACATTTAACGCCTAAAACCCTTCTAAATGGAATCCTGGTTTATCTTGCTTCATGTTTCACACTGGTCATAATTTACCCGAGGTTGACAATTAATCCTGGGTATTCATAAACTGACATTTAAAAATGTACATCCCTAAACCCTGGGTTAACATTCTAATTTGCATATTTGTGGTGTCATTGTCATTGATTGGATGAACGCAGCACCTAGCCTGCTTTCATAAAACCTCAAGCATTGAGCATCTTCGTATTGCCGTCTGTACTGTACAGAATTTATACTGAATGGACATTTTGGAATATAAAGGTAAGAATGAAATTCGAGTCTCTACTTCACTCGAATTGTCGTGTTTTCTGTCAGAATTTGACAATTCAAATGCTGAATTTATTGTTTATATACAATACAAAGTGTTTCCTTGACTGTCCAAAACACGCAAATATGAGTATGCAATTAGTTGTCTGTTGCTAGTTGTAACATTCTAACACTGCATAGTTTCACACTGTACAAGTTTGGCAATGCAAAAGCAGTGAAAGAGAGAAGCAGGAAAAAAAATGGGTTAATGTCAGTTCAATTGTAAGTTCATTCTTTATGTGCGTAGCGGTGTGCGATTTGTAGGCTACTGTGTGTAATGATATTGTAATTGTTTTAACGGTGTGTGAGCAGACATCGAGTCTCGCACCTTCACTCCATGATGTATGCAGTGATATGTCTCTAAAATTCAAGTTAAACAGGTATTTTTGCCCTGATAATTTGTTGTTGTATATTTATATCATATGATGTAGTTATATTACACTATCAAACAAGCAAGAGTGCCATTTTATCCAAATATAAGTATGATTGCAAATGTGATATTTATTTTATACAACAGTTAAATAAGTTAACATTACCCCTTCTCCACCGAAGCAGTGCTGGTGCTGGTTCGGAGCCAGAGCCTAGTTTCAAATCGGTTCTTTGTCTTTCCACACCCAAAGCACCAGCTCCGAACCAAGATAAGGGTTTCTTAAGTAGCACCAAAACATTGCTGGTCTAGAAGTAAGAACCGTTTGCGCTGGGGGCAGGGTTACCGTGACCAAGAAGACCAACACAAACTTGTGACCGCCATTTTTTAAATGGCAGCTAATCGAGCTAATAGCTGCTCGATTGTAATCTCCGTCTATACAAATTACGGCGAGCTGCACGAATGCGTTGGATTCGCTGTGTTTTGATGCCAGTGTAGGTTCGCAAAGTCATGTGCATCAATAGTAACGCAACGTTCGCCGTTGTTGATGGAAGGCTTGTTCGAGATACATACAGACCGATCACCGTATGACAACGAGTACAACAAGAGCATATGACTCCTTATGCTTTTGAATCGCTCATGCAGTGTTTTGATAACGTACGCGGATCGGTCTGCGCAGCGCCGATGCATCTCGAACAAGCCTGGTGTATTTCAGTGTTTGTGTTTCCCGCTGCCTCACTAGCGTTGCTGAGAAAATGAGACGTATACAGTGACGTAAGTACTGGCTCTGTGGTGGCTTTCTAGCCCGTGGTAAGGCAAACCGGTTCTTAGAAGAATCGTCAGTCGAACCAACTTCGAACTGCCACTAGCACTGGGTCTGAACTAGCACCCGGTTCATTCTGGTGGAAAAGGAGTAATTCTGAGACGCAATCATATATAGGCCTAGAACTATTTACATGCAAACAAGTCAAGCCAAGCGTAAGAATACTTACCTATATACCATTTGACTATTACTTTTGAAAAAAGCGTAACTGGTGCGACGTATCATTAGAACGTAGCGTAAGCATTTTGAACTGTGAGAGGTGTTACACTTTCTGCGCAAGTTGAATATGGAAGGTGGTCTAGATATTGATATGGATATTTTTGGAGTAAGTTTATGATGGATGCATGCACTTTTTTGAGATTCAAACTCAATAGTAGACCCTTACACTGCCATTATAAAGCTTGGAAGAGCCAGGATATTTATTAATATAACTAAAGAAGAAAGTCATATATACCTTGAGGGTGAGTAAATCATGGGCTAATTTTTATTTTAAAGTTAACTACTGTTTTAACAACCATTTTTGATGATGCACGTGCACTTGGCTGATCCTTGATGTGTTCACAACGGAAAGTTGATTCTGCACTAATTTTATCTATCTAGCATATGGGATGCTAATTAACTGGTTAACCGTTAACCAACAGTAAGAATTTTAACCGATTTAAAGCCTACTATCGTTTGATGCATGCTTAAAAAATACACTACAAATATTTATAGTTTTTTTTGAGAGAGAGAGAGAGAGAAAACAGGTACATACAAGTTGCATTCAGAAATAATACCAGCAAATAAAGTACAATGTTCTAAAGTACTTCAAACATTATAAACACTACAAAAGCAGCTATAGGCTATTTAAGTTCCCCTCACTCCACAACAAATCCTTTAAATTTAACGGTATTCAGAACTGAACAAATAAAAAAATATAAGTAACTATAAACAAGCCGAAATTAAATAATTTAAAGGTGCACTTTACACATTTTAGCGGGATCTAGCGGTGAGGTTGTGCAACCGTCCACCGTTCACCCCTCCCTTTCGAAGCACATAGAAAATCTATGGACACAGGACAAAGATGTCGTCGTCTTGAAACAGCAGGGAGTAACTAACGCTCTGGAGAGCAGTTTGTCCGTTTAGGGCTACTGTAGAAAAACATGGTGGTGCAAAATGACGATTTCTAAGGTTATAAAAACATAATGGTTCATTATGTAAGGTCTTTATACACCACCGAAAACATAGTTATGTATATTATATAGTATGTATATTATGTATTTATGTCAATAGATCCTCATAAATATTACACACTGAACCTTTAACTACTCAAACTGAAAGTTATCGCCGTTGGGCAAACCATTTTTTACTACCCAGGGTTTGAAAAACTGTGCTGTAAATTACTCAAAATCTTATGATACTTCGATTATCTCCATTCAGTTTTCAAACAATATTTGTTTTCATGACTTTTGCATAACACACTATTTCATGCTTCATGAATGAAGTCTGGTTTCACTTTAGTGTCGCACAAAGTCGGATCATATGCACGGGTCGGCGAGAAACTTTCCTTCTGGCCGAGCTGTGACATAAATTTAACACTATTGGCTATTTTAAAAAGGGGCTTCCATTTAAGTAGACCTGGCAAACTAATTAACAAACCTGTCTGAGATTGATACCATTTGATCTAAAAGATATGGAGAGAAAAAAAAGGGGAAAAAAAATAGGAATAATATAATAATTGCATAACAATTTGGAACGCAGTATAATTTGGATGCTCATATGACATTCTTCAAAAATATCACTAATTTCTGTAGAGCTGGACATTTCAATAAGGATCAAATGACTTCAGCTTTGAGAATGAAACCAACCTTTTTGTTCCTCAGTATCTTCTTGTTTCACACGGAATGTTTCTTCTTCTTCAATCTTCATTTCTTCACTCTCCTCTTTAATAAACTCCATAATTGTGTCTCACAGGGATCTCAGTCGCTTCACCAGGAGTTTTTCTGTGTAATAATTTGATAGTGATAATTTATCATGTTTAAGTTTAAAATAATAAAAAATAAAATCCAAACATATCTGGTCGATTAGCCCTCAGATCTAGTGCTACAAATGAATAACTGGGAAAAAGAATATTTAGCTATGATTTATATTTACATTTTATCATTTGAGCGCATCGAATCAGTTTACAACACATTTGATTTAGATGTTACATTCAAAAATAGTTATTTAATTTACACCGCGTGTAAAAACAACACAATGGATTGAACGGTTTGTATCGATTTAAACACTTAAAACCACAAACCTTTGTTTAGCCTAGTCAGAGATGTAGGAGCGTGGCGCCTACTTATGACGTCACAACAAAATAAAAGTCCTTTTCAAATGCTGAAATCACAGAAGTGCATAGAAATGTACACACACAAAAAACACAAATACAAATTATATATACATTTGTTTGTAATTTAATTCCTCTTCTATCACCATTAGTATGATCAATACGTGCAGATTTGTAAACATTTGTCCTCCATGTAGGGTAATGTAGTAATTTCAGCATAATAGCAATTTTAGTAATAGCAATTTTGTAGTAATATGTTCAGTATGTGCAGCTTGAGCTCCTTCCAGGCTTTTGTAGTGACAAGCGTTGCTTCAGACAGACATATGAACATATATCCTATCCCACTACTTGTTGGGGCGAAAAATAAATAGCCAAAATGACAAATACATTTTTAAATGACCGACTGAGTTTATTAACAATATATGACAGAGGGTGCATCTCAATCAGTTCCCTAGCTCCTGAGCTCGTGAATCAGTGTATTGTGTACACTAATTTGGGCACTGTTAAGGACATTAAAGGACTGGCTCACTACACATTGGGAAACTGATGACTATATTTCTGGCAATGTGAAAACGTCCTCATTGTACAACATCACTACTGGTATTTATGAACAACATCAGAGCGGATATCTTTTTTACATCATTTGTAATGTTATTTAAAATACATTATGATAAATACTTTGCTTGTTATTTATACCTGCAACATTTCAGATGTAAATAAATTATAAATGTTAGCTAGATTATGTTCATTACCTTTGTATATTTATCATAAATATTGTTATTGAGAACAATGTGTATTTATCCTGAAATATAATAAAATAATGCTTTCTATTTTTAAAAACATATTGCGTGTTGTTATCTGTTGTTATGTGTACTGAGTTGGCTCATATGATTTACGTTTCCCGCTTCAAAACTTCTGTTAAGGGAACATAGTGAGCAGTGTTGCACTCTGGGTTTTGCGGTGCATTGTAGGACTAGTTTTTAGGGAGTGAACATTTCAGTGCACTTAAAGGTCCGACTCCCTGATCAGTGCCCTGACTACTGAACTAGGGAGCTGATTGAAACACACCCAGAGACAGGCAAATAGAAAGTTATTTAAAGTCCCCCTGTGGTGAAAATCAAGTTTTTAATGTTCATACAGTGGTGTGAAAAAGGGTTTGCCCCCTTCCTGATTTCTAATTTTTTTGCCTGTTTGTCATACTTAAATGTTTGAGATCATCAAACAAATCTAAATATTAGTCATAGTAAAGATTACACAAGTAAACACAAAATGCAGTTTTTAAATGAAGGTTGTTATTATTAAGGGAAAATAAAATCCAAACCTTCATGGCCCCCCACATGATAAAATACTATAGTAAAATTACTCTAGTAAATACTATAGTGTTTTTGAACCATACTATAGTAAATATACTAAATTAACAAAGTGTAGTAAATACTACAATATACTACAATTTACTGTAGTATCTTTAATATAGTATGGTTCAAAAACACTATAGTATTTACTAGAGTAATTTTACTATAAAATACTATAATAACAAGTAGCTGTTAACAAGAAGCGGTAAAGTCACTATGAGTCATCATTGGCAATTTTTTTTTCCATGGAACTGGGTTACTTGCAAACTGTTGTCGCGGGTTGTTTTTTTCCCAACGATATAAAGGTTTTGTATTGTATTGAAATATCTACCAATGATAAAACGGTTAGATTAGACATAAACTGTTAGATAAAATCTTAGATTATGTTGTGTGAGGGACAGGCCTCTGAGCTTATTTATGAAAACAGATGATTACTTATAATGATTTTGAAAGTGTATATAAAGTATAACGGTGAATAAAATGTGTGAATGGCATGTGTTCAGTTTTGATATTTGGATAGGGTCAGTGGGCTTGTATCAATGTAAAAAGTAGAACATTTTTTAACTTATTTTGATCAGTTAAAATATTGTAAACATATGCTGTCACGACTTAGCCTATTGATTTTGTGTGTGTATATATATATATATATATATATATATATATATATATATATATATATATATATATATATATATATATATATATATATATATATATATATATATATATATATATATATATAATGTAAATGTATATAAATTTACAATGTAGAGCTCGTTTTTTACAATGTACTCCTGAGCTCTTGTGGAGTTGGGCCAGTGTAACGTTTGACTGTAAGTGTGTACACATGTAAGAGATAACTTAGAAATGATCTTAAATCCTGACTGCATAACAGCACAGTAGGAGGCGATATGCACACGCTGCAATGCGCTAAAAAAACGAGAAGGACTTTTATTTTGGCGTGATAGTATGACGTCACAAATCGGCGCTGGGCTGCTGCCTTGAATGTAATTCGGCTGAAGAAAGGTTTGTATTTCATACATTTAAACTGTTTAAATCGATACAAACTGTTCAGTCAACTGTATAATCATTTTACAAGAGCTGTAAAATTAATGATCTATTATTGAATGTAACACTGTAATGCTTTATATATCATTAAAGAACATTATTTTTGTTGATAAAACGCATCCGCACATGGCAAACAAAACAGGTGGATATCAATTCTCTCCCTATATCATGAATTGGTCACTGACCTGTAGAGATGAGAGAAACCGAGCTTTTGGAAACTCAGGAGTCATTTGAACCAAATGTTGTGCATAATTCAGAATTGGGACACAGAGCTGTGAATCTCTGAAGATGAAAACACAAACATGAGAACTTTTAACCAACTGCAAATGTTTTCATAATGCTTTAATCTGGTAAATAAAATCTCCAAATCAATAAATACCAAATCTTAACCATATATATAATATGAACTTTCTGTATAATTGATATATTTTGTAAATTACTTTGTAGTGCTTTTGAGTTGTTGTTGTTGTTGTTGTTTTAATTGGGCCATTAACTCTCACACTGACTGATTCCCCTACCAGTGTGCTGATACTGAACACAGAGATTTAGTTTGGATTTATTTTTCTTTCTGTTAATTATTCTCATCTTAAACATGACAATTATGTCTAAACACAGAGAAAAACTCCTGGTGAAGGAACTGAGATCCATGTGACACACTATTATAAAGATGGCGTTTATTAAAGAGGAGAGTGAAGAAATGAAGATTGAAGAAAAAGAAACATTCAGAGTGAAACAAGAAGATACTGAGGAACAAACAGGTTGGTTTCAGTAACTATATCATTAAAACATCACCCTGTTTTTATTGGCATTTTGAAGTATTGCATGAGAAATGAGTGACGTAAATGGCAAATTTTGCAAAAAGAGCAATCTGCCAAGGAAAGAATTAGGACATGGTAATAATACACAGCAATCAGCCCAGTCACTATGAGAGGAACAACACACACACACACACACACACACACACACACACACACACACACACACACACACACACACACACACACACACACACACACACACACACAAAGAAACAAGACACAATAGCAACAAACAAAGATACATCCTAATATGCCAACAGTAATGTAGTTAGTAGTGATGATCAAATGTGGCTGACGTGATTGTATTTCTTTGATCTATTAAACTTTGAACCGACTAGATCTTAATTATTGACCTTCCAAGGTGGAAGAAAGCTGTTTTACAAACATAAACCGAAGAGTGAATATCAAAAGTAGAAAACAATGCAACAGTACATGCATTGAGATATAGAATCTAATATGCAGAGGTTTTTGGTCAATGCTGCTGTCTTTTCAGAGTTTAATATAAGAAAATTACTATCAAATCTTTGATAACATTAAGGGTGCTTTCACACTAGCATTTTTGGTGCGCACCCGGGTTCGATTGATGTCAGAGTTCGCTACGTTTGGATGATGTGAATGCGGTCTTCTGAACTCGGGTGCGCACCCGCGAACCATACCAGAGTCCGCTTAAAAAGGGTGGCCTGGGGTACGGTTCATGTGAACTCCGGTACGGTTCGCTGCTGATGTGAACGCAATCGTACTAAATCGCGGAAGTGAACCGCTATTAATGACGTATGATTTGTTAAATTTTTGTGTGTTTGTGTGTGTTTCACTCATTTTCCTGACGAGCATGACTGACATACTGCAAGCAGAGAGCTGTAAATCTCTTTTCTGCTCGTCTTCAGCGTTTTTTAGAGCATTTGCAGTACATTTGCGGCATATAGACGCAAGTGCCATTACGTACTGAAGCTTTAGAAACAAAACAAACAGTTAAAAAACTAAAATATAAAAGTGAGGTGAGCAACACTATGCATTTCGCCGCCTTCACGCTCGCTGTTGTTACTAAGCAACCGGGTAAACAGCTGCTGCTTTGATGATGCAAACGCACACCGGTTCGGAACCAAATAATATAATATGAACACAGTCCAGCAGGGGCACGGGGAGGGGGGAGCAATCGAACTCGGATTCGGTCCAGGCAATCGAACCAAGTGTGAAAGCACCCTAAAACTCTGCTAACTTGGGGTTGTGAGGAAATATAAAACTGAATATCATCGTCATTACAATGAAAACTAATAAAAATGTCACTCATGGAAAATATATACAAGAAGGAAAGCAGAGGACCTAATACAGAGGAAAAGCCCTGTGGCACCCCATACTTTTTGTTTAATGAGACATCTTTTTATTTACACAAGCATTAGCATGGTTCAGGTTCTACCTATATTACCACTACCACTTTGTTTGTTCACAAATCCCAACATATAGCTCAAGTTATGCAAGATAATCATGTGGTCAATGTTGTCGAAATATCTAATAGCACTAGAAAATAGATGCAGCCATGATTGGATGTCTAAAGCAGGTAATTTGTAACTTAAATATGCACAGTTTCTCTGTTATGATGGGACCTGCATCCTGAAATTCTTTAACTACTTTTTATTTGAGAGAACATATGTTTCTAATATTTTAGACATAAATTGCAGATTTGAGATCGATCTATACCTGACCTGGTATAGGTAAAACTGTTGTTTTTTTATGAGAGTGGTTTGGTAGTTGCTAGCTTGAAAGAATTTGCGCCATATCATAAACAAAGCTTAGATTTAACAAGATTGGGAAGAGTTAGATTAGTGAGTATTGAATGCAATGTCTAAATTGTGTCACTTTGTGACATTAAACTGCGATTATTTGTCTTTTTTGCCTTAGATCTCATGATACCGAAAGAGGAGCTTCAAGAGGACATTAAAAAAGAAGTCAAAGATCTGTATGTGAAACATGATTTAATAACTGGAGAAAAATCCTCGAGTTGCTCACAGAATGAAAAGACTTTGTCACGAAAAAGAGCTCAAAATACAAAAACTATTAGTAATCTCACCTGTGAATATTGTGGAAAATTTTTCAAAAAACACAAAAACCTTCAAATCCACAAGAGAATTCACACAGGAGAGAAGCCATTTACTTGCCAGCAGTGTGGAAAGAGTTTCACTCAAAAAGGTAGTCTTAAATCCCACATGAGAGTTCATACTAAAGAGAGTCCTTTCACCTGCGAACAATGTGGGAAAAGTTTCTCTCAAAAAGGAAACCTGAAAGTCCATATGAGAGTTCACACTAAAGAGAGTCCTTTCACCTGTCAACAGTGTGGAAAAAGTTTCACTCAAAAAGGAAGCCTTAAAGATCACATGAGAATTCACACTGGCGAGAACCCTTACACATGCCAACAGTGTGGAAAAAGTTTCATTCGAAAAGGAAACCTGAAAGTCCATATGAGAGTTCACACTGGAGAGAGTCCTTACACATGCCAACATTGTGGAAAAAGTTTTTCTCAAAAAGCAAGCCTTACCTGCCACACAAGAATTCACACTGGAGAGAAGCCTTACAAATGTCCCCACTGTGAAAAGAGTTTTACACATAAAGGAACCCTTACTAACCACATGTCAATTCACACGGGAGAGAAGCCGTTCGAATGTGATCAGTGTGGAAAGAGTTTCCGATTTTCAATAACCCTGAAGGTTCACATGAAGATTCACTCAAAAGATAATGGTTTTAAATGTCATCAGTGTGGAAGAAGTTTCACAGACAAGAAGCATCTTAAGAATCATGTAGAAATTCACTTAGGAGAAAAGCCTTTCATGTGCCATCACTGTGGAAAGACTTTCAAAAACAATGCAAACCTTGAGATTCACATTAGAATTCACACTGGAGAGAAGCCTTTTACCTGTCTTCAGTGTGGAAAGAGTTTCACGGCTAAAGGAAACCTTGACATTCACTCAAGGGTTCATACTGGAGAGAGGCCTTACAAGTGTCTTCAATGCGAGAGGACTTTCAAATATCACAGAGACCTGAAATGCCATTTGCAAACACATTCTAGAAAGAAGCTACAAAGACATGAGTGTGACAAGAGGATTATGAAAAAGTGCAATTTAAGAAATGACCTGAAATGTAATTTGCAAACTCATTCTAAAAAGAAATTACAAAGATCTGAGTATGACAAGAGGTTTACAAAAAAGAGAAATTTAAGAAATGACCTGCACGGAGGAAGGCAATTTAATTGTGACCAGTGTAAAAAGACATTTGTTTTGCCATTACACTTAAAGATACACTTGAAAAGTCACGCAGATGTGAGACCCTATTCTTGTTCTTTTTGTGGAAAGCGTTTTAAATGGCCCAGCAATTTAAAATGGCACCAGAAACGATCTATCTGTGTGAAATCAAAGCTACGTTTACGCCGCAGATGAATGTGGGTCAATTTGTATTTTCTTCTCAAATCTTTTTTTTTTGTGAGACTATTCACATGTGGCCTGTATCAGATACTCATCTGAACAGTTGACATTCATACAAGACTCCACAATTTTCCGTGATTTGTCCGAGTTCAATTCTTCTATTTTTATCTTTCATCTTTTTATACTTTGCCGTGATTTTCTTTTGTTTTTATCATATATGAATGACTGTGGCAGTTTGCTCCTTTTGCTATAGTTTCAAATATTGAGCGTTTGTGGTAGATGTCCTATAATTTAGATTGTATAGAATTGTTCCTCATACATTTCAGTATAACACTTGGAAATAAATTTATTGTTAAAAAAAAAAATCTACATTGCATTCAGAAGGAAATCAGAACTTTGTTTTTTGTAATTCTGTGTGCCTTTTGCCTTACCCATCATAACCAGGGTTGGGAACTACCGCATAAGAGTAGGGATCCTCCGATTCTGCCCTTCTTTGCTGGATCAGGTATCGGACAGGACCAATCCAAATCCAACATTGTACAGTTATTTTTAAGCCTTGCAAAAAGGCATTAACACTTTTTAAAAGCACCATAATGTTTTTGTGCACTATTCCAAGTGTTCTGAAGCCATTTGATAACTTAATGTGATGCATTAAATTGAAGTTCACGTAAACTCCAAGATCATTCAATGTTCCGATTAGTAGATAAAGGTCTATGGTTTTTGCGTAAAAGTACTTTATCTTGCTGGAGTTTATTACTCTTTCTAAATCGTGTTACTTGTTAAAATTAACTGTTGTTTTATTATAGTAAAAGTAAAACCATGTTTTTTTGGCTAATTGATTACCATTTACAGTGGGGAGAACAATTATTTGATACACTGCCGATTTTGCAGGTTTTCCTACTTACAAAGCACGTAGAGGTCTGTAATTTTTATCATAGGTACACTTCAACTATGAGAGACGAAAACTAAAACAAAAATCCAGAAAATCACATTGTATGATTTTACATATTGCATGACATAAGTAGTTGATCGCCTACCAACCAGTAAGAATTCCAGCTCACAAACCTGTTAGTTTTTTTAAGAAGCCCTCCTGTTCTCTACTCATTACCTGTATTAACTGCACCTGTTTGAACTCGTTACCTGTATAAAAGACACCTGTCCACACACTCAATCAAACAGACTCCAACCTCTCCACAATGGCCTAGACCAGAGAGCTGTGTAAGGACATCACTAATAAAATTGTAGACCTGCACAAGGCTGGGATGGGCTACAGGACAATAGACAAGCAGCTTGGTGAGAAGGCAACAACTGTTGGCGCAATTATAAGAAAATATGAGAAGTTCAAGATCACGGTCAATCTCCCTCGGTCTGGGGCACCATCCAAGATCTCATCTCGTGGGGCATGAATGATCATGAGGAAGGTGAGGGATCAGCCCAGAACTACATGTCAGGACCTGGTCAATGACTGTAATGAGGAAAATTCTAAGTCCAATTGTCTCCAATTCAGCACTTGAAGAAAAATCTCTCAGAGTTGAAGTTACAGGTCTCAGGAAATGTTAACTTTATTGCGGAAACAACAAAGTGAAATGCCGGCCGAACATCTGACCAGCTCTGGTAAAACTTAACATCTTATACCGTTCTCTTTTCGTTCTGCAGCTAGACAGTTTTGCCACAATTGTATGCAAACGCTAGCAGCTGAGTAATATTGTTCCCATTTACATACGCAAAGTCACTGGATTGACGTCAATGGTGAATGGATTGGCACAAACTGGGACATTCCAAATGGTGGAAAAATCTTCACAGTTCATGACAAGTACAATTTTCCTGTAATTTTCCATACTTTGATGGACACCAAACCTTTCTTTTTTTAATGCATAGCCTATTTCTACTTTAAAGGGGTGGTAAAACACATTCTTTTGAAGGCTTGATTGTGTTTGTGGGGTGCACTGTAACATGTGTTCATACTTCGTTTAAAAAAAAATTGCCTTATTTTTCATATATTTGACCTTTATTCTACACTGCTCTGTCCCTCCTTGTAAAACGGTCTGATGCTTTCCGGGTTGTATGAAGCCAGTCCCTCAAAAATACGCGATGGGCTCTGATTGGTTAGCTGGCCCAGTGTGTTGTGATTCGCTAACCGCCTAGTGCACGTTTGTCGGAAACGCCACGCCCCTTACCTTTACCGGTAGACTGTGCTTTGGTCAGTATTAGAAACAATGGCGTCAATAAAACCATACAAATTTTAGCCCGAATCAAACCCAGAACATTTTAGTGAAGATGATCGAGCAGAACCTGTTCAACATGTTCAGTCCTCAAGAGTAAAGACTGCGGATCTATAGTGATCGCTACTGAATGGCACTTTTGTATTTTTAGAACAATTATAGCCAAATATCTGTCACAGGAACTTTTAACCCAAAACGAAAACTAAAACACTGGCTTTACTAGTAAGTTAGCCAAATCACACACATAACCATGTTTAGCATGCCTGTAGATAAATAATACATAAAAGCTCTAATCAAAAAATCATTTACACTAATGCCAAGTTCGCTGTTGAGATTTTAACGTTAGTGTTTGTAACGTTAGGTGTTTGTCGGATAAAGTTAAGTATGAATGAGCATTTAACAGACTGGTTTGCAGAACAGCGTTGTCATCTGTTTACTTCCTTGCTACAACGTACAATTAACCTATTACAGGAAAGCACATTGATGAAAAATAAATCAGACTTACAGGTTGTGGCCCGTAAACAGCTTCTGTTTGTAAATCCAGCTTTCAGGACAAGCTGTTGTGCAAATCCTGCATTGAACTCGATGATATCGTCCATCGGCACAACCCTAGTGTATGGCATGTTTGGTATCTACGAAGTTGAGATTTAAAGACCTGAATGATTGTGTATATGATATGGCAATCCTTGTGCAACATATCAGTATTACAAGAGTCTTTAATAGTTCCTTCCTCTGCAATTGAATCATGCTTGAAACTAGGGCTGTAATCTCCCAGTCGATTATTAGTCGATACGTTCTGGCTCGACCAAAATTCTGATTGGTCGATTTTTTTTGCCGCGTTCATTTCATCAGTTTTGCCGCGTTCATTTCATCAGGTGGAAAGCACTAATTGCTAATGGGGGTGTTTTCAGAGCACCCCTGTTTCACAGGTAACAGTCTGTCTTCAGAACACCCCCCTTGTTTTCACTTCTTTTGGATTAGCCCAACCCACTGGAGAAGAGAGACAGATTGAAGTAACGTTAGGCTATACTTTGCAGTATATTATTTATTTAATTGTGAGAGCGTTTTCCTAGTCACTCCTCTTCTACCATGTCAACAAAAACATCGGCAGTGTGGCAGCATTTTTTTAAATAGAACACGGGGAAAAAAGACAAATGCAAATTTTGCAAGCAACAGTTTGCATATCACAGCTCGACGACAAACATGTTTTATCACCTAAAAACGGTAAGCTAACTTGTCTGTGTTAGTTTGCCCCGTCTGTTTTGAGTACCCTATATGAACATATCAGAATTGCCATATTTCAATGTTTTTATTTGGAGCCTAATGCGCGATGCGCTGTGGCCACTGTTTGTTTTAGTTTTGAGCCTATGCTTTATTTTTCAGTTATGCACTTTATTTAGTTTCTGCTCTTAATCTGGCTTGTTTAATAAATATAATTTTTTTATTAAAGTGGACGCACCTTTTGTGTTTAAGAGTAAAAGCTTTAAGTTAATAGTCTATTCGTGTCTCAGCCGTGAAGCTGAGCTGAGCTCATGTGTTCGAGCTGCACAGAGCGGCTGAAATAATAGTGTCTGTCAGTTATTATAATGCATATGACAAAAACAATTGTCTAAATTATGTTGCATATTCCTCAAAAGTTCTTGTGATGATATCACTAGTTGAAAACATAGTACTATATTTTCGGAAATCATAGGCTATGAAATTGTGCAGGTGCACATGATGCAACGCTGTCAGAGCCGACAGACTTGTGTGTAAGACTCATTTCAGTCCAGAATAATCAGGTCATAAACGATTTAATATACTCCAAATAGCCTTCTAGTTTTTTATGTTTATTTATTATTCATTTAGGCAGACAACAAGGCTACCAAGTACTGCGCACAGTGCGCAGCTAATTCATTTAACCTTTTTTTTTTTCCTAACATAATTTTTAGTCTATTTTTTTTGTCTAAAATTTCAGGGACTTCAGTCGACCAAGATTTTTCTTTGGTTGATTACAGCCCTACTTGAAACAAAGAGCCATAAATTCTCCAGAGAAATTTCCCGCTTGGAAATCCCAACAATCTCATTGGTCAAGTCTACCTCAGGAGAGTGTGACCACCCCCAGACTATTCAATTCAATTCAATTCAATTCAAATTTATTTGTATAGCGCTTTTCACAATACACATTGTTTCAATTTAGCTTTACAGAAAGTGCATTTCATAAATGTACATTGAAAAATGTTAGAAAGAGAATGTTAAAGAAAAATGTTAGAATAAGTTAATCAATCGCTCTTCACAGGCGTCGAGTTGTCTCATTACAGGGGCATCTGAAGTCTCCATGAGAGGCTGGATACAAACTGGAGCTGACGAACTAGTTACCTCGGGACTAGTGTCCCGAGATAACAACAGAAAAGCAGATGGGAAATAATTAGCATAGCTGCTGTTCAGAATATTAATGCTTTTGATCCGATTTAACTGTAGTATAAAAGGTAATTATAATGTGAATGCTTGGCTAAAGAGATGCGTCTTTAATCTAGTTTTAAACTGGGACAGCGAGTCTGAACCTCGAACAATATCAGGAAGATTATTCCAGAGTTTAGAAACTAAATGTGAAAATGCCCTCCCTCCTTTAGTGGACTTAGATATCCTAGAAATGACCAGAAGCCTCGAGTTTAGTGATCTTAAAGAGCGCGATGGATTGTAGGGCGATAGAAGATCCGTTAAATACACTGGAGCTAAACCATTTAGGGCTTTATAGGTCAGTAGCAATACTTTGTAATTGATACGGAACTTAACAGGTAACCAGTGTAGAGATGATAAAATTGGTGTTATATGATCATATTTTCTTGACCTAGTAAGAACTCTAGCAGCTGCGTTTTGGACTAACTGTAGCTTGTTTATTGATGATGCAGGACAACCAGCTAATAAAGCATTACAGTAATCTAGTCTCGAGGTCATGAATGCATGAACTAACTTTTCTGCATCAGAAATAGATAGCATGTTACGTAGCTTAGCAATGTTTCTAAGGTGGAAAAATGCCTTTCTTGTAACATATGAAATATGATTTTCGAAAGACAAGTTGCGGTCTAATATAACACCCAGGTCTTTTACTGTAGTGGATAAAGCGACAGGACATCCTTCTAAGTTAAAGTTGTATTGTGAGAGGTTTTGTGGGCAGTTTTTCGGACCAATAAGTAATACCTCCGTTTTATCTGAATTTAATAGCAGAAAATTACACGTCATCCAGTGTTTAATATCATCAACACACGCTGTCAGTTTAGATAATTTAGCGTTTTCATCTGGTCGTGATGAAATATATAATTGAGTGTCATCAGCATAACAGTGGAAATGAATTCCATGTTTTCTTATTATATTACCTAGTGGCAGCATATATATTGAGAATAGCAGAGGGCCTAGCACGGATCCTTGCGGCACCCCATAGTCTACTGACGTTATCTTTGATTTTTCCCCATTTAGACAGACAAAATGGTAGCGGTCTGATAAATACGATCTAAACCAGTTTAATGCCTGTCCCTGAACACCAGTGTAATTTTGAAGTCGATCTAAGAGTATTTTATGATCTATAGTATCGAACGCAGCACTAAGATCGAGTAGAACTAGTATTGAGATACAGCCTTGGTCAGAAGCTAGAAGTAAATCATTTGTGATTTTAACGAGCGCAGTTTCTGTGCTATGATGCGGCCTGAATCCTGATTGAAATTTTTGATAGATATCATTTTCTTGCAAGAAAGAGCACAATTGAGCGGTCACAACTTTGTCTAGTATTTTAGACATGAATGGAAGATTTGAAATTGGTCTGTAATTTGCTAGGTTATTATGATCTAATTGTGGCTTCTTAATGAGAGGTTTTATGACTGCCAACTTGAATATTTTTGGAACATGACCTAAAGATAAAGACGAGTTAATAATATTGAGAAGAGGCTCTTCCACTACAGGTAACAACTCTTTCAGTAGTTTAGTGGGTATTGGATCTAATAAACATGTTGTTGGTTTAGATG
>JARQWZ010001433.1:0-297500 GCA_033150135.1 Gobio occitaniae | reverse complement strand
GTGCGGATGGGTCGCGCCACCAACTAGGCTTTATTGTTATTATCGCGGGAAGACAAATTCTTATCGTGGGGAGAATTTTTACCGGTATATCGCAAACGATAAGATATCGCCCATCCCTACTTCCAACCCATGAACTCGTACTAGATCAATGTACTCCCAGTTACGAGATCTGACGTCACATAGCCCGCGGCGCGAAGCAACAATGGCAGCCCCCTACGGATGCAGTGTTTATGAAACAAATATACAAATAACGTAAAATAAAAGGTATAACAGCTTTTCTTGCCGTCTGCGCTGTTTTTCTCCTCCGTTTCCCTCAAATAAGCAAGGAGTAAGCACCTTTTGTGATAGAAATGATTGTAAATGAGCATACACCCCGTACGGTCCGCCATGCTTTGTTTACATCTAACTACCACACAATTCCTTGCGCTTAGGCAGTTTGGCGTGACTTTGCCTGGAACACTACAAAGTCGTGAGTCGTGGTTTGAAGTTTTAATTTACGGGCTCAAAAACCTGCCTGGAACGCAGCATTAGTCAGTTTCAGTCTTGGTTTCTTCCTATTCCAAATAAAAGAGCTGAACCAGCCATCAATGTGTGTAATTACAGTGTAATTTAGGAGAATTGGGATCATTTGAAACAAGTACAAGAAACGAGGCAAGACCATCATTTTGATCAAAGCTATCCTTTCTAACATAGACAGTGGTAGGGCAGTCCATCTATGCCAATTCTCATGCACCCATCGCAGAAGAGGTTCAAAATTAGTCCTATACATTTGTTGTAATAGTGGAGTGACAAATATTCCCAGATAGGTAAAGCCCTGTCTAGACCATTTAAAAGGAAAAGCGGCTGTGCAGTAGTAAAAAAATAACCATACTATTAAGGTTTTGATTATGTGATAAATGAATAATATTAAGTAATCTTCTTATATTATCACTAGAGTAGCGTCCATGAATAACCCCAGTTTGGTCAACTTTTATAATACTTGGCAGTATCTTCTCCAATCTCAAAGCTAAGACTTTGGACAGTAATTTAAAATCAGTATTCAGAAGGCTGATAGGCCTATATGAAGAGCACTCTTCCTCTGGCTTACTTTAAGTACTCTGTAAGAGATCCTAGATAAATAATTAAATTCAAAAGAAAAATTGAACATCTGTCGCAATGGTTCCAGCACCAATGGTTGAAATTCTTTATAAAATGATACCATCAGGTCCCGGTGCCTTCCCTGAAAGTGCAGTTTGCAGGGCCTCCATAAGTTCCTCTTTACATATAAGCCCATTTAATGATTTTCTTTGCACATCACTTATTTCAGATAAATTCATTTATGAATATTAGATTAATACTTTTGCTATCAAATATTTTTTGGCCGGAAGAATCTTTAATACATGAAATATTTTGCGAGTCATCCCTTTTTCACCAGGAGGCCAGATATTTGCTTGGTTTGTTGCCAACTCATAAAATATTTATTTAACAAACCAAATATTTCCGATGCGCCTTCTGAGTAAGAAAAGAGTTAAGCGCAGCTCTTGTTGCCAAAGTTTTATTTGGCTTGGTATTCGATGGGCCTCATATATACTAGGGTTATATTAACATGCCATATTGTATTAATTCAAAATTCAGGTCTGCAAAATGTCAGAAATAAAACAGACCAAATTGTCCTCAGAATAATTTTTTTTAATGAGAATGAAAAACTCAAGAATAGTCATGAAGCAACTAATTAAAATGTGCCATGCATGTACTTGCTTGTACGTACCATGCAACAAATGGTTCAGACATAAATTCAGGAGGATGGTTCTGAGGCATTTACACATTTATGAGTGAAATATATATAAATCTCTGAAAAGTAGACCTTTTCTCAGAACATATCTCCCCCCTATGTCCTTGATACTAGTTGTTTCGAGTGTAAAAGGTTTTTGTTTTTGTTAATTGGAATAACTCCCCTGCTATTTGAAGTAAAATATGCAAAAAATACCTGGCCCACCCAGTCTCTCTGGAGCTTCATATGCTCTGCATCTTTCATATGAGTCTCTTGAAGCAGAGCTATAGCAACCCTTCAAAAAGGAAAATAACTTTTTTCCTCTTAATTGGATTATGTATGCCCCTTGCATTCCACAAGCAAATTTTTTACGTTGATTGGTCCATTGCCATAGAAACATTTTGCACTGATGCTTCAAATACACAAGGAGTAAACTTTTGTGGTCTTCATCCAAACACAACTATATACTAAACTGCAAACAAACACATGTACAGGTGCTGGTCATATAATTAGAATATCATCAAAAAGTTGATTTAATTCACTAATTCCATTCAAAAAGTGAAACTTGTATATTATATTCATTCATTACACACAGACTGATATATTTCAAATGTTTATTTCTTTTAATTTTGATGATTGTAACTGACAACTGCTGATTGTAACTGCTCAAGCTATGCAAGATAATGTTATGGTCTATGTTGTCGAAAGATCCAATAGCACTAGAAAATAGAGGTAGCCATGATTGGATGCCTAAAGCAGGTCATTTGAAACTTAAATATGCACAGTTTCTTTGTTATGATGGGGCCTACATCCTGACTGAAATTCTTTAACTACTTTTTAGTTGAGAGGACAATATTTTTTAAATATTTTAGACATAATTGGTAGATTTGAGATCGGTCAAACTGTTGTTGAGAGTTAGCTTATTGAGTAGCGAATGCAATGTTTTGAATTGTGACACTTTGTGACATTAAACTGGGATTATTTGTCTTTTTTGCTCTAGATCTCATGATACCGAAAGAGGAGTGTCAAGAGGACATTAAAAAGGAAGTCAAAGATCTGTATGTGAAACATCATGATTTAATAGCTGGAGAAAAATCCTTGAGTTGCTCACAGAATGAAAAGACTTTGTCACGAAAAAGATCTCAAAATACAAAAACTATTAGTAATCTCCAATGTGAATATTGTGGAAAATGTTTCAAAAAACATAAAAATCTACGAATCCACAAGAGAATTCACACAGGAGAGAAGCCATTTACTTGCCAGCAGTGTGGAAAGAGTTTCACTCAAAAAGGTAGTCTTAAATCCCACATGAGAATTCACACTAAAGAGAGTCCTTTCACCTGCGAACAATGTGGGAAAAGTTTCACTCAAAAAGCATACGTGAAAGTCCACATGAGAATTCACTTTAAAGAGACCCCATTCACCTGCCAACAGTGTGGAAAAAGTTTCACTCAAAAAGGAAGCCTTAAAGATCATATGAGAATTCGCACTGGAGAGAACCCTTACACATGCCAACATTGTGGAAAAAGTTTCATTCGAAAAGGAAACCTGAAAGTCCATATGAGAGTTCACACTGGAGAGAGTCCTTACACATGCCAACATTGTGGGAAAAGTTTCACTCAAAATGGAAGTCTTAAATATCACATGAGAATTCACACTGGAGAGAACCCTTACACATGCCAACAGTGTGGGAAAAGTTTCATTCGAAAAGGAAACCTGAAAATCCATATGAGAGTTCACACTGGAGAGAGTCCTTACAACTGCCAACATTGTGGAAAATGTTTTTCTCAAAAAGGAACCCTTAACAGGCACTTGAGAACTCACACTGGAGAGAAGCCTTACAAATGCCCCCAGTGTGAAAAGAGTTTTAAACATAAAGGAACCCTTACTAACCACATGACAATTCACACAAGAGAGAAGCCGTTGGTATGTGATCAGTGTGGAAAGAGTTTCCGATTTTCAGTAACCCTTAATAACCACATGAGGATTCACTCAAAAGATAACTGTTTTAAATGTCATCAGTGTGGAAGAAGTTTCACAGACAAGAAGCACCTTAAGAATCATGTAGAAATTCACATCGGAGAAAAGCCTTTCATGTGCCATCACTGTGGAAAGCCTTTCAAAAACAATGCAAACCTTGAGATTCACATTAGAGTTCACACTGGAGAGAAGCCTTTTACCTGTCTTCAGTGTGGAAAGAGTTTCACGGCTAAAGGAAACCTTGACATTCACTCAAGGGTTCATACTGGAGAGAGGCCTTACAAGTGTCTTCAATGCGAGAAGACTTTCAAATATCACAGAGATCTGAAATGCCATTTGCAAACACATTCTAGAAAGAAACTACAAAGACATGAGTGTGACAAGAGGTTTACGAAAAATAGAAATTTAAGAAATGACCTGCACGGAGGAAGGCAATTTAATTGTGACCAATGTAAAAAGACATTTGTTTTGCCATTACACTTAAAGATACACATGAAAAGTCACGCAGATGTGAGACCCTATTCTTGTTCTTTTTGTGGAAAGTGTTTTAAATGGCCCAGCAATTTAAAATGGCACCAGAAACGATCTATCTGTGTGAAATCAAAGCTACGTTTACGCCCCAGATGAATGTGTCCCAAATTAGATTTTCTTCTCAAATGTTTTTTTTTTTTTGTGTGTGTGTGTGTGTGTGTGTGTGTGAGGCTGTTCACATGACCTTTTAAATGTGGCCTGTATCAGATACTCATCTGAACAGTTGACATTCATACAAGACCCCACAATTTTCCGTGATTTGTCCGTATTCAATTATTCTTTTTTTAATCTTTCATCTTTTTATACTTTGCCTTGATTTTCTTTTGTTTTGTTTTTAACATATATGAATGACTGTGGAAACACCCTATCTCCTTTGCTATAGTTTCAAATATTGAGCGGTTGTGGTAGATGTCCTATAATTTCGATTGTATAGAATTGTTCCTCATACATTTCAGTATAACACTTAGAAATAAATATATTGTATAAAAAAAAATCTACATTGCATTCAGAAGCAAATCAGAGCTCTTTTTTTGTCTAGTTTTTTGTCATTCTGTGTGCCATTTGCTTTACCCATCATAACCAGGGTTGGGAACTACCACATTAGAGTAGGGATCCTCTGATCCGATACTAGTATCGGTATCGGCTCCGATACTGCCATTTTTTGTTGGATCAGGTATCGGACAGGACCAATCCAAATCCAATATTGTGCGTACTATTCTTTGTTATTGTTAAGCCTCTCAAAAAGGCATAAACACATTTTAAAGCACCATAATGTTTTCGTGCACTATTCCAAGTGTTCTGAAGCCATTTGATAGCTTAATGTGATGTACAGATTAATTAAATTAAAGTTCACGTAAACTCCTAGATCATTCAATTTTCCAATTTTGCATATAAAGTCCTAATTGTTGGTGATTTTAATATCCATGTAGACTATAAAAAAGACGCATTGGGATTGGATTCTAAACTCTGTTGGAGCAACACGTGTCAGGAGGACCCACTCATCGCCGTAATCATACTTTAGACCTAATATTGACACATGAAATAAATGTTGATACCGTTGAAATTCTGCAGCAGAGCGATGAATCGTTATCTAGTATTGTGTACACTTAATTTAGCAAAGACTGCAAAGCCGTCCCCTCGCTTCAAATATGGCAGGACTATCACCACTACCACTAAAGATTGCTTTGAAAATAATCTTCCTCATCAGTTTCATCTCCTCAGCATCCCAGATAGCCTAGAGCAGGGGTTGCGAACTCCGGTCCTAGAGAGCCCTATTCCAGCAGAGGTAAGCTCAAACTGTGATAAAACTCAGCTGTCTGTAGCTTCACAGGAACTTGATTAAATTGTTCAGGTGTGTTTGATTAGGGTTGAAGCTAAACTCTGCAGTACTGTGGCTCTCCAGGACTGGAGTTCGCCACCCCTGGCGTAGAGGAAGTTGATGTTGCAACAGCAACTATTGACTCCTTCTTTTCCAGCACTTTAGACACAGTTGCTTCTCTGCACTTAAAGAAAGTAGTCCAACGCCGTGGTACAACGGGCACACTCGGGCCCTTAAAACAGCAGCCAGAAAAAATGGAGCGCATTTCATGGAAAGAGAGCACGATTGCATACAGAAAGGCCTTAAAGACTTCTGACGTTTGCAAACAGCACAGCTGAAATGACTTTATGACAAGATTGATAATATTAGGGGAAAAAATTATAACCATGCAGCCATCTACTACAGTATCGCATCAGACAGTGCATTGTAGTGTCACTGAGGAAAAATTCCATTCATTCACTGCTATAGGAGAGGAAGAATTGGCTAAACTTGTTAAATCATCTAAACAACATGTAAACTCAAACCTATACCGCAGACCATGCCGCGTGTTCACAAGTCCCTGCGGTCCAGGTCAAGTCAAGTCTCATGTCTTTGAGGTTCAATTCCAAGTCAAGTTTCAAGTCTACAGTGGGGAGAATATTTGATACACTACCGATTTTGCAGGTTTTCCTACTTACAAAGCATGTAGAGGTCTGTAATTTTTATTATAGGGACACTTCAACTACGAGAGACGGAATCTAAAACAAAAAATCCAGAAAATCACATTGTATGATTTTTAAGTAATTAATTTGCATTTTATTGTATGACATAAGTATTTGATAAATCCGAAAAGCAGAACTTAATATTTGGTACAGAAACCTTTGTTTGCAATTACAGAGATAATAAGTTTCCTGTCGTTCTTGACCAGGTTTGCACACACTGCAGCAGGGATTTTGACCCACTCCTCCATACAGACCTTCTCCAGATCCTTCAGGTTTCGGGGCTGTTGCTGGGCAATACGGACTTTCAGCTCCCTCCAAAGATTTTATTTTGGGTTCAGGTCTGGAGACTGGTTATAGTGGGGCGCGACACCAGGGGGGGCGCGCGAGTCCCCGGGGAAAATACTTTTTCAGGAAGTGTTTTTTTTGCACCGAACAAGAGCACACATCAAAGAGCAGGAGATATGAAGTGTAGATAACAAACACCATGGAAAAATATTTAACAGGGATGAAAAGAAAGTCGGAGAGAGACTGAGATAATGAGGGAAACACGTTAAGCCTCCCGAAAGCTAAGACGAGGAAATTATGACGAAGTGTATGTTGCGCTTGGCTTCACTGCGACTACGGTGGGAGACGAAGAAAGACCGGTATGTTTACTGTGTGTAAAAATGTTGGCAGCGGACAGTATGAAGCCAAATAAATTAAGGCGTCACTTACAGACATTACACCCCAATCACGCTGATAAGCCGCTTGAGTTTTTTCATCGAAAACGTGCCGAATATTGCCGACAATCGTCCCGCTTTGTGAATGCAACTTCAGTAAACCAGCGAACACTGTTGGCATCATATAAGGTGGCGTACCAAATTGCTCAGTGCAAAAACCCCACTCCATAGCAGAGGAGCTGATACTGCCTGCAGCATTAGACATGGTCTCTGTCATGCTGGATGACGCAAGTGCTGTAAAAAAGTTAATGATCCTGATCAATTAGAATTTATTGTTATTTATTGATTGTATTCTATTTTTCAGTATCAAATGGTCAAAAAATGTTTGCACTTTAAATAAGGATTGAATTTTTTTATGCACTTTAAGTCTTTTCTGTTACAGACTTTATAGATTGTGCTCCTGAGTTAATGTTGCTGATCAATTTAATTTTATTATTATTTATTGATTATGTTTAATTTGATTTAATTTTTTTAATTTCAACCAAATTGATGCATTTTAAGTCTTTTTTGCGTGACAGAAAATAATTGAGAAGCACTGGGTTAGGACCTTGAGATGCTTCTTGAGGAGCCACTTTTTAGTTCAAAATTCTGGCCAGTTGATAAAACCTAGAACAGGGGTATTCAATTAAAATTCTAAGAGGTCCAGTTAGAAAAAAAATTCAGCACCCAAAGGTCCGCAACATCACAATGACTAACTTGTGTTATCATTCAGTGCCACAGCCTAGTAGTTGTATGAAAATGTGTAAGTAGCCTAGTCAAGAGACGACTGTCAAATAAAATGAAAGTACAAATTTAATAATATTTCAACAATATTTATTGTCAGTTTATTTATTGAGCTGTAGGGAAATAAGTACTCTATAATAATAAATAATCAATTTAAATAAAATAAAGGCTGCATTTAAAAATCAATTATAAATAAATAAAACACAACAGAGAGCTTTTGAAAAATGTGCAGCTCAAAATAAAGTGCTTAATTTTAGAAAAATGAAATAAAAAGTTTAGCTTGAGTTTCCCTTTTACTTTTTAGTTAACTCCCTTTCACATCTTAAGTTTAAACACATTTTAAAATAAACAATCTCAACACATTAACAATTGAACAGCTTTAACACCTCCTTTTCTCTTTCCCTTTTCTATCCAACTTCCACACTTTCTCTTGCTTAGTGAGAAAAGTGAGCCCTTGCTTGTCCTGCCAGGATTTTAAATCTGGGCTGGAATGGTGTCAGGGCCATTCTCAAACACATGTGTAGGTGCTCATTGGTGAGCCTGGATCGATATTTGCTTTTAATAATGTTCATTGTGGAGAAAGCTGCCTCACAGTTGTATGTGGAGCCGAACATGGTAAAGATGTACAAGGCTACTTTCCTGAGACCTGGGAAAGCGGTCTCTGAGACCATTTGAAGCCAGAAAGTGGCAGGATCAGTTTTTCCAAAATGCTCTTTCAAGGCCACATCTGCTTGGAGGTCGACCAGTTGCATCTGGAGAGGCCCAGCATTTTCCCACTTGAAGAGCAGTGTGACTTCCTTTGAGAACTCCCTGATATCTGTGATGAGGAATGGGTTCTGAATGAACAGGATGAGCTGCGGTCCAAGGTTGAAGCTGTCAAAACGCTTGCTGAAGTTTACAATCAGCTTGTCAACAAAGTCAACAAAAGAAGACACATCTCTCTCACCCTGAACCTGTTCCTTCACAGTTGGAAAGTGTGCACAGTCTGCCAGCAGGTCTTCCCTAAACAACACAAGTTTCCTCTGAAAGGAGCGGACAGCTGTCATCAGATCACAAACTGAATTGTCCTTGCCCTGTAGCTTTAAATTCAGTTCATTCAGGTGTGAAGTGATATCAACCAAAAAAGCTACAATATCCATCTTCTTGTCATCCTCCAAAAAGAGAGAAAATGTTGTTGCCTTCTGGCTCTTCAGCTGTGCCAAGAAAGCTGCGATTTCCCCTCGGATGGACCAAAAGCGCTCCAACACCCTACCTTTGCTGAGCCATCTTACATTATTGTGTAGCAGAAGGTCATCAGCAATTGCATCAACTTCTCTGAGGAATTCCCTGAGTATGCGATGCTGATGGGAAGAGGAAGCTCTGAGAAAGTTTATCATTCTCATCATTGTGTTCATCACCTCAGCATACTCGTCTGACAGGGTGGAGCACAGGACTGACTGATGAATTATGCAATGGTAAGAGATGAGTTGAGGATTGTCATCTTTCATTCTTGCCACAGCTCCTCTCTCTCTCCCTACCATGGCAGGGGCTCCATCTGTGGTTATTGAAACCACTTGCGTCAGCTCTATTTCCCTCTTCTGTAACATCTCCTTTATGGCCAGGTAGATGTCCTCTCCTCTTGTACTGGTCTGAAGGGCTGTGACACCTAACAGGTCTTCACAGAACTCTTCCTTGTCCTTGTTGAAGAACCTCACAAAAACTAACAGCTGAGCATTGTCAGACACATCAGTGGACTCATCTACAGCTAAGCCTATGCATGGTGCCTTGTGAATTGCTTCATCCAGCTGAGCTAGCACATCATGGGTTAATATTTCTGTTTTCTTTGTGGCTGATGATGCTGACATAGGTATTTGCTTTATTTTTACACACATGTCTTCTTTTTGTTTTCCCTCAAATAAGGTTTCAGCTACCGCACTCATGCACTCCTTGACAATCCCTCCATCAGTAAATGGTTTTTTATGTTTGCCCAAAATCCAAGAAACTTTAAGGGAACATTCGTTAGCACGTTGTTGGGCAGTGAATGAATGTGTTAGGATTCTGCTGGATCGATCATATTGGGCTTTTAGATCGTTTATTTTCTGTGCCCTCAGTGCGGATTTAGGTGGGTATGTTTGGTCAAAAGATTTGTGCTTTGTCTCATAGTGACGCTTCACATTGCCGCTTTTAATAATCGCGACAGTCTCTGAACATATGAGACATACCGGTTTGGAACTGCCCGTGGGAAGAATGAACATGTAAGAATCTGTCCATTCTTGATTAAAAGCTCTGTTTTCGCTGTCCACTTTTCTTTTTTTAGAGCACGCCATGTGAAACGTTGTCTCTCTTTCGTCTCGTCTCTCCCTGTGTGTGTTTATATATCTTTCGCTGTCTGACTCGAGTAGCATCACGTGACATGTTTACAACGCATACTATTGGTCTGAGTTTCCTGGGCCGCGCTAAATCAGTACCATAGATGCTAGAAAAGCTGCGCGGTTAAAATAGAAACGCTCCGTCAAAAGTAAATAATTATCAATAATTTATGGGTTATTGGTACGGGTCCGGACAGAACGGCGGCTGGGTCCGGATCCGGACCGCGGTCCGCCTATTAGTGACCTCTGGTCTATGTTGTCGAAAGATCCAATAGCACTAGAAAATAGAGGTAGCCATGATTGGATGCCTAAAGCAGGTCATTTGAAACTTAAATATGCACAGTTTCTTTGTTATGATGGGGCCTACATCCTGAAATTCTTTAACTACTTTTTAGTTGAGAGGACAATATTTTTTAAATATTTTAGACATAATTGGCAGATTTGAGATCGGTCAAACTGTTGTTGAGAGTTAGCTTATTGAGTAGCGAATGCAATGTTTTGAATTGTGACACTTTGTGACATTAAACTGGGATTATTTGTCTTTTTTGCTTTAGATCTCATGATACCGAAAGAGGAGTGTCAAGAGGACATTAAAAAGGAAGTCAAAGATCTGTATGTGAAACATCATGATTTAATAGCTGGAGAAAAATCCTTGAGTTGCTCACAGAATGAAAAGACTTTGTCACGAAAAAGAGCTCAAAATACAAAAACTATTAGTAATCTCCAATGTGAATATTGTGGAAAATGTTTCAAAAAACATAAAAATCTACGAATCCACAAGAGAATTCACACAGGAGAGAAGCCATTTACTTGCCAGCAGTGTGGAAAGAGTTTCACTCAAAAAGGTAGTCTTAAATCCCACATGAGAATTCACACTAAAGAGAGTCCTTTCACCTGCGAACAATGTGGGAAAAGTTTCACTCAAAAAGCATACGTGAAAGTCCACATGAGAATTCACTTTAAAGAGACCCCATTCACCTGCCAACAGTGTGGAAAAAGTTTCACTCAAAAAGGAAGCCTTAAAGATCATATGAGAGTTCACACTGGAGAGAACCCTTACACATGCCAACATTGTGGAAAAAGTTTCATTCGAAAAGGAAACCTGAAAGTCCATATGAGAGTTCACACTGGAGAAAGCCCTTACACATGCCAACATTGTGGGAAAAGTTTCACTCAAAATGGAAGTCTTAAATATCACATGAGAATTCACACTGGAGAGAACCCTTACACATGCCAACAGTGTGGGAAAAGTTTCATTCGAAAAGGAAACCTGAAAATCCATATGAGAGTTCACACTGGAGAGAGTCCTTACAACTGCCAACATTGTGGAAAATGTTTTTCTCAAAAAGGAACCCTTAACAGGCACTTGAGAACTCACACTGGAGAGAAGCCTTACAAATGCCCCCAGTGTGAAAAGAGTTTTAAACATAAAGGAACCCTTACTAACCACATGACAATTCACACAAGAGAGAAGCCGTTGGTATGTGATCAGTGTGGAAAGAGTTTCCGATTTTCAGTAACCCTTAATAACCACATGAGGATTCACTCAAAAGATAACTGTTTTAAATGTCATCAGTGTGGAAGAAGTTTCACAGACAAGAAGCACCTTAAGAATCATGTAGAAATTCACTTAGGAGAAAAGCCTTTCATGTGCCATCACTGTGGAAAGACTTTCAAAAACAATGCAAACCTTGAGATTCACATTAGAGTTCACACTGGAGAGAAGCCTTTTACCTGTCTTCAGTGTGGAAAGAGTTTCACGGCTAAAGGAAACCTTGACATTCACTCAAGGGTTCATACTGGAGAGAGGCCTTACAAGTGTCTTCAATGCGAGAAGACTTTCAAATATCACAGAGATCTGAAATGCCATTTGCAAACACATTCTAGAAAGAAACTACAAAGACATGAGTGTGACAAGAGGTTTACGAAAAAGAGAAATTTAAGAAATGACCTGCACGGAGGAAGGCAATTTAATTGTGACCAGTGTAAAAAGACATTTGTTTTGCCATTACACTTTAAGATACACTTGAAAAGTCACGCAGATGTGAGACCCTATTCTTGTTCTTTTTGTGGAAAGCGTTTTAAATGGCCCAGCAATTTAAAATGGCACCAGAAACGATCTATCTGTGTGAAATCAAAGCTACGTTTACGCCCCAGATGAATGTGTCCCAAATTAGATTTTCTTCTCAAATGTTTTTTTTTTTGTGTGTGTGTGTGTGTGTGTGTGTGTGTGAGGCTGTTCACATGACCTTTTAAATGTGGCCTGTATCAGATACTCATCTGAACAGTTGACATTCATACAAGACCCCACAATTTTCCGTGATTTGTCCGTATTCAATTATTCTTTTTTTAATCTTTCATCTTTTTATACTTTGCCTTGATTTTCTTTTGTTTTGTTTTTAACATATATGAATGACTGTGGAAACACCCTATCTCCTTTGCTATAGTTTCAAATATTGAGCGGTTGTGGTAGATGTCCTATAATTTCGATTGTATAGAATTGTTCCTCATACATTTCAGTATAACACTTAGAAATAAATATATTGTATAAAAAAAAATCTACATTGCATTCAGAAGCAAATCAGAGCTCTTTTTTTGTCTAGTTTTTTGTCATTCTGTGTGCCATTTGCTTTACCCATCATAACCAGGGTTGGGAACTACCACATTAGAGTAGGGATCCTCTGATCCGATACTAGTATCGGTATCGGCTCCGATACTGCCATTTTTTGTTGGATCAGGTATCGGACAGGACCAATCCAAATCCAATATTGTGCGTACTATTCTTTGTTATTGTTAAGCCTCTCAAAAAGGCATAAACACATTTTAAAGCACCATAATGTTTTCGTGCACTATTCCAAGTGTTCTGAAGCCATTTGATAGCTTAATGTGATGTACAGATTAATTAAATTAAAGTTCACGTAAACTCCTAGATCATTCAATTTTCCAATTTTGCATATAAAGTCCTAATTGTTGGTGATTTTAATATCCATGTAGACTATAAAAAAGACGCATTGGGATTGGATTCTAAACTCTGTTGGAGCAACACGTGTCAGGAGGACCCACTCATCGCCGTAATCATACTTTAGACCTAATATTGACACATGAAATAAATGTTGATACCATTGAAATTCTGCAGCAGAGCGATGAATCGTTATCTAGTATTGTGTACACTTAATTTAGCAAAGACTGCAAAGCCGTCCCCTCGCTTCAAATATGGCAGGACTATCACCACTACCACTAAAGATTGCTTTGAAAATAATCTTCCTCATCAGTTTCATCTCCTCAGCATCCCAGATAGCCTAGAGCAGGGGTTGCGAACTCCGGTCCTAGAGAGCCCTATTCCAGCAGAGGTAAGCTCCAACCGTGATAAAACTCAGCTGTCTGTAGCTTCACAGGAACTTGATTAAATTGTTCAGGTGTGTTTGATTAGGGTTGAAGCTAAACTCTGCAGTACTGTGGCTCTCCAGGACTGGAGTTCGCCACCCCTGGCGTAGAGGAAGTTGATGTTGCAACAGCAACTATTGACTCCTTCTTTTCCAGCACTTTAGACACAGTTGCTTCTCTGCACTTAAAGAAAGTAGTCCAACGCCGTGGTACAACGGGCACACTCGGGCCCTTAAAACAGCAGCCAGAAAAAATGGAGCGCATTTCATGGAAAGAGAGCACGATTGCATACAGAAAGGCCTTAAAGACTTCTGACGTTTGCAAACAGCACAGCTGAAATGACTTTATGACAAGATTGATAATATTAGGGGAAAAAATTATAACCATGCAGCCATCTACTACAGTATCGCATCAGACAGTGCATTGTAGTGTCACTGAGGAAAAATTCCATTCATTCACTGCTATAGGAGAGGAAGAATTGGCTAAACTTGTTAAATCATCTAAACAACATGTATACTCAAACCTATACCGCAGACCATGCCGCGTGTTCACAAGTCCCTGCGGTCCAGGTCAAGTCAAGTCTCATGTCTTTGAGGTTCAATTCCAAGTCAAGTTTCAAGTCTACAGTGGGGAGAATATTTGATACACTACCGATTTTGCAGGTTTTCCTACTTACAAAGCATGTAGAGGTCTGTAATTTTTATTATAGGGACACTTCAACTATGAGAGACGGAATCTAAAACAAAAAATCCAGAAAATCACATTGTATGATTTTTAAGTAATTAATTTGCATTTTATTGTATGACATAAGTATTTGATAAATCCGAAAAGCAGAACTTAATATTTGGTACAGAAACCTTTGTTTGCAATTACAGAGATAATAAGTTTCCTGTCGTTCTTGACCAGGTTTGCACACACTGCAGCAGGAATTTGACCCACTCCTCCATACAGACCTTCTCCAGATCCTTCAGGTTTCGGGGCTGTTGCTGGGCAATACGGACTTTCAGCTCCCTCCAAAGATTTTATTTTGGGTTCAGGTCTGGAGACTGGTTATAGTGGGGCGCGACCCCCAGGGGGGGCTCGAAGCGACACCAGGGGGGGCGCGCGAGTCCCCGGGGAAAATACTTTTTCAGGAAGTGTTTTTTTTGCACCGAACAAGAGCACACATCAAAGAGCAGGAGATATGAAGTGTAGATAACAAACACCATGGAAAAATATTTAACAGGGATGAAAAGAAAGTCGGAGAGAGACTGAGATAATGAGGGAAACACGTTAAGCCTCCCGAAAGCTAAGACGAGGAAATTATGACGAAGCGTATGTTGCGCTTGGCTTCACTGCGACTACGGTGGGAGACAAAGAAAGACCGGTATGTTTACTGTGTGTAAAAATGTTGGCAGCGGACAGTATGAAGCCAAATAAATTAAGGCGTCACTTACAGACATTACACCCCAATCACGCTGATAAGCCGCTTGAGTTTTTTCATCGAAAACGTGCCGAATATTGCCGACAATCGTTCCGCTTAGTGAATGCAACTTCAGTAAACCAGCGAGCACTGTTGGCATCATATAAGGTGGCGTACCAAATTGCTCAGTGCAAAAAACCCCACTCCATAGCAGAGGAGCTGATACTGCCTGCAGCATTAGACATGGTCTCTGTCATGCTGGATGACGCAAGTGCTGTAAAAAAGTTAATGTTCCTGATCAATTAGAATTTATTGTTATTTATTGATTGTATTCTATTTTTCAGTATCAAATGGTCAAAAAATGTTTGCACTTTAAATAAGGATTGAATTTTTTTATGCACTTTAAGTCTTTTCTGTTACAGACTTTATAGATTGTGCTCCTGAGTTAATGTTGCTGATCAATTTAATTTTATTATTATTTATTGATTATGTTTAATTTGATTTCATTTTTTTAATTTCAACCAAATTGATGCATTTTAAGTCTTTTCTGCTACAGACTAAAAAACAATGTTAATAAAGTTATTCTTTGTTGTAAGTTGATCTATATTTCTTTTTTCTTTAATATTAATAAGGATACAATGTTTTGCAGAGGTGTAATTTTATAGACAAATTATACTATTACAGTCGCGGCGGAGAGTTGGGGGGCGCAAAATGTTTTCTTCTTCCTAGAGGGGGGGGGTGGGGGGGGGCGTGACAGAAAATAATTGAGAAGCACTGGGTTAGGACCTTGAGATGCTTCTTGAGGAGCCACTTCTTAGTTCAAAATTCTGGCCAGTTGATAAAACCTAGAAGATCAAAATCAACTTCTGGCGTTCGATCCTTTTCCTTTTTAGCACCTGAACTCTGGAACAGTCTTCCTAGCATTGTTCGGGAAGCAGACACACTCTGTCAGTATAAATCTAGACTAAAACCACATCTCTTTACTATGGCATACACATAAAACATTAACAGTTTATATTATTCAAATCAGTTAAATTATTGTTTTTGGCTTCATTAACTAGGTCAGCCGGAACCGGGAACACTTCCTACACCCGATGTACTCGTTACATCATAAAAAGAATGGCATCTATGCTAATGTTAATGATCAACGCATACCTGAAGAGTCAGCAGAGACCGTGCCAACTAGACTCTCCTCTGTGAAGGCCTCATCGACACGACATCCTCAACAAACCCGTCTCCGGCGTGATGATTCCGATCTTCAATCAGATGGAACTGGACCAATATTCTGATCTAATCTGACTTCTGACCTGTAATGTTGCCAGAATCATAATCATACACTGTTTGTTCATTGGCCAGAGGAGAACTGGCACCCAGACTGAGCCTGGTTTCTCCCAAGATTTTTTTCTCCATTCTGTCACCTGATGGAGTTTTGGTTCCTTGCCACCGTCGCCTCTGGCTTTTGGCTTGCTTAGTTAGGGACACTAAATATTCAACTATATTACTGATCTGCCCGCATTGACACTATATGATAATTGAACTCAGCTGGATGACATCACTGTTTTCTCCAGAGCGGCTGTACAGCTGAATAAAATGATGTTGCATTATTTTCCTGTTTAACACTATAAAGCTACTTTGAAACAATCAGCATTGGAAAAAACGCTATATAAATAAAGGTGACTTGACAATGTTGATTTGTTAAAAGCAGGACTAGACGACCAGGGCAGAGCATCTCCAAAACATCAGCTCTTGTGGGGTGTTCCCGGTCTGCCATGGTCAGTATCTATCAAAAGTGGTCCAAGGAAGGACCAGTGGTGAACCGGCGACAGGTTCATGGCCCAAAAATGTAATTTTTTAAAGTGAACAATGATCTCATTTCACTCAGAGTAAAATTTTTTAAACCCATTTACCCCGCAGTTTAACAGACAATGATTAAGCCTAGTCAATTTAGGAAGCAATTTTCTTCAAGCACTAGTGTTGTAGTCAAGACCAAGACCAATGTGTGTTGAGACAGAGACAAGACCAGACCAGCACTCCTTAAATTCATAAAGATCCACATTGCCACCTGAGAAATTACTTATTTGTAATCAATAAATATAATTATAATTATATTAATTAAATAAGACACTATAATAGCCATTACCAATCAAATGAAATCATTACTGACAAAATTCATCTTTGCACTGCAAAGGTGGTACAGAAGATGCATCTGAATTGGTAAAATGCATAATGTTAAGAATAATGTTTTTTATTATTATTATTATTATTATTATTATTGAATGTTTGTATAAAAGCAATATCATGTTTGCAGTCATGCTCAAATTTGTGAAAACAGCTCTCTTGCGAAATTACTTGAAATCAATGAACTGCTTTTTTTGTGGGGGTGCATGAGAAATTAATTTTTTTAAGTAAATGAGTGTAGAGCTTTTTTTATGGAGGATAAAAAAGTTTGTTTTATGGATTTTCTGCCACAGGATGAAAAAAATGTAATTGCAACTTTTTATGTAATTTTTTCATCGCTAGAGGTCTCTTATTTAAAACAAAGGTGTTTTAAATAAGTGACCGCTTTTTCCAGTCATGCATATGTGTGGTAACGCAGAGCTGTTTTATCATATTATATACAATTGAGCGTGTTGAAAGTTATGTTATAATGCTACTCTGTGCATTCGCTCTGTGGCTGCTAAGAGACACTTGTTACACACTGCGGTAAGCTAGATCGATATTAGGCATGGTAAAACATGGTACTTGCGGTAAATCAAGAAAACGAGATTTAAACAATAAGAATAACTGTGTTGAGCTATATAACAATGATTAGTTTGCTGTCAATGAACGTATCTAAACAGTTGCTCACCTGTCTAATAAAACATTTTAATAATATATTAAACTGTCTTTGGCGTTTCCATGGTTTCTACGGAAATTAAGGGTAATGCATTGATAGGCGACGCACGGACATGGTTAAAATTGGTTTAACCATGTCCTGGTTAAAATTACTTATTTCTCTGGATTTAAACATTCTTGGAAACATTTGGGATAAACGATATATAACATTTGTTCGAGCTGTCTTTGAATATTGTAATCCAAAAATCGTACATATTGTGCTTTTTAATTGTATCACGTTATAATATAAAAATCCAGATCTCATACAAGTACTTTTTTGCAACAATATCTTGAATTTTGGGAGCATTTGTATTCATTTTGGTGACATTTTTGACATAATCCCTCATTCATTTCTGAACCGGCATAATAAACAAATCAAAATAGAAATAAGTTATTGATTGCATCTGAAGCAGTAAGTTTAACATCCAATCACATTAATGATGTTAATAAATAAATCAGCAATTTAGTAATATCTCAGCAGTTGTGATCTTGAAACAAAATCCTGAGTCCTCTGAGTCTGAGACCAAGACAAAAGCGAGTACAAATGTGGTTGAGAACGAGACAAGACCAAGACCTTCAAAAAATGGTCTTAAGACCAGTCTTGAGTACTACAACACTAGGAAGCACTATCACAAACTAAAAATGCCAATTTTTTACGTTGTTTATGGTTGCTCAAATCAATCAAATCGAGGAGCATGAATGCAGCCAATGTGAATACATCTCAATTTTCAGTCAATTAATTAATGAATGCCTTAATTAATTAAATAAGTATATTTTATTTACTGATATGAAACATGATTAAATGAGTAAAAGAATGATTAAAAGTAACCATCATAATAAATAAATACAAGTCAACAACACATGAAACAAAGCTGTATTCAGTCTTATTGTTCTAACAATCAGGCGGTGAACCCACATCCTGCTACCATCTCAACACAGTAACTGACCACCGTGCCAATCTTTGCCGTCCATCACGCCCCTCATTGCTGCTCTTCTCAAGAACAAACTTGACCAAAATCAAATCCTCTGTCTTTTGGTCTTTTTCTAGAAGCTCTCACTGAGGATGAAGAGACCACAGCAACATCTGGGCCGGTGGAGTGATGGATGGTCTCATCCATGGCACTAAACCATTTCCAGGATCCACAGTGCTCACACTCGTCTGCAGACATTTCAGATCCTAAAAAAAGCACAAACATAATACAAAAGCAGTAATTTTAACAGCACAATGTCACTTGATCGATACTACATTTAAATGTTGAGGTAGTTGCTGATGTGTTAAAGGTAGGGTAGGTAGGATTTGGTTTGAAAAACATTTTTTCCAAATTTGTTTAAACTTTCTTTATATATCAATACATAATTAAAATGTAAGTACTCTGAAAAAGAAAGTATAAAAATTGAGTGTCTGTAGACCTCTCACGACTGTTTTAAAGACAGCTCATTCTTTCCATTCACTCCACCTTCTCCCTTCTGGGCTCTTTCCAAAGCCACGCCCCCAAAACACATGAACGCGCTACGCCGACCGCGATCAGCTCAGCTGAAAGACGCATTATTTACCTGAGAGGAGCGGAGAAGAAGTGCATGTAGTGACATCATGTCAGAATCACATGTAATAAAAAATCTAACTTTATCATTATGAATATAAACAAATAAGATGTCTTTTAGTACTCACTATCAAGCTAGAATAACGATACTGTAAAGTTTAAAATACACACACAACACAGTGTCTAAGACACACACAGATACAAGATAAAAACATCAGTAAACGTTGGTTTATAAAAACAAACCAAGGGCCGAAATAAACGTGCAGGTAAAGTTCCCGGTGAACATGGTAAAAGAGTTTAGACAGAGGATAGTAGCTAAAGCTAACTTAGTTCTATAAAAAGTTCCTGGATGCGGTGTACTTGGTTTAACACATGCATTTTGTTATCTAAAGTTACATTTTGCGAAATTCAACACGACAGCGATCAACTTGAGCTAGGCATATTGAGTATTTATCATCTCTACTAATGGCTCGCTAAGTGTATAACAATGTAACTTTATGCTAAGTAATGTTATGTTAGCTATATAAGGCAGCTACGTGTGCTAGTGAGACATGCTTCATGAAAACATAAACCAAAAAAATGTATAATGAAATTTTACCTGTCCAGCAGAAATACAGCCTCGTGAACTCCTCAAATCAAACGGGTGCGCCAGGGTTGCCAGGTTTTCACAACAAAATCCACCCAATTGCTACTCAAAACTAGCCCAAAATAAGCCCAAACGTGTTTCTCCGGTAAAAATCGCATTTGGGGGGTAAAATATGTGTCTTTTTGGTAGGGCTGCCTGCTAAAATTCGCAAATCCCGGGGCAAAATATCACATAATTGTGGTCGCTTCAACCCGCGGACATGTAAAACAGCCCGCGGCAACAGTGTTTGAAGTAGCCCGACTTGGCAACACTGGGGCGCGCGCATGTGGGCAGATCCTGGAGCAAAAGTGGCGGTAGCCATGGTAGCGAGAGAGAGTGACAGTCACCCAAGCCAATCACTTGTTTCGGCCCGAACGAAAATAATGAGCGGTGTTTATTGCAGATTAATAAGTCTAGAGTCACTCGATTTTTATACTCTCTTTTTCAGAGTACTTAAATTTTAATTATGTATTGACATATAAAGAAAGTTTAAACAAATTTGGACAAAAGTGTTTTAGATCATTCTTACCTACCCTACCTTTAACCTGCTTTTTTAATGTTCCACAATTTATCAACAGTACTAATGGACAAATAAAATGAATGACTTATTTATTTAGTTACTTTATTTAGATTTGTTTATTTACATTTTATTTAAGCAGTGTTGAACAGTGAATTCTGCATTATAGCACACACAAATAATTCTGATCAGATGTCTATTTCATGTTGTAATGTGCTCATCTGCAATACTTATCGAAAATGTTCCTGTCAGATGTAAAACAAACATTTAGTAAGCATCTTTAAGATGTACACTGAACAAAATAATAAACGCAACGCTTTTGTTTTTGCCTCCATTTTTCATGAGCTGAACTCAAAGATCTAAGAATTTTTCTATGTACACAAAAGGCCTATTTCTCTCAAATATTGTTCACAAATCTGTCTAAATCTGTGTTAGTGAGCACTTATCCTTTGCCGAGATAATCCATCCACCTCAAAGGTGTGGCATATCAAGATGCTGATTAGACAGCATGATTATTGCACAGGTGTGGCTTAGGCTGGCCACAATAAATGGCCTCTCAAAAATGTGCGCAGACGTCTGTGCTTGTCAGGTTGAATTGTCCCATTGAAACTGCGTACTAATCTTTTAAGAAGTTTACAGGCTATCAGATAAGACTGTAATTTGCAAACTCTGATGCAACTGGATCAATCTACTGACAATCAAAGAGAGGGAGGCACCATCCTGAACACTTTTTGGCTAATGTTGCCTGTTTACATGTCTTAATCCGGGTGCACACTGTGCGATTTTGGCCACGATTTGGCCGTCTGAGACAAATTTTGCAGCTAAAATGGCTGATTGTTAGTTTGACATGTTCACCGGCAGCCGATTAATGACGGCTGCAATCAAATTTTACCTCAGACGAAATTCTGGCAATGTCAGAAGATTTGGCGCACAATCCTGCAGTGCGACTTCTCCTATAACGACCGTCAAATTATCTTCATTTTCAAGACAAGCTATGACCAAAATGAGTGCTTGAGATTTATTTTTAGCCACCATTTCAATCCTGGGTGTAATGCAGCTCATTGTCACCGAATGAGTCATTGATTGATGATATAAAACTTTGGATGAGTTTTCTTGCGTGCATGCGTTTTTTAGCGTGCCTTGACTATCGTACAGTCTGACATTAATGACAACTGAGATCTTACAGTGTGACATGGCTTACAGCGGGGATCATGCTCGTACAGTCTGACAAGGAACAATCGTGAAGGACTATTATAAATCGCACAGTGTGCACCTGGCTTTAGATGCATGCACTCATCTGGAAGAAGTGCCCATACAAGAATTTCTGCTTAATATGATCTTATATGAAACTTAAATGAACCCTGAAGGAGTGTATTTCGCACAGAAATACTCTGTCATACGCCCAGCTTTTTTTTTTTAAAATTTTTTATTTGGTCTTGTTTAGCATGAGAATCCAACTCTTTAACAGTGTAAATAAGTCAGTATGAAATAGCATTTGACATCCCCTTTAATCTGAATACATCAGTCACCATTAGTCTAAAATGCAACTGCTTTCATGTTTTGCGGATGGACTGCAAATTCGAGTACATTTTCTGTCATCTTTGCAGGACTGTGATATGAAGAGTGTGCAAAGTAACATATTTTAGCAACTGTGTGAATGTGAACAGCACATAACAGGCACAATAGCAGCATTAACATACATATCTATTGGTTCAATATGCGTCACATGACTAAACACTCGTCATCATTTTCAAATCCCTTCATTTTCACAGTCCACACTACAACGCGAAAACAAATAATGATCTGATAATTTCCTTAAGTTAAGCAAACAAAGGTATAATTTAAATTCATGTTTGATGTCAAGTCAACTTTATTTATATAGCGCTTTTAACAATGCAGATTGTTTCAAAGCAGCTTCACAGTGTTAAACAGCAAAATAATGCAACAGAATTTTATTCAACCGTATAGCCTTTCTGGAGAAAACGGTGATGTCATCAGTTCATTTCAATTATCATACAGTGACAGTGTGGGCTTTAGATCAGTAATTAGATCAGTAATTTAGTTTATATGGTTAATTTGGTTTAATAATTAGATTTATTTGGATATTTAGTTGAAATATTTTGTGTCCCCAACTGAGCAAGCCAAGCCACAGGCAACAGTGGCAAGGAAACCAAAACCCCATCAGGTGACCTAATGGAGAAAAATAAACCTTGGGAGAAACCAGGCTCAGTCGGGGTGCCAGTTCTCCTCTGGCCAATTAACAAGCAGCGTATGATTATTATTCTGGCAACTTTACAGGTCAGAGGTCATAATTGATAAGAATATTCGAAAGATCAGAGGCAACACGCCGGAGACGGGTTTATTGAGGATGACATCGATTTAACAATTATTAAATTGTAATATTCGAACAATCGGAGTCATCACGCCGGAGACGGGTTTATTGAGGATGACATATCAATTTAACAATTATTAAATTGTAATATTCGAACAATCAGAGTCATCACGCTGATTGATGTGTAACAATCAGTTCATACTGTATATAATATAGGCTAAAAATATATATTGGCCTAGGCGTGCGTGCGTGTGTATCCGCCACCGCGCCACTGTACAGTTGCACTGCCGTGTTATATTTCGTTCTCCATTCTCTTTTTTTCTTTAATATGAAATGCTGTTTGAATACATGTATTCCATTACTGCCAAGACTGAACACGACCTGTTAAAGCACTAAGACATGGGAACAGTATAGCTATAGCCTATTCACATTTGAATATTTATCGCAAGTCATATCGTCATCGCAATATTAAACAATGTTATCGCACATCGCAGCTTTTCCTCATATCGTGCAGCCCTAATTCAGTACATTGACATTTCCAAGATCCATGAAAGGCACTTAAAACGTCGTTACAAAGTCTATCTCACCACAGTGGCTCTACAATAATCTTACAATGCGACGACAATAGTTTTTGTGCGCAAAAAAAAATCAAAATAACACCTTTTTCCAACTTGTTCTCGACTTCCGTGTATGCCTCCACGACGCATGCGCGAGAATATGACGCAGATCCGGCGTTCGGACATATGATCCAGAAGCGATTTGTTTACGAGCAGAGGAAGACGCGCGTGTCTAAGCTGTTGGATTCTACATTGATCGTGCTTTAGGTCTCGGCGTAGTGCTCAAAATGGGGCTTAAGTGTGTATTTCATGGATTCCCGAACACCGGCGCTACGTCATATTCTCGCGCATGCGTCGTGGAGGCATACACGGAAGTCGAGAACAAGTTGGAAAAAGGTGTTATTTAGATTTTTTTTTGCGCACAAAAACTATTGTCGTCGCATTGTAAGATTATTGTAGAGCCACTGTGGTGAGATAGACTTTGTAACGACGTTTTAAGTGCCTTTCATGGATCTTGGAAGTGTCAATGTACTGAATGCCAATGGAGGCCTGTCTGAAGCCTTTCTCAGCCATCAGCTTTCAACTAAAATATCTTCATTTGTGTTCCGAATATGAACGGAGGTCTTACGGGTGTCCAACGACATGAGGGTGAGTAATTAATGACAGAATTTTCATTTTTGGGTGAACTAACCCTTTAAGTCGAAGTGTGTGCCATTCTCTCCTTTGTTTGATGTCAGATTGTGCGCCATTATAGCTTTTGTTTACATGAGTGGAGTCTGTGCAATGGCGGATGTAGCTTTTAATAACTCCGCTAACAGCACTTATCACGTATACAGATGCGCAGTTATCTCATTGTATTGCAGAACAGAGGCGCCAGAATGCAATAATACAACATAGCAAGGCCAGTGTGTGAAGCTTCAGTCCACTTGGGCCCTGCCCCTGTGTACAGTTACCTGTCACTGAGTCCAAAGTAAACTTGCAGAAGGGTTTCGCTGAGCCAATGGCATCCCTCAGTGCATCGGTGCCGTGGATGGGACCCATGTGGAAATCAGACGGCCAATCATAGCGTGGTTTTGCGTTTTCATGTGGACAGAGATTTTTTTTAAACCGTGCTTGTGTGGCCGCGATTGTTTTTTAAAACAGAGGAGGAAAAACTGGTTATAAAAATACCCGTGTACATGTGGGCTAGGCCTTATTACCACACATTACTGTCTTAACGCCTGGCGTGGGGCCCTATGCAACCGCTTATTAGGTAGGGCCAACAGGATCTGTATGTTCTCCCTCAAATGACTTCACTGCAACTTGAACTTCAGACAAGATTGATTTTAAGAATGTAAGGTAGACATAGTTGGTCTTGTCCATGTACATGGCATGGAGCACATCTGCCATGTAGCAATGCTCACTGGTCTGGGTCAACTCAAAGTAGAGTTTCGGTTCTTCCCACTGGTCCCCAGAGCCGCTCAGAACACGAACAACGAATTCTGTTCTCGTTCTTGTCTATTTGGGCTTTAACACAAACACACAAAGCACACAAAGAATACTTTGACTCGGCGCAGTAAAAAGTCACGCCTGAAAAATCCTCTCAGGATAAACAGGATTTTTCTCTGCGTGACTTTTTACTGCGCCAGTCGAAGCACTCTCTCAAAAGTGCTATTTCGCCATACATTATTGTTATCCTTTTTAACCCGCTTAGAAAAGCGCCACGTTTTATTTTGTGTCACCATACTTGGTCGTTCAACACAATGATTGGAAATATGTTTTTAAAACTTATTTTTCTTCAGGTACTAATTTGCAGAATTTATCAAATTAAAAACAAAAGGACGGAAAGTAAATTAACGTGGGAGCATTTTAGTGTAGTAGTTTAACAGGGCGAATCAAGTGTTGTGTAACAGCTGTGAAGCGCTATATGTACATGACAATAAATGAATAAAGCCTATAAGCTTACTGTGGAGAAAACGGTGAAAGTCGCTGTGTGTGTTAAAATGTTAAGAGGCACATTGATTTAAGTTTGTGTTTCTGTTCTACACAGGTAAATAAGACAGTTCAATATTAAGACGACAGAAATTCATAGAAATTTCAGTTCAGGTAGAACCAAATGCATATTTGTATTGATTGTTGTAATTTGATTATTTTATATTATTATATTTTAAGTTGATGTTTAAAATTTTGAATATGGTTTCAATTGATGTTTTGACTCCTGTTCAGTTTTCTACATAAAAAATATATTTTTTATTTGGGCTAGTTAAATTCATTTCGGGCTACCAAAATCTTAAGAGTGCCTGCCCGAAGGGCTACCAGGGATTTTGAAATTTTGCAAGCTCTGGGCCGAGTAAATGAGTACTATTAATTGCACAGTTCAACTGTCCTAACAAGCAGGGGGAAAAAACGTCAAATCTGACGACACTTCAAGCCCTTTGAGGTCATTAATACATACTTTACATTTCTTGAATATCCTGGATGGTTCCTCTTGAAGAAACAAAAGTTGACCTTCCAAAGCAGCAGTCCTTCTATGATTAAGAATGTCTGTCGTCATAAAAAAAAAAAAACACGAAGAAAAGCAACAACCCAGTAGTTAAAATAAGAAAACTGCGCTTATCAGCCAAACTATTGTAGACTGAACCATCAAATAATGAAACTTAACTTGTCCTTTCATCAAGTCTTCCCAGGAGCTCTTCCATGTCCTGTCCAAATGGTCTTTTTCTGGCTCTGTATAGTTTCAGAAGCTTATGTGTGCTTGTCAATGCCAACAAGTAAGACTCCCTGGAGGTCTTTATTGGTGATGTGGAAAAATTCTTCACAGATCTGTTTATTACAAAGAGTGCCATTCATTTTATCAACAGTAATGAAACGTATAAACAGTATTGAGTTTACATTATTTGCTGCCATATAAAGGCCTGTTAAGAAAAAAAACTGCAATTACTAGCTGTTATTGCCATAAGTGTGCAAGCCACCTCTCCTGAACCTCTACCACTTTTCTCCCGAGGGAAAGTGTTAGTGTTAGTTAGTATTTTTTTCCACTTATGGCAGTTATGTTTATAATTATAAGTGCATGCCAACATTAAGTTAAGACCATACGAAAACCATACATGGATTGTCCGCTGTTTAACAATTTACATTCGAAAACAAAAAGAAACAAAAAACACTAACACACGTCAAGTTAGAAAAAATGCAATCTATCTATAAATATGATATCTTAATAATATATTGTATCTCAAATGATAGTTAACGTGCTACATTGGTGATTAAATCCGGCCTGATTTTGTTTTCACAGATGCTCCATTATTCCTAATATAGATATAAACGGCAGGATTGGGATCTAAAATTAACCAGTTTTACTGGGTGATAACTCTCTTTTTGAAAGTTTCCTAAAGAACGTTAAGAGTTGACAATATTGAGAAGAGGTTCTGAGATTACATAATGCTCTGGTTTAGATGGTTTATGTTGGTTTTGATTTTTATTGTTTTGTGCCATTTAACTGGGTTTAACTTGCATTTGTATTTTTTCACTTAAGAACTGATGGCGCTGAAAGAGGAGACTGAAGTACTGAATAAAATGGAAGAGAAAGATTACTATGAGAAACAACATGATTCCATAACTGTATCATTTAGTTGTTCACAGACTGAAAAGACTTCCTCACAAAAAAAGAGCTCAAAAGACAGGATCTAGAAGTTATTTCACCTGCCAACAATGTGGAAAAAGTTTCAGCAGAAAAGGAACACTTGATTACCACATGAGAATTCACACTAGAGAGAAGCTGTTCACTTGCCCTCAGTGTGGAATACATTTCACTCAAAACTCATTGCTAGACAGGCACTTTAGAATTCACACTGGAGAGAAGCCTTATACGTGCCCTCAATGTGGAAAGAGTTTTACATATAAACAAAGTCTTAATGCCCACATGATGAGAATTCATAATGAAGAGAAGTCTTTCACCTGCCAACAGTGTGGAAAGAGTTAAAAAAATTACAGAAACCTTCAAAGCCACATGAGAATTCACACAGGAGAGAAGCCACTTACTTGCCAGCAGTGTGGAAAGAGTTTCGCTCAAAAAAGTACTCTAATAACCCACACAAGACTTCACACTGGAGAGAAGCCTTTCACCTGCAAACAATGTGGAAAATGTTTCGCTCAAAAAGGAACCATGAAAGTCCATATGAGAATTCACTTTAAAGAGACCCCATTCACCTGCCAACAGTGTGGAAAAAGTTTTGTTCAAAAAGTAAGCTTTAAAGATCACATGAGAATTCACAGTGGAAAGAACCCTTACACATGCCAACATTGTGGGAAAAGTTTCATTCAAAAAGGAAACCTGAAAGTCCATATGAGAGTTCACACTGGAGAGAAGCCGTTCTCTTGCCAACATTGTGGGAAAGGTTTTTCTCAAAAAACAAGCCTTTACTTCCACACAAGAACTCACACTGGAGAGAAGCCTTACAAATGCCCCCAGTGTGAAAAGAGTTTTAAACAAAAAGGAACCCTTACTAACCACATGTCAATTCACACTGGAGAAAAGCTGTTGGTATGTGATCAGTGTGGAAAGAGTTTCCGATTTTCAGTAACCCTTAATAACCACATGAGGATTCACTCAAAAGATAACTTTTTTAAATGTCATCAGTGTGGAAGAAGTTTCACAGACAAGAAGCACCTTAAGAATCATGTAGAAATTCACATCGGAGAAAAGCCTTTCATGTGCCATCACTGTGGAAAGCCTTTCAAAAACAATGCAAACCTTGAGATTCACATTAGAGTTCACACTGGAGAGAAGCCTTTTACCTGTCTTCAGTGTGGAAAGAGTTTCACGGCTAAAGGAAACCTTGACATTCACTCAAGGGTTCATACTGGAGAGAGGCCTTACAAGTGTCTTCAGTGTGAGAGGACTTTCAAATATCACAGAGACTTGAAATTCCATTTGCAAACACATTCTAGAAAGAAACTACAAAGATCTGAGTGTGATGAGGTTTGCGAAACAGAGCAGTTTAAGAAATGACCTGCACATTCACTCTGGAGGAAGGCCATTTAATTGTGACCAGTGTAAAAAAAAAAATCTTTCGCCATTACACTTAAAGATACACATTAAAAAAGCTACGTTCACGCCACAGATGAATGTGGCCCAAATGTTCACATGACCTTTTAAATGTGGCCCGTATCACCATTCATATGTACATGACAAGAACAAAAGAAAATCAATGTCATGTACATATGAATGCCTTTGGCAACACCCAACTATCTCCACACTGCCCTTAAAGGTCCCATGGCATGGCATTTTTCTATTATTTTATAGTGTTTCCTGAGGTGTACTTATATTGTTAGTATGATTTTTACATCATAAAATGTCATAATTTAGAAATAAAAGGCATTTTGTCTATACTGCTGTTTGCCCTGTTTCAAGAGGCGTGTCTGCTGTGAGACTTCAGTAAAAACGCCCACTGTTGTGATTGGCTGACATCTTTGCATTTGAAATTAGCGGAGGGGGCGTGGTTTAACGAGGTCTACGACGCACGAGCTGCTACCAGAGAGACGGATGGACCTGAGTTCACTTCTCATCAGTTCTCAGCACGTCTCAGTTCAGTGAACTGTTGTAGTTACAGCATATACTACAGGTTATTAGTTTATTTCTAGACGGAGGGGCTGTTACTCATGTCAGAAAGTTAGTAACTTTAGTAAATTACGGATCAGTGCTGACTGGAGACGCAAACCGTTTAGAACGATTCAGTCCGATTTGGTGAACTGGTTCGGTTCACTAAAAAGAACCGATTCAAAAGAATGATTCGTTCGCGAACCGGACATCACGGAGACGGAGCGATTGCTAATAAAGTTATTTATAGTAACTACTGAGTTATGAGAGGCTGTCTGTCAGCGCGAGTTTATTGTGTTTGTATCTGAGAGTTCTGAATAAACACGAGTCCCTGTCACGCCGAGTCCCTTCATCATTATTCCATTATCCCAGTCACTTCATCATTATTCTACCAACTTTGTAACACATGCAATGTACCATTACAGCGAGATGAACGAGTTAGTAAGTTTGATTAAAGCATTATTTCTAGATATGTTCCAATCATATGAAAAGCGTCAGTGACGCGCATTGAGTAACTTACACAGCGCAAACAAAGACACAACAGCAGTAATTGAATGTAATCCAGTTTATTGTGGGGAAAGCTGGCTAGCCTAGCCCAGATACCCTCACGCTTACCCCCCCGTCTGCTTAATCTCGCGCCGCGTTTGGTGCCTCCACTGTGGGCCAGATGCAGTACTGGGGGTCGGGGATGTTGAAGGCCGAACTTCGGCGTGCGTGAGGTTTATCTCTAAAGATGTGGCTCTGCCAATGTTGAGCAGAAACTCCAGACTGTATGCACATTTAAGAACAGATAGACGCGACGAAGACGTACAAAAACTCTGACTCACAAGATAGAAAACACGAAAACACCGTTCTGTCTGGAGAGAGAGAAGCCGCAGTGTGTGCACGAATAATAAATAATTAGCTACACATAAGAAATCACTGATCACAGATCAGAAGGAACTGAAAAAAGACTTCTGTTTTCATTTGTGCATCCAAACACTGAGAAACTGCCAGCATTCACTCGTTCACAAGCAATGATGCAATGATCTCTGGAGCGTTTGCATGGGTGTGGCAGATTCTCTGGGCGGAGGAAAGGGAGGAAACCGTTCCTGCTTGGATGTCAAACCAGGAGACTTCAGGATTGGCTTGTCTGGCCTGTCATTTTCTCAAAGGCAGAGAAAGACAGCCAGAACTCGGGTTTACACCGATCAACATTTCTATCCACTTGGGGACAATATTCAGGCTAGGGGAACTCATATTAATGTTGAAATACCTCATAAAATGAAAATTTCATGCCATGGGACCTTTAATTAAAACTTTTTACTGTCCAATAACCAAAAAGTGCTCTTCTATGTCTTCAAGTATTCAAGTACTTTGTCATTGTGTAACACAACAAAATTACTCTTGCGACGACCCCAAATGTGCATTTAAAATTCAAGAGAAAAATATCCATTTAAAATAAACAACATTAGTTAATACAAAAATACAATAGTTACATAAATACAAGTTAATAAATATGAATTAGCATATAAATACAATAAATAAATGCCATGTAAAATCTAAGGAAACTGAATCATATAGAATATATAAAGTTGCTCAAAATATTGGCAAAATGCCCTGCGAGACTTGTGAAGGTGTTCAAGTAATGGCACATCAGTGCCAACAATATCCAGGGCTGTTTTCAGAACCTGCAGCAGGGCTTTTTTGCCAGCTTTGGTACAGCTGCTATATGAGGCTGTCATACAGTTAGTCATGCTCTCTATAGTACATCTATAGCAGTTGAGAAAGTAGAGGCGTTGTTGTGCTTTACCTACGTTGTTGTCACCCCAGGAGAGATTCTCTGTGATGGGAACTCCCAGGAACATGTAGCTGGTGACTCTCTTTTATTTTTCACTCATAGAGAATATGCTTACTTATTGTTTCGATGCCATTGCACTGATTTACGCTACAGTCCTCTTTGAATTTTCCAGTGGATCTTTCGCTCTAAAATCCAGCTCTGTAATCACCACCATCTCTTAACTTCTTCCACATTGAACGTCAAACTCATCTCCGTCACGGCCTATTAAACAGAGACAGGGAAAAATAAATAAAACAAACACACAAAAACACTGTTTATAAAGCTCTAAATAATTGACCACAAATCATTTTTGAGCACTAAATCATATTAGAGCGACTACTGAAGAATCGTATGACACTGAAAAACGAAAGTGATGCTGAAAATTCAGCTTTGATCAGGAATAAATTACCTTTTTATGTAACATGTATTTGTGCAGAAACAGTACTTAAAAATATGATATCTAGTGTTTTTCATACTGTTTTGTATCAATTTAATGCCACCTTGGAGAAATTTAACGATTTAACTGCTATCAAAAACATTACAGATGTCAATTATTCCAACTATAGTATGTGTGTGGAGATGATTAATAATTTATCGTATTTCACTAACCATTACCTTTGAGGGTCTAAAAAAGGTGTTACTAAAGGTATTAGTGTTTATTAACTTGCAAAAATATACTTTAAACAATCAAACAATTTTCGACCTTTGGTATTTTGGCGTGCAATGCCATTTTCACACATGCTTCTACTCTTCCTTCCTCTTCATAGGCACCACAGGAGTGCAAATGCTTTTAAAAAGAGGCGTGGCCGGCGTTTTCCACATTTTTATACACGACGTGAACAGCCCCTGCAAAGGTCATGAAGGTCAACAACGCATTACATGTAACACATATGCATTAGTATGTGTAATTCTTTTTAGGATTTATAGCACTATGACAGCGAATCTTGAGTAGAAGTTTATATCAGTGCTCTGTGTGGATTTAGTTTTCATGTTCTGTTCCAGTGAAGATACATATATATACATATAGATCAGGCATAATATTATGACTTCCTAATATTGTGTTGATCCCACTTTTGTTGCCAAAACAGGGTGTACAAAAAAGTACACATGGTCTGCAACAATGCTTAAGTTGTACGTGTCAAAGTTACATCCACATGGATGCCAGGACCCAAGGTTTCCAAGCAGAAAATTGCCTAAATCATCACTGTATCCATCGTCTTGCCTTCTTCCTATAGTGCATCCTGGTGCCGTGTGTTCCCCAAGTAAGCAACACCTATGCACCTGGCCATCCACATGATGTAAAGGAAGACATGATTCATCAAGAACAGGCCACCTCCTTCCATTGCTCCGCGGTCCAGTTCTGATGCTCACGTGCCCAGTGTTGGCACTTTCGGTGGTGGACAGGGGTCCGCATGGGCACCCTGACTGGTCTGCGGCTATGCAGCCCCACACGCGACAAACTGCGATGTGTATTCTTTCTGACACCTTTCTATCAGAACCAGCATTAACTTTTTTTGAGCAATTTGAGCTACAGTAGCTCTTCTGTTTGATCGGAACAACACAGGCCAGCCTTCGCTCCCCGTGTGCATCAATGAGCCTTGGCCGCCCATGACCCAGATACTGACCACTGCAGACCGGGAACACCCCACAAGAGCTACAGTTTTGGAGATGCTCTGACCTAGTCATCTAGCCATCACAATTTGGCCCTTGTCAAACTCGCTCAAATCCTTACGCTTTAATATAGGTCACAAACCTGTCTCACTGTAGAAGTCCCTGTCAACATAAATTCTGGAGAGCCAGAGCCAGTTGTGATTTATCTTTTTGCGTTTGACGATGCCCTGACACAGGTCATCTATGCTAGCTCCCTCACCAGTGGTTAGGACACAGTTCAGGACTTGGATGACCAATGTTTGGCCAATGAGTTTGGCCATCCATGTAGCAGTGTCCGCAATGCCACCAACAAGTTTATGGTTATCTATATCAATACATGTACACATTACAATCAGGTATAATCAAGGAACATCAATTGAAGTTAACATACATTTGCCTCTTTTATATATTTATATACCTTCTTGTAGAATCAAGCTTCAGGATGCTACCATATGTTGATGTTACAACACCCTTTAACTTGTCAAGGTGACACAGGATCTCGTTGACATGGACTGTCTCTAGCAAAAAGGTGGTGGTGAAACCACTTCAGATTGGATCGGGACATCCCTCTGGTAAAAATCACAGTCCGTCAGGTATTAAATGGTCCCTCTTGCCCACTCCTCACTGGGACACGAGTGATTCCGTGCAGTTCTGGGCTTCAACAAAGTCACACACTTCCTGTCAAGAGCAAGCTGAGTGGTGAGAACAGCACGAATTTGTTTCTGTGGGAGGGATCCAGTTGTTTAAGAATCTCTGAACTCCAATCTGCTCCAATTAAGTAATATCTGAAGTCAATATCCATGACTTCCCTCACTTAGGTATAAATTCCTGCATGGTACATCTTCCTATTGTACTGTGTGCATTTCAAAGGAATACCCCACAGAAACATCTGCTGTCTAAAGTAGCTACTAGGATCAGGAGGTGAAATAGAAGGCTTACAGGGACTTGGTGGATGAAACCAGTTTTATGAAAACTGCCCTATGCATATATAGCCCTGTAAAGCTACATCATTTAGTGCATAAATACTTAACACCTCTAAATTAGCTAAATTAAAACTTTTCTGAAAAACACAATTACTACATGTCATCTGATTCATAGTTTATATATTTAAAAAAAAAAAAAAGTAAAAAATCGTTAAGCATAATTGTAAAAACACCCACCTTCAGGTCTTTGTGCAAGTGTCTTTTTACTGTGTGAGTGAAACTGATATATATATATGTATTTTATGTAAGTTGTCTGTTATATTGTTATAAAGACCTCATTGATTTACATTACAAGCTATAAAAAGTTCATCTAGTGTCCTGACAGCATCTGCATTAAATTACAGTTTGATCAGTTAGTGCCCCTAAATAAAACTTTTTCCTCATCAATTATGAGCTCCATATTTTCACTATATCACACTATATGAGCCTAAACCTGATGCATACTCAACAAAAAACTCATTTGCAAACTGTTTTCATTTTACAACCCCACTTCCAGAAAAGTTGGGACATTTTGTAAAAATGCAATAACAACCACAATCTGTTAATTCTCTTGAACCTTTATTTGAACTGACCAAAGTACAAATAAAATATTTTCAAATTTTTCACTGACCAACATAATTGTATTTTGTAAATATAAACACATTTAGTTTTTGATGGCTGCAACACTACAAAAAAGTTGGGACAGAGGCAAAATAAAAGTGAAAAGATAATAGAATACCCAAGTTAAACCCTTTTAAACAGTCCACAATGAGCAGGTGAATTGGAAATAGGTGAGTGTATTGTGATTGGGTGTAAAAGGAGCTTCTCTGTCTTTGCCATCAAAGATGGGTCATGGCTCACCACTTTGTGCCAAATTTCAAGGTCTAGAGTAAGTAAAAAATTATTTGGAAATATCTAGAAATCAAATCTTGTGTTGTGATTTCGCCATGAGATTTTTAATTTGAGAATAATCTAAACAAACTGAAGTTTAAATCCGGTTAAATTAATTATACCAGGGGTACTAAATAAGCATACTGTTAATATATTTTTTTTATCTAAGTTGGAGGCATCTACTCCACAAACATCCATTCAGAAACTCGTGTTCAGCAAAGAACGGCCTCTTATCTTAATTCCACTGTCATGCAAAACTACTGTAAACTTGCAGGCTTACCTTTCAGCATTTGATGCTTATTATGTCTGTTCTAAATTGTCTCACACAAAAAAAAAAAAAAAAAAAAAAAACACAATGAAAATCAGTGGACAGACAAGTATGCATTTTTTTTTTTTTTTTAAATCTCTGGCAGAATCACCAGTGTACCTCTGTACTGAATTTTAGCAAAGATAACTATGATGACCATTCCAAAACAAACAAAATGCTTATCAGGACCTTTGCTGAGAAGCTAATGGAATTTTAATTGAGTACCCTCAATTATAGTACCCATCTCAGTTGAAAGCCCACTCACCACGAAAAGGTGCAGGCCATGAGTGGGGACATAAGACAAGACATACTTGACAAACAAGACAAATGCAGACGGGACAAAAACACAGATGAATACATTTTCAAATGTAAATTCTTAACAATATACAAAAATATAACATTTACATACACGTAACAGTACATAATGCAAGCATTTTCTCAAACTCAAATGAAAGGAATGCTTATGTAACCGATGTTAGGGCCGAGGGACGATTACCACACTCCGGAGGAGCAGACACCTTAGGATACCAAGAGGCGGACAACAGAATGACTTTCAAAGGTAAGTTTTGTTTATTAATTTAAAACAATAAAAACAGTGCTGAGAATGTTCGTGGCTGGAACCCGATTTGGGAAGAGGAATTGGGGGGGGGATATTCCTCTTCTCTACTGACTCGTGGGTGGGACAGTAATTTCTTCGACTCGTCAGAAGGTGCTTGTAGGACGGACAGAGGCTTCTTCTCGCCTTCAACTTTCCCCACGGACAGAGCAGGTAAGTATTTGGCCCGTGAAGATGTTCTTAGGACAGCCGATCGAATGACAGCAGCTTCCTCACCTCTTCTGAGGGACAGACAGTGACGGTGCTCAGACTCGGCTTGTGGATGTGTTCATAGAACAGCCGCTCGAATGACAGCAGCTTCCTCACCTCTTCTGAGGGACAGACAGTGGCGGTGCTCAGACTCGGCTTGTGGAGGTGTTCATAGAACAGCCGATCGAATGACAGCAGCTTCCTCACCTCTTCTGAGGGACAGACAGTGGCGGTGCTCAGACTCGGCTTGTGGAGGTGTTCATAGAACAGCCGATCGAATGACAGCAGCTTCCTCACCTCTTCTGAGGAACACAGTGGCGGTGCTCAGACTCGGCTTGTGGAGGTGTTCATAGAACAGCCGATCGAATGACAGCAGCTTCCTCACCTCTTCTGAGGGACAGACAGTGGCGGTGCTCAGACTCGGCTTGTGGATGTGTTCATAGAACAGCCGATCGAATGACAGCAGCTTCCTCACCTCTTCTGAGGAACAGACAGTGGCGGTGCTCAGACTCGGCTTGTGGAGGTGTTCATAGAACAGCCGATCGAATGACAGCAGCTTCCTCACCTCTTCTGAGGGACAGACAGTGGCGGTGCTCAGACTCGGCTTGTGGAGGTGTTCATAGAACAGCCGATCGAATGACAGCAGCTTCCTCACCTCTTCTGAGGAACAGACAGTGGCGGTGGATCAGGCAATAACAAGTGAGACAGGACCGTGGTAATTTACCCGCCTTTACTCTCGTTCCGTGCGTAGCAGAGCGGCGCCGTTGGGAGAGTTCGTGAGACTGGACTTTCGTGGACGTGAGAGACAGTGCTCGTGGAGTGTGGTACTCGGGGTGCGTTGAGCTCTTTCCCTCCACACCGTACACTCAAGTGGGAACCTGGACACAGCTTGAGACAGATCAATTTGAAGGGATCTTCACAGTCATAAGTCAATATTCATTCATCAAAGTTTCAGAGGGAAACGCAGTTGTTTGATCTCACCACACTTGTGCATAAATCACTCTTATAAATGAAGAGCTCTTTTCCAAAACGCGATAAACGCCATTTTAAAAAAAAATGAGTTTATCATGTCATTTTGCTGTGTATTGAACCTATTCACTGCTCCATCAACAGTTCATGCCAAATCGCTATATTTCCTTGTTTAAAATGTACTGCAAGATGCAGTTTCTTTCCAAAGCGCGATAAACGCCAAACCTATTTTTAGCCAAAACACGATATATCCTCTCGACGAATCAGAATTCGATGAGCGTACTACGTAATCCAACAGGGCGGCACTCTGAACAGCTGTTTGTTTACGTTCATTCATTCATAAAAATGAGTGCTTTAAACTCTGATAACACTTTTGATGGCCTTGATGAGCAAGTGAGACCTACACCTGGGGGTAGAAAACGCCGACTGGACAAAGAAAATCACAAAAAACAACAAAAAAAGAAGTTTCGTCACTCAGGTAGCGCGTTGATAACAACAGTGGGATATCAACACAAAGCTGCTGCCAAAGGTTTCTGTCAGGCCGAGAGGCTGTCGCCGGACGATCTGAGGATAAATTTCAATTATTTTTTTATGTAAAACCAAACAAGGTTGACCAGGATCACGCCATACTTCATCTCATGGACTTCACGCAAGTGACAAGGAAGCGTCCGAAAGTCCAGGACCATAAGCACGCTAGCATTCGCATTTCGCACGCATACACACACTCGCATTCACTCACACGAGCTCGCACATCCACACACGCACACTCGCATTCACTCACACGAGCTCGCACACACACACACATGTTTGTTTTTGTGAAATGTGAGGACATTCCATAGGCGTAATGGTTTTTATACCGTACAAACCGTATTTTCTGTCCCCTTACACTGCCCCTGTCCCTAAACCTAGCCCTCACAGGAGACTGTGCAGTTCACTTTCTGTGAAAAAAAACCTGTTCTGTGTGATTTATAAGCATTTTGAAAAGTGAGGACATGGGGAACGTCCTCATATTTCACCCTCTTTTTGTAATACCTATGTCATACCCATGTCATTATACACATTTGTGTCCTGATATTTCACGAAAACATGCCCACGCATACACACACACACACACACACACACTCACTCGCATTCACTCACACGCATACACTCACTCACTCTCACACACACTCGCATTCACTCACGCTCACTCTCACACACACACTATGTGATTTTCAGAAATGTATAGCAGACAATGGTCCTACTGTTTTACAGGTTAGACACTTTACTGTATGCACTATTAAATGCATTGTTGAATATTGAATATAATAATTCGTTTTTTTTTTCATGCATATGTAGTGGACAAGTTGGTCCTATTTGTTACAGGTTTTACACTTTACTAAAAATGACTGTATGTGAAGGCTATTATATATGTTTTATATTTATATTGAATATGTATTACTAAATAACTTATTGAATATTGTTATCATTATCATCAATAATTTATATTAATTTATGAGTCCCTGATTATATGTTGCATGTTCTCTTGTTGTTGTTTATAAAAAAAGACAAACCATAAATAAATAAATAAATTTATGGATTTATAGCGTTTTGAAAAAAAAATGTATTAACTTTGAATTTATCATCAACAATATTGTTGTTTGATTTAATAATCATTGTTCAACATGTTCAGACTGAGTCAAAAAAACATTTTAACAGGATAAATTGAATATTCACAAAATGTGTAGGTCTAGGTAAAAAAAACTATTTTCCTGAAAACTATTGAAATGGATTTATAGCGTTTTGGAAAAGAGCTCCTCAATCTTCACACGTGTGCACTTCACTCTTTCAGACACTGCAAACTCACTTCATCTCCACAGTGATTAATCGACTCGTTTCTCTTCTCTCTGTAGGGTGGATGACTCAAGGAATAACGTTTTCAGAAGATCAGCATGAACACAGCAACGATCCTTCCAGCTGTTCCAGTTACTACGCTTCGTTCTGTCAACAAGATCACACACACTGCCCACAAACAAAGGTTAGTTGCACTCTGGTGATGGTCAATCTTCAACTGTGGTTTTCTCAACGGGTAATCAAATGAAGGGTGCACTTAACTTTTCCTCGGTGAGTCACTCAATATCCTGCAGTGGTTTCCTCTCTCACTTACTTCATTACGTTGCTGTTCGTGGTTTCTTCAGAAAACTCACTAAATGAGCATGCCTCTGGGAATCTCACAGTAGAACTCCGATCCGGCATTAAACCTTCAGCCTTCCTCGTTCACCGCCGCTGTCAGAACACACACTGCTGCCTACCCGTCCTGCCACACTGCGCAAACACTGTCTTTTTATGCTCCTTTTCCTGAGCACATGCTTCAATGAAGCACAGCTGATTTGCTTCAGCTGGCGCTCGTTATGGCCAACACTCAACAGAGCCAGATTTAGAACCAATGAGGAATCTTTTTGGATTTACCAGGTTTTCACCCGGTGACACCTACATTTTGGTATTACTTTTATTCGTGAACATAACCAAGTATAAACTGTAGGAACTGAGAGCAAATCCTCTCCCCTTATAAATCTTATTTAAACTTGAAACTGTTGAGTACAAACTGTATTTAGAAAATAAACAAGTCAAACTTTTAACATAAAAGGATGATTACAATTTTAAACTTTACTATTGTATATAATTGCATTAAACGTATTTACATTGAAGTGCAGTAAAACATTAATTTATTGACAAGGGCTTTCTGTGATCAAGCAGCTTATGAGGGATCTAATAAATGATTCAGTCCTGTTTATGTGGACTGTAAATCATCACCAGAAGCAACAGAACTTCAGGAGGATCAGTAAAGTCGATGCTTCTTCTGTCAATGATTCAGTCCTGTTTATGCAGACCGTAAATCAACATTTACAGCTGCAGGTGTTGAGTTGAGAATGTAAGTGTTGTCTCGAAGCAAACCGTTTCCTGTGCCTGTTTTCACTTGGTGCCTCACAGGTAGGCGTTTGCATGCTCCTCTGAACTGCCTGGCATTGGGGTTGTCATTGTGCCCACCCCTTGATCTTATGGCAGAAAAGAAGAGCTCCAAGTGGTCCTGACTCAGTTTGTAGGTCAGAAGATATCTGCATGGTGCATTGGCCCTCTCAACAAAATCATGGTATATGTTGAGTGCACTTCTTCCATTAGCAATAAAGCCTTATACAGCAGTCTTCTTTTTTTGTTGTGTGAAGTGGCACCATCTTGTTGTACTGCTGGACCTTCAACCCACAGAGCATAGTTTCTGCCTGCTTCAAAATGGTCTCAACCCGGTCTTTAGTTGTTGGCTTCATTGGGGCTTTGAAACCTTTTCCGAGTGGATTTCGGCTGTTCAGTACATCAAAAGCGTCTACAGTGCGCACAAACTGCACAGTTGCAGCACAACCCTTGAACTCCTCCAACTTCAAGCCTTGCTCACAGAACTCCATGACATCTGCCACACTGCTGCTGAAGAGCTGTGCTGCCAGGTGAACTTTCATTTTTTGCTTTCTCCATTGTAAATGAGACATCCTTAGCCTGTTTCCAAGTCACAGACCTTCTTTCTCCTGAAGCTCATTGAGGGCTTCAAAGTACTTCCACTTAATCTTCCTTCCATCTTCTGTCTCAAATTCAAGTGAAGATGCATTCCGCGGATCTGTCGCAGAGCTGGAGTGTTACGGATACGTGGTGTTGCCATAGACAATAAATGAATTAATTTGGTAAATAAATATAAACAACATTTATTTGTACATCACACAACTATTTACAACACAACAGAGGTTGGCTTTGCTTGAGTTGTTGCTCTGGATTTTGTTGCTTTTAAGAAAAAAAAACTAATTTTTGCCTGTTTAGGTTCGTCACCTTCTCCATTGCATTTTTACATTTTTTCCATTAAAGTTACTACACGCAAATCCGTGTTTTTTTTTTTTTGTTTTTTTTGTTTTTTGGGGGGGAATATATTTCAGGGCTCAATGCTAAGGATTTTTTTCGGGGGTTCAAATTTTTACTTGCCCTGTCAGAATTTTCACTGACCCCACCACAAAAAAAAAAACGACAAATAAAATAAAATAGGCCTAGTATTGTTTTTGAGCCATATAAGCTTAATAAATAAGGTTATGACTCTAAAAACGAATATCCTAACTCATATATTTTTTACATATTGTTAAAGACCATCAGTAATAACATAAGAACAAATAATCAAATTATGAGCAAATGCACAAATAAATACAGCAGAACAAACATATACAAATGAAATAAACAGTTATTTTCATGTAGGTCTAAACTAGATTGTCAGGTACAAAAATAGTAATCAAATGTAAAATATCACTGCATAGTCTGCATAAAATTATATGCCACTGCATATAAATACAGATTAACCCTTATTAAAAGTTATTCAGTCAAGAGCAGTGAGTGAATTTTTTTTTTTTGTCTTTTGTTATCTCAATATTTATATAGCCAATGACGATATTTTCCGGCTTTCCATGTGTGTTCACTGTTATACGGTAGGGGGCGCTGTAGCGCATTTCCTGCACGAGAACAGAATCTCCTGATCAAAACAGCCGAAGAAGAAGGAACGTGCGCTATCATAAGCAGATGCATTATGTAAAATAACGCGATCATCACTATTAAACAGCATATAAATCACAACTGCCTAATGTTATTGAATGAAATGTCAACCCAGGACGAGTTATAGGACTGTCAAGCTTTGGGGTGTTGATGGACTCCATCTACAACATCTGTGTTTTGTTCATCGTTCGGACGTAACCTTAGTCTTTTACAAAAACGTGATTTTTTTCAGCTTTATGCTCAAAATGTTGCTTTTCATGAAACTTGCAACATTCAAGTGTTGATTAAAAAATAATATATGAAGCTGGAATAAAACAGTTCTTTCTTTTGATATATTGCATGTTTAGATATTCTGTGGACCATTAAAACTTGTGAAAATGACCGTAAATGCTGGCAGTGACTGGCAAATTTCATGTTTACGTTCATTTAAAAGACCTAACCGACTATGTTTACGATGAAACTAAACAAGACAGGCATTTTGATATAATTTTGTGTGAATATTCGCGCGCTGTGAGACGTGCGTGTGTGTGTGTGTTGTTGCCCTTCGCGAGTATCAAAATGAGAGAGAGACACTTTCTCATCTATGAGCGCTTGAATATTTAAATTGCCAAGGCTTAAAAATGCGCAAATGATCAGTTTCCGTGAAGATGCAGCTCTGGGAGTGTCTTTCACGCTGGCACTGAACCATCGGGCAATTCTTATTGTCGACTGTAATGAAAAATATTTTTTGTCATTCATTCAGGGGGGGCGGGGGGTCGTTTTGGGAGGGCGGGGCGCCCCCTCAAAACAATGGTAGGGGAAACACTGATGTTGTTGATATTTAGGTCAGCGTCAAGTTCCCTTATCATGGTCAAGTTGCTTGTGGGGGCATCACACGTAAGTGTGACAACTTTAACACCAACCTTTGACAGCTACAACCATGAAGACCAAGGCCTGTGTGGCCAGTGTGTTGTCAATTTCTACAGTCCCAATGTCCACATAGCCATGGAACTGGTCCCCTGCAAATTCAGTCATCTTATGAATGTACATTTCATCCATCATTAGGGCACAGTTTAATTTCCTCTATCTATTTGTTTGCCCGTACATGACTGTGTAGTGCTGTGAAAGATGCCACAGTAAACCCAGGATTGGCTGAGATGCTGTAGTACCAATTGCGGAAGGTGTGACTGTGTGGTAGAATAAATAGCTTCTTCTTGAGTTCTTTGGTGACACCCTTTAAGGTGTGGACTTTTCTATTTAAACATCTGGACTTTTGGCTTTGCCTTCTAAGCTTTTTCCTGTAATTTTGTAGAATTTTCTCGGTGGCCTGATTTTTCTGTTTCACAGTCTTTGGAGACTCTAGGCTGTAGCTGTGATCTTCCTGAAAGCAGTCACGTTTTGCATATTTAGCAGTTGAAGCTGCGTAACTATGATCCTGTTAATTGATATCCACTGTTACAGCAGTGTCAGCTTGACAGATGTCATTGCCAAGCAGGATGTTCCCATTGGCATCTTCAGTCAGGGTGGCATTGCTGTAATAGGCAGCAGATTTCATGCTAAGTTGACCATGCTAAGGTCAACTGGGGAATCCTCTGGAGTTAGTACAATGTCCTCAGACACTTTGCACAACAAAATGGAGGAGCCACTTACCTCTGTATAATCACTTTTAAAAATCTTGCGTCTTACCCATGGACCTCACCAAATGACTTGAGAAGATGTTTGGGACTGCTGTGCTCTTAAGGAGATGGTTTCCCTATAGAACCAAAACAATAAAGATGAGAAAATACAGGGAAAAAAATTTGATAATTATGTTTGTTGAACCACACAACTCTAGATGACATTGAAATGTGTTCTCAGTCTTATATGAATGTTAAGTATGTTAATGTTAATTTTAAGAAAGGATATGGATCAGTTCATTCCAATATATTGACTGCGAGGGAAATAAGCTTACAAACACCCCTCACAGATTTGTCAGCTGCTCCCATCACTCTCTCCCCAGTGTTCAGTGTGTCCAACCTCTAGACATTTTGCCTCATACACCATTTTGTGTATTTGGAACTTTATTGTTCTTTGGAATTTTGTATTTGGAACAAAATTGTCTTGAGTCAATTAATGAAGTATTTTGGAATGTCCTGTCTAGTCCTCAATGATAGTGTCCTGAAGTCCTCCAGGAGGCTTTAAAAAAAAAAAAAAGGCTGTCACTGTCCTCCTGAGGAGCGCTAGCTCTCCTACTCACAGCCTCCAAAGCTATTAGCATCCTCTCATCAAACTCAGTACTGCTGTGTGCTCTCTTTCTCCTACGCGAGTTCCCTGTCTGTCCCTGAACACTGGACTGGCTCGATGGTCCTGCCTGACCCTGAATGCTGGTGTGGCTCTGGCTCTTTCCTCTGGGGTCAGGGCTTCCCCAAGCCCATGACCCGACTGTAGTGCCATAGCCGGACACTGCTTGCCCCTGCTCCACTCCTCTTTCTCTCTTTTCGGTATGTGTCTAAGAGACTTCCACTGCTTAATTTTCACTCATTCGCTAGTGAAAAGACAATAGAAAACACATATTCAATATAAACACCTCATTATCCACATTTCAGAATAGCTTGTTTGCATGCTATGTCTGAAATGGCATAGATGTGCCACTGACTGATATATATTTAAAATGCCAACTAGACACAATGAATTCACAAAGTGTTATTACAATAGTGTTCTCATCAGTGTTATGTAATATGATAGTCCCAATCATAGTTATTATTAGTCGTGCAACGCTGTTTGAGCTGCGCGTGCGCACTGAAGCTCTTTGCTAGCACGTTATTTAACTCAATGAAATGCATCCTATATGAGATTAATCAGATATATATAAAAAATAAACATAATATTACACATTTTATCTGCACAAAATGACGCAAATGTTCAAGTAAACTTGAACTAAGTCACGTGATATTCATATTCAAATGTAAATTTTGGCGGGCAAAAGTGCCGCTAAAGATAGCTTGCAATTCCCACTTATTTTCATTAAATATATAACGTAATGCACATTAACAACTCACCAGGAACTCCAACAATTTCAGAAACCTTGGTCCAAGCGTAATTTTTTTATTTGTGCCCCTGTACGCAAACAGGGACATGTTGTAAATTATCTGGAAACCCGCCACCGCAATGATCAACCTCTTCTCCATTTTGCTTGGGAACTAATGTGGTCAGAACCAAAGTTTACAGGACTGAGTTCTCTGGAATCATCTCAAGCGGAGCACTTCTACATTCCGATTGGTTGCCGCCAAACTGCGTCATAGCTCATTACCATAAAGCTGATTTCAACTCTCCTCGACTCCCAAATCGAAAAATCAAATCCATTGAAAATGAATGACTTCCGGCAACTTTGACGCTCTCCCCTGCGGCGGTGTGAACGCACGTTACTGCTTCATGCTTACCTAAAGGCAAACTGTGCAAAAATATATTTAGTTTTTATCACTGTTATGATTAGCTGCCTTGACAAATGGACAATGCAAGATTGAAGCTTCATATTATTTTTGTAACTTTTAAGTCATTAATAAAAATGCACATGTCAAACATCATTTGATCTCAGCTTGTAAATATAACAATGATTTTAATAGGTTTATTCAAATAAAGTACAACTCGGTTAGCAAACATAAAGAGATAAGTGCACTTAGCAGTAAGCAGGGAAAAAAAAGATGTTTAAATGATATTTAAGCAACACATTCATGCAATGCAAAAAAAGGCATCTGACCAAAGGGACTGCTAATGAATTGTATAGCCTTATAGCCTAGTCGATGTGAAATAAACAGTTATGGGAAATATACAAATTATAGTTAAAGCTCCATTTTCCTCCGAAGATACCAAAAAAATTCTGTTGGCGCCTCACTGACTACCCATCCTGCTCCTGGCACAATGTTGCACCAAGCCGTTTAGTACTGGCATCAGTGTGGAGTACATACGGGAGCTTGGGGTCTGCAAACCCCAAGACAAGAGCACAGGTTAACTGGTATCAAAGGTGTTCTGACATGCAACAGTCCACTGATCACCGAACTGCTCTTTGGTATTGAAAGTACTCACCCCCCTCCTGTTTCCTACTGCGGCCCCTAACAAAGTAGTCACACACAAACCCTCTGTACTATCCCGCAAAGCCCAAGAAAGCCAAGTTTTTAGAGCTTCAATCTTAGCTGGGTAGGTCTCCACCCAATCCTTCAAGACAACATGCCCCAAATATTTGACCGATGTCTGGAAGAAACGGCATTCTTCGTGCGACAAATTTAACCCCTTCTAACACACAACTTTGAGGACAAAATGTTCACTAGCTGTTCACTATATCCCACCCACTAACAGGTAGTGAATAGTATGTAGTATAGTAATGTAGTTTGTATGTGTGTGTTATTTTAAAAGTGGTCACTTGATAAATCGTTCATATAGTGCACATTTTCTTTATTTTACATTTTTTTAATTAACAGTGATTAAAAACCTGTAAAAAAAAAGAAGGTAGCTTTCACCTTTTCTTTATTACAGAACTAACACAGTTTACTAGTTATAAATTGATTAAAAAAATATCAGGAGGCCACTTGTGCTTTTAGGGGGCACACCTTAACATTAATCTTAACCAGTAGTTTAAATAGGTAGTTCACCTAAAAATGAAAATTCTATCACCATTTACTCACCCCCATATCGTTCCAAATATGACTTTGTTGAACACAATATTAACTTATTTATTTTATTAACCGTTGTATAAGATCAGTAGGCTATTGCATTTGCACTCATGCTAGAAAAACAGAACTCGTGTGATATTGCTCTCATTACTCGTGTTATATTGCTTATACTGTAGTCTATATCATGATGTAAATGTGAGGGCATTTTCACACTGGCAGTTTAGTTCGAATAATTGTTAATGTGAAAGTTGTCATGCGGACCCGGGTGAGCTGAGCTCAGGGGAACTGAATTCGAGACTGCCTGAAGGAGCTGGTCTGAGTTCGGTTGCGCAGATTGCGCTCAAGCTGTGCCGCGATTCATGTGAATGTGAAAGCAACAAGGACTCGGGTGTGCAAGAAAAGTAACCTACGCATGGATTTTATCAGATGACGATGTATTTAGTTCAATAGAGGGATGATAGTGTTGGGATACGAGCGAGAGGGAGCCTGCGGTGTTTCGCGGTGTAGAACGCGCTCTGACGCGGACCACGTGCCCAGTGTAAAAACGCTCTGAGACTAAAGCTCAAACAGGGTCATTTTTGCCGCATATCTTGAATTTTATGGACATTCTAACTAAGAAGCACTGAAATGGTTTGGTTACCAAGAAGCACTGAAATGGTTTGGTTAAGGACATTCTAACTAATACAGGTTTTTGGAACAACATGAGGGAGTTACATTAGGTGTATTTATTTTCTTTTTTGGGAGAACTAACCCTTTAATTTATTTTCCGGATTACTGAAAGTCTTTTTTATTTGGCCATGTACTGTATCACTCTGCAGTCTCTACACGTGAAGTAAAATAATTTCAAGTTCATTTATTTATTTGAAAAGTTATGTATCTGCAATATGATCTTGCATGCTCAATTTATAAAAGTAAAACTAAACCATTTATTTTACATGTTTTGTAACCTACATGCTCTCTGTTAGTGGACTGTTCGCAAAGTTAGCATAAGCATAAAAACAAACATCTAATACTCTATAAGCAACACTGGACAATTGGATAAAATAATATTATTTCTCGCTATATGTGAACAAGACTGAAATTGTATTATTTTCTGTATGTTTTCTCGGGTATGCCTATCTCTGTGGTGAAACACGTCTCTGTCATAGTCGCACATGGACGGTTCTTTCATTGCGTTGGTCATAATTTATCTTTGGCTGCATCTTCCTAATTCGGAATATGATCAAATATTACATGTGTGGACGTGTTCGTGTTCGTGTTCGGAGAAATTAGCCATTGAAAAAATATATTTTAACTACCAGTATGTTTAAATGAACGAAATGACTGAATGGAATTCAAAGTCGTCAAGTCAGTAAAATTAATCTAGTTACACAACACGTGTATAAAAAGAGCTTATTTTATCTATAATCAAGAGCGTAGCAACCATTATAGCCTGCGTTTTACAACTATTTGAGCAAATGCAGACAGTGACGAATCATTCATGAACAGACTACTTGTGCGCTACAGCACGCAGCCTCCTCATTTCTTCTCTGCATTGGTTATTGGTTATGACACAATAAAGTACTCTTTTCATCACATACACATACATCACATACACATACCGCCACAGCAAAAACTGCACATTGCAACCAGTTTCTCAGAAAATTGTTTGATGCGATATGATTCCAAATTTAGGGGGCCAGAGGGGGGGCCAAGCTTGTTGATAATGCGCTTTCAGCAGATAATGCGCCGCCACTAAGCACAAATGCTTCAGCAATGGTTTGAGGAGCACAACAACGAGTTTGAGGCGTTGACTTGGCCTCCAAATTCCCCAGATCTCCATCCAATCGAGCATCTGTGGGATGTGCTGAACAAACAAGTCCGATCCATGGAGGCCCCACCTCGCAATTTACAGGACTTAAAGGATCTGCTGCTAACATAGCTAACATTGGTGCCAGATACCACAGCACACCTTCAGGGGTCTAGTGGAGTCCATGCCTCGACGGGTCAGGGGGACCAACACAATATTAGGGAGGTTAATATTATTTCATAATGTTATGCCTGATCAGTGTATCTTTTCTTGATTAATGTTAACAAATTAATTAATCATTTGAAATTTCCTCACTGGCACATCCCTATTCTTAACCCTATGGAATGCATTCTATCAATGAAATGTTTTATTAGTAGCTTATGATAGTAGCATAAATAATATGATTTCAGTATTTATTTTAAGTGTTTATTGTAGTTAAATTGTATTTATGTATAAATAAAAATTATATAAATTATGTCTTATTTTCTAAAAATGTATATGTTAATACATTTACAGAAAGGGCAATATAGAGTTAGCTCTTCCATGTGATGAGAGCGAGGATGAGTTAGCCATTTTAAAGGTTATATGGATCTTCTTATTTTTGGTTTGCATGACTTCCAAGTATATAAATGTATCAATTTCTAAAAGAAATGTGCATTTAAATAGAAGAGAAAATCATAATAATTTTATAGATGCCATTTAGCAACGTTAAAGTTGGATATTTTCCCACTGATTAATTGTGTCAACACCATAACTTGTGTTATCCATACATTTATCAAGAAAAGATTAGTCAATGATGTTCAGCAGCTATAGTGGTTATTTTGATCTTCCGCCACTCTTTGAACAAAACAAACATTATTAACAGTATTGGTTATTAACAAAACGAATAAGCAAATTACATGATACACCCGCGTTATTACACATAGCCAACCATGAATTTCCATCATTACCAGCATTACCATTTTTAATGAAAACAATTGTAGGCCTACAATAAAAAAAAAAAAACCTGCATATATAAAACTTTTATTTAAAAAAACGAATACGGATGACACAAAATACTCACATTAATAAATAAAAAATCTTTGGAAATTCCCCTTTAAAAATAATGCTCAGTTTGTGGTTCACTATTATTTGATTGAAAACAACAACAATAAAACAAAGACAAACTCTTACATTAAACAAATCAATATTTTTTATTAACAAAAGTTATCTTGCGCTTGCCTCCGCTATCGTCCTGTCAATCATCTCCTCGCTGTAGCTCTCTCTCGCTCGCGGCTATGATTACAGTTACAGTAAAATTTTAAATCACCATCATCGCTACCCACCCTCTGCCGATATGTATTACAGTATTTGCAATGACTAATCCCTTGTCCAAAACCGAGCGTATTGTAAAGAAATGTTATGACTGCTGCGTATAACACTTCGCTCTTCGCTGTCTTGCGCAGCTTCACCACACATATTTAGCCTACTCCACACAGCTAAATAAATCAGGCTGGGTGCAGATTAATATTTAATATTTCTGATATAACTTTTTCTGTGAAACGCGATAAGTTGCACAGAAGAAAGCCCATGCCCTGTACAGTTTAAGAAGACTATTATTTTGTCACACAGAACTGGGGAAGGGCTGATGACGTCACATGCTCAGATTTGCTTGACCAATCAGCAGAAAGGGGCGTCTCATGACCGCCCACATGTGGAAAACGAATTTTGAAGTCATTTATCCGTTTTTTACCCGTGAAACCAAAAACGAAAAATCAAGCCTAAATCTTGTTTTTTCGGGGGGGTTTAAACTAAAAAACGAATAAAGGAGCCGTTTTCTCATTTTTTGTTCCTTTACTTGTGCGAGACCTTTGTAGTCACTCAAGTAGAAGTGAAAGTGTTAAATTTTTGCTGTTTAGTTACACTGGAGAATTCATATATTTCTAGACTTATCTGCACGTGCTGCCGCAATTTTTTCATAGCCTGCTTGATCAGTAGCTGCTCTCTTCGTAGCACTTTATAAAGACTGCTGACATTTTATACAAGAGTAATTCCTTTATCGGCAAGAGAGAGTTTCTGGTGGTTAATAAAGAAGGAAATGGAATATTAACATTGCTGCTGTCAATGTCGAATCAATTAAGGCGGAGAAAATGTATTGTAAATGTAGGTATTAATCTCAGGTTAGAATCCCCAATTTGTTAATTGTGTTTAAAATCAAGTGGTGCAACACAACCCGATTTAAAATAAACCTCAGATCAACAAATCCTAATTTAATCCTTATTGGTGCAACCCACCCATATATAAAAAAAAATTTTCGCCTTTGATACCACAATTGTTTAATAAACTTTGTTTAATTAACATCACTCAGGAGACGGGTTTGTTGAGGATGTTGTGTCGATGAGGCCGTCACAGAGGACAGTCTAGTTAGCACGGTCTCAGCAGACACTTCAGGGCTGCGTTGATCACCTCTAGCACTGGTCCACCATCTGATCTGGATACGGCCCGGATCCGGATGACTACAGTAAACATCAGTGTACATGCCATTCTTTTTATGATGTAAAGAGTACATCAGGTGTTATGGGAAGTGTTCCCGTTCCGGCTGACCTAGTTAATGCAGCCTAAAACAATAATTTAACTGATTTGAATAATATAAATTGATAATGTTCTATGTGTATGCCATAGTAAAGAGATGTGTTTTTAGTCTAGATTTAAACTGACAAGAGTGTGTTAGCAGCTCCGATTACCTCATGCAGACACACTGAAAATGTCAGAAACTGTTCAACCTTTAATGTCCAAAGCAGAGTCGGACAATGAAGGAGAATTAAGAAGTGACAACATGTAGAATGCAACTGGATGTTTCTGAATGGTTAGTTGATGAATTTATGTAGCTGATGTGGCGTTAAAGGTGGGATAAGTGCTTTTAGAATCAGAATCAGAAAGAGCTTTATTGCCAAGTGTGCTTGCACACACAAGGAATTTTTCTTGGTGCTGAAGCTTCCAGTGCACATATAGAATACAAACACAACAAGAACATAGTAATACAAATTCTAAGAATAAAAATATGAAAATAGCATTAAAAAAAATATTAGGTCACAGTTACGTTTAGTCAGAATAAACATTTACAGATTATAAACATATATACAGTATGTTAGTATGAATAAATATCTCCTGAGTTTAGAAGATATTGCACTAAACAGTGGGAGTATTGCACTTACAGGGATATGCCTTGGGGTAGGGAGGGGGGGTGTGTGTATTTTAACTGTTCAATAGGGAAATGGCCTGTGGGAAGAAACTGTTCCTGTGCCTAGATTTTCTAGTGGCCAGTGATCGGAGTCGCCGTCCTGATGGAAACAGTTCAAACAGGAGGTGTCCAGGGTGAGCGGAGTCTGTGATGATTTTCCCTGCTCTCTTCCTCACTCTGGAAGAGTACAGGTCCTGGAGGGTTGGAAGGGAGGCAACAATAATCCTTTCTGCAGTCCGGATTGTGCGTTGTAGTCTCCTGATGTCAGATTTGGTAGCTGAACCAAACCAGACAGTGATGGAAGTGCATAACACAGACTCAATGACAGCAGAGTAGAACTGAATCAGCAGCTCCTGTGGGAGGTTGAACTTCCTCAGCTGACAAAGGAAGTACAGTCTCTGCTGGGCCTTTTTCACAATGGAGTCAATGTGATTGTCCCACTTCAGGTCCTGAGAGATGGTAGTACCCAGGAACCTGAATGACTCCACTGCTTCCACAGTGCTGTTCATGATGGTGAGTGGGGGGAGAGCTGGGCTGTTCCTCCTGAAGTCCACTATCATCTCCACCGTTTTGAGCGTGTTGAGCTCAAGGTTGTTATAACTGCACCAGACAGCCAGCTGTTCAACCTCCAGTCTGTAAGCAGACTCGTCACCGTTTTGGATGAGGCCGATGACAGTGGTGTCATCTGCAAATTTCAGGTGCTTCACTGAGGGGTCTTTAGAAGTGCAGTCATTGGTGTACAGGGAGAAGAGCAGTGGGGAGAGAACACACCCCTGGGGGGCGCCAGTGCTGGTAGTGAGAGTCCTGGATGTCTCACGAGCTGTTGTCGGTCTGTCAGGAAGCTGGAGATCCACTGACAGATTGAGGATGGCATGGAGAGCTGGGTCAGTTTAGCTGAGAGAAGATCAGGCATGATGGTATTGAAGGCCGAACTGAAGTCCACAATGTTGGTGCCAAAATTCTGTTGACCGATGTTGATATTTCAAATCAACAAAGCAAACACGCCTATTTTGATAGCTCCGCCCCACACATACGTAACCCAGGCAAAGACTATGGCGAAATCTGCAATGCCAGCCGGCTGAGGGGATGTCGTCATCAATAAGTGAAAGCAATATGTTACTATGGTAATCCAGGTCGTATGTGTTTTGGTAGTACTGTGTTTTAATGTTAATGTTTTAGCCCTGTTTTACGTGGAAGACGACGTTCAACACCTGGCACAAGAGGAAGAGGTAGAGGCGGAATGTTGCCGCGGACAAACATCTGGAAAAAGATCGACAGAACGTGTGAACATGTTGCAGGCTCAAAGACTTGCAGTAACGCAAGTAAGTGTCCTTGCTTGATTTAATTTTATCACCATTACTTGATAGAACCCCATATTCTGTTAATAAAGGCTAATGTAGTGTCCATTCAATTCAATTCAATTCAGCTTTATTGGCATGACTTTGGGATAGTACAATGTTGCCAAAGCAATAAACATGTAACAAGTTATACAGGTATAGATTAAAAAAAAAAAATGTACATTGTACTATATTGTACATATGTTATCACATAACTCAACAAGTGGTAATTACAGAGAGCAGTGGTGAGACTGGAAAGACCGACAAAAATCAAATAAAAAGGGGAAGAGGGTTCAGCCTTCCCTCATAATATGGCAGGAGAACACAAACTGAGCTGCCAAGTGGATACATTTCTCTTTTTCTCCTATAATATAACGGAGTTTGTCGATGTGGCTTGCTTGATGGAATTCAGGTCAAATTTGGGTGAAATATGTTTCTCTGATGTTGTTATATTTGCTGCACTGTTACCCCTTTTCCACCAAGGCAGTGCTCGTGCGGAGCCAGAGCCTAGTTTCAAATCGGTTCTTTGTGTTTCCACACCCAAAGCACCAGCTCCGAGCCAGGAAAAGTGGTTCTAAAAGTAGCACCTAAACATTGCTGGGCTAGAAGTAAGAACCGATTACGTCAGGCTTGGGGCGGGGTCATCATGACCAACACAAACTTGAGATCCGCCATTGTTGAAATAGCAGCTAATGGAGCTAACAGCTGCTGATCGTTTGTAATCTCCGTCTATACAAATTACGGCGAACTGCATGAATGCGTTGGATTCGCTGTGTTTTCGGTGTGTTTTGATGCCGATGTAGGATCGTAAAGCCATGTGAATCAACAGTAATGCAATGTTTGCATTGTTGATGGAAGGCTTGTTTGCAGCGGTGCTGTGCAGAGACCGATCGCCGTATGACAACGAGTCCAGCGAGAGCATATGACTCCTTATGCTTTTGATTCACTCATGCAGTTTTTTAATATCATACGTGGATTGGTCTGCGCAGCGCCGATGTATCTCGAACAAGCCTGGTGTGTTTGTGTTTCCCGCTGCCTCGCTACCGTTGCTGAGAAAGATGAGACGTATACAGTTAACGTAAGAGCTGGCTCTGTTGTGGCTCTTAGCATGTGGAAAAGCAAACGGTTCTTAGAAGGCTCTTCAGTCGAACCAACTATGAACTGGTACTAGCACTGTCTCTGAACTAGCACCCTTTTCATTCTGGTGGAAAAGGGGTATGTGTGAGGAAGTGCAGCTCGTCCTCTATGACTCTGTCAGGGCAGTGTGAACACAGTCTGAGCTCTCTGGCTCTCCAGCTCTGCTTGTGTTGGCCCGTCTCCACATACAGACTGTGCTCACTCAAATGATACTTCGTCAGGAGTTTTCTCTGACGATAGTCTTTCATTTGGATCAAGTAAGGGGCCAATTGATAATCTTTCTTTATTCTGCAGAAGTACTTCAATTTGTTCTACTTTGATTTGCCAATCATTGATGTATTCTTCAAGTTTTGATGGTTTGGATTGAATTGTTGAATTTAGTTTGTGTTTCCACTAAATAGTGTAAGGGGTCACTCTCTGGGTGTCCTGCCCTGTGTGTAAGAACAGAGTGATGGTAGGCATCTGTCGGCATGTCTGAGAGATGGAACCAGAACTTCATTGCTCTCTTTTGGATCTCACACTGGAGAGGGAATCTGCCTAGCTCTGCCCTGCAGCCCAGACTAGGGGCATTTCTGTGAAGTCCCAGGATGTTCTTACAGAACTCGAGGTGGAAGATTTGAGTGGGGTTTTTATCCCAAGATTTATAGTCTAGTTTAAATTTGGGGCCCCAGATCTCACAGCCATACAGAAGAATGGGCTGATACTATCGAAAATTTTCAGCCACAGTTTAATAGGCGGGTTAAATATAAACAGTGATCTTCGTATACTGTATTAAGCCCTGCGTGCCTTATCGGTCAAATCTTTTATTGCCATTTCAAATTTTCCAGAAGCAGAGATTGTAAGACCCAAATAATTATAATGTGTGACATGATTAAGAAGTGTTCCCCCAATTGTAAAATGATATATAGTATGTCAATATAGTAGTATTCTCTCTGTATGTACACTGATAGTAATCAAGTAATCATAGCCTTGTGTTATGATATGAAATTATTTTGATTACACAACAGCAATAAAGCGTAATGCAATGTAAATTATTTTATAGTTTATTTGTTTAAAGAAATCTAGTGTTTGATCATATCTAAATATTTATTAAAATGCAAAACCTAAAAATAAATAAGTTATGATCTGCAATACTTTTTTTGAGCGATTAGATTAGATACATGTATATTTGTTAAAGAGCCATACAGGCACGTGGTGGATAATGGCATTACAAATGAACATTATTATTTTTCTAGCCACAAAATAACTCTAATTTGCCTCTTTGAATTGGAATTCTCTATTTCAACCTTAATTACTACACTAATTGTAATATAAATAAGAAAAATATTTTCAGTGGTCATTACTTGACAATAATTATTGCAAAAATAGTATTTAGACCGCGCGCCACCGCGAGATGAAAGCATGTCGCAACTCTGTTTTTCAACACTTCTGGCTTTAACTGTATCCCTCATTTAAGTGCGCCAAAACGATATTTATTGTTTGAATTTCATATTAAAACTTAAAAAAAAAATTAAAAGCTTAGACTTTGTTTAATATCAAAAGCAGGTTTGGCAATTTGCCGTGAGATTAAGTTGGGCAGAGTGAGACCGTGAGACAGAGCCTGAAAGCGTGTGTCTCACGTCAAATGCGTGAGAGTTGGCAAACCTGCATTCAACACCTCCCCTACTACCAAATGAAGATAAAAGTATGATGGAATTGTTTTAATCCTGAACTGGCCACTGAATGAAATTATATTATTTAAAAACTAAATTATTCATGAATACTTCACAGTTAACACACTGCAATACATCTAATTACTTGGACCATCTTACTGAATTTTGCCGTCAGAAGTTTTTTTGCGGGGATCTGTTGATGTGGTGGCAGTAGTCTAGTGCTGCAAGCAAGACTCATGCGTTGTACACAGGGGTTGTAAAGCTGAAGCGTTTGCTGGCGTACATCAATATATGGTTGTGGAATGACTCAAGTTCCGCAGTTGATCTGTAAAAAATGGACAAAGTAAAGACGATGTATGTGAAATTGTAGTACAGAAAAAGTGTTGAGCAAAATAGTTGGTCAAAGCATGTGCCTACAAACCTGAAATGCAGATACTTTGGGATGTCCTTGAGCCATCGTGCATCCAGAATTAATTCAGTAAGCTTCTGATGGGCTGTAGATTTAGAGTCAATCCACTCCTTCTCCCTGATCTCAGTAATGGGACCATGATGGCAACCAGTGCCGCCGCTCCCATTACGCGCTGCGCATAGGGCACCAAGTGCTCAGGGGGGCACCACAAGAAAATGCTCTATCTATTATGCATTTGTTTAAATTAAGGTCTGCTCTATCTATTATGCATTTGTTTAAATGAAGGTCTGATCTACAATGAGTTAGAAAGAGAAGAGAATTTTTCCCATTCAATGATGGCAGCAGTGCCCCTTGACCGTATAGCTACTTCAAATGGTTTTGATGCTCCACAGTATCGTCCGGTGCGTTGTTCTAGTGTCTTGCATGTGTCAACAGGTATTTGGAGATACTGTACAAGCTGTCACAAGCTGCTATGGTATGCAATCGATGCTGGAACACTGAGAATATAATCCTCACAAACAGCTTTGATTTCGTCAGGAAAAGGTGGCAAGTCTGCAGCTGCCTCATCCTCCAGATCTGCAATGTCATACAATGTTTCTTCAATGCTCATCACAGGAATAGCATCAAGTGAGATCTGTGATGTCATAGCCCCACCAGCCCTGTTGACAGAAATATGGTTTTAATAAAAAAAAGTTAGACAACATCACCTGAAGACATGCAGAAAAGAGACAGACGTACCGCACACAAATTTGCGGATTGTAGTCTGGATCATCACTATCAGTGTCTCTACACAGTTCCTCAGGTGACACCTTGGTCCACATCCTCATCCGGATACCATGTCGGATCCTCCCAGTCAATGCTAAAAAAGGCATAAAATATATTAAAACGTACATAAGCTATGTTTGAAAGCATGAAATAACATAACTAATGTAACTTGCGTGGCATTTTGGATATCATTGAAGTCATCCACACTGACTGTTTCCTCATTCAGATGTAGTGATGAAATACTGAAACAAAAACAATAGAGAATAGTAACAGTCAGCTTATATTATGCTACTACTGAACATTTACTGTTAAAACATACCTTTCAATAGGCAGTGTCATGTACGAGGTTGTATTATGTAAAAAACGAAAAAGTTAAGTAAAAAAGTTAATAAATAAAATAAACCATTGTGTTGCAAACAACCTCATAAGGCACTCTTTATAATAGCAACAAGTAACGTTGTTTATCCAATGTTGTCATGTTTTTCACCCATCTACTATACCTTGTGTCCATCTCTTCTGTGGCAGACAGGGTGGTTTTATCAAGCTCTTCTACTCCTTCAATGAAAAAGTCATCCCTTCCATCCCAAAAAAACAAACACAGTTCTCATGAACAACTCGATAGCACGAGCACGACAGACCAACTAACGAATATATTACAATAATGACACGATTACAGGGTTATTTCGATCACTAAAAGGGGACCCAAAGGAAACAAACATATATTAGGAGTATATTATCTTATTTTTCGTACACACGTTGGGAGCTCACGCTTGAAACAGACAGTGGGGGAGGTTTAGACGATCCAGGCTTAAACAGTCTTTATCATAGCTGAAGTAAATGACAATATGATCGCAAATGAATAAACAAGCAAACATGACACATGAGCATATTCAGGCAAAAACCAGCATATATTAGGTCTGTGAAACAAAACAAAACCAATGTTACTCACTTATCGAGAAGAAATAAAGCAACCTCAGCCTCCGATTGCAGGCCTTCCCGCTCCTTGAGTTCTCTCCAGCGCTGGAAAGCTGATCCGATATTTACACACATCCTTTTTCTTGCCTGATCGTAAGCCTTCTTTTGTTCCACAGATATTTTCCACTTTTTGTCTTTAAACTATCATCTCTCTCTTTCTGTCGTTGCTCGGCTGATGTCCATTCTGTGTCGTGTCTTTTGAATAATGATGTGCACTGAGCGCTCTCTTCTCCCCGTCATTAGTAGACACGTCCCTTACTGCAGATTGGCTATCAGTTTGTTATGGTCCTCGGCCCTAGGTCAGTTTTGAAATAACACTTACACCACCTTTAACTCAAGTAATTGATTAGCATATTCAGTCATGATAAACTATAAATCGTTTGTGTGGGAACTGTAGTAAGATGCCTTCAGAGCCAGACAATATATGGGGGAGACCAGGGACAGTTGTAACACTTTTTGCAATTTTTAGCAATACATCAAAAAAACATTTATACTGTAATAACCAATTTATTACATTATAAACTTTAATCTGTAAACTGCTGAAAAATGTATTTAAGTGGTTTTATGAAATATGTACAGGTTGCAAAATTTATTTTAATACAGTCTCTCCACTGTTACAACCGTCCCAGTGTACAGGGACGGTTGTAACATGTCAGGGATGGTTGTAACATGTCTAAAATATACATAATGAATCAATCATATATCAATCATATACTCAAAATGTAAAATATTATTTATCAGTCATGTTATTGTGACTATTCATTTCATGTTTTAAGTTATGATTACCTTTTTTCATACTACATGACAAAAAAGTATGCAAGAAAATGATTTAATGGGTAGAACACCTCAAAAAATGTAAACATTAGCTCAAACATTCTCAACAACAGAGAGAGGGGGGGGGTTCGGTAGGCCTAGTCCGAGTCACAGTTGTGGCAAGTGTTTAAATCCCTTCCGTCTGTGCAGTCCTTATGTGCCCAGACTTTACAGGCCCAGCACTGGAGCCAGACCTCCCTTGACCTGGAGAAGCTTTCCAAGCACACAATGCAGAATTCATTTTCATCATCAGATGAGTCCTGAATTTTCTGCTTCTTCGGTTTGGATTTTTTGTTGTTGCTGAAATTCATTTTTCTTTTAACTGCAGAATTGCTCCAGTTGTTTTTTCATGGGAGTATCTGTAAGGACAGCGGTTTCCATTTTTTCTTGCCCTTTGTCGTCTGCAATCTTGGGCCAGCTTTTGGGTGTGGACGGAAAGACACAGGTGAAAAAGTTGTGTCCATAGCAGAGGATGATGGCTCAGGCTTGGACACCACACATGGTGTTATAGGGGATGATGCATTAAGTGGAATGGATGATGCCACCGTTGCCACATTGGGTGATGGAGATGTAGAGGAAGATGGAACCTCTGGTGTCGCTGCTGGCAGTGGGCGGTCTGTGACTAGAGATGGGGCAAAGTCACTGTCACAGAAAATATTACTATTAAAAGGCCAAAGTCAAGCGCATGCAAACCCTGCCTAAATATTTGCGGGTGATGCAGCACGGGGAAGGGCACTCTTCACAATGCCTGGCAGATCATAAATGGCAATTGTGGCCCCTGGATGAGCTTTCATCCAGCTGTCACATCAGTTGTATACCAGCCTCTTCAGTGGCCCATATACACTGCGATCCAAGGGCTGCAGCTTATGGGAACAGTGTGGAGGGAATGAGTGGAGGACGATGCCATGGCTCCTGCAAAAGTCAATCCCCTCCACAGAAAGGTGGGAGGTATGGTTGTCCAGAATTAGCAGGACTTTTGACTTCAGTAAGGACTTGGTGTGAGTCTGGAAGTGCTTGAGGAAGACCAAAAAGTCCTCCCCTTGCATCCACCCAGATCCATTTGCTGTACCGATACAGCCAGGAGGGCCATTGCTGGTAAAGGAGGGATGGATTTTTTTCCCGGGGGAAGATGAACATTGGTGGGATGGAATTGCCCAATGTGTTCACTGCACAGGCAAGTGTAATTAGTATCCCCCGTTCTGCAGAGGTAACTGCAACTACTTGCTTGACTCCCTTTCTGGCCACAATTTTTTCAGGATTTTGCACTGTGGTGATTCCTGTATAGAAATATATTATGTTATATAGTGCTTTTATTCTGTAATGCTTTTATTTTGTAACGCTGTGAGCCTCTTGAAGGTGTTTCTGAGGGAGTAGATAATTTCCACCACATCTGTTTCATCCATGTTCCAGATGTCCTGTGCAGCAATTCTGTGTTTGTCCAGGACAGAAAACAAGTTGTCAAAAACGTATTGACATTTGTCTCATTGAAACTCATAGCCCGTGAGAGGCTTGTAGTCTGAGGGCTTCTTATGGAGAGAGTGGGGTGCCTCTTCAAAAACGTTGTGAACCAGTCAGCTCCAGCCGTCCCATTCTCTGCCCAGGTTTCGGGGTACCTGCAACTGTAGGTCTTTGCCAAATCATAGGCAAACTTTCGGACCTAAATTATATAAATTGTTAATTAATTTAATACACAACAAATGTACAAATAGCATAGCCTACTTTAGCTTAATACAAGCCTACCTCCTTTGGGCTCAAACCATAATACAAATCAGCTGCCAGCATTAAGTAGTCTCTTCAGAGGAACTCCTGCTCTAGTGTGAAAACCCTTTTCGGAGTTCAGTATCCAACACTGGGAAGTGTATTTGATCCCTGGCTCCTCTTCTTGTGGAATCGGTGCAGGATCACATGGCAAATGCCATATGGTTTGGCCACTCCCCTGACTGACTTTCCCTGTCTGATTTCATCGGAAGCCCTTTCCAGCACAGGAAATCAGACTCCCCTGTCTGGCATGCTGTAAAGCTGGGCATACACTGTTTTTCGTCCGATTTCGAGCCGAATTCTGACTTGTGCGACTCTTTTTTTTGGGTTGGGCCGATTTTCAGCTTTATCGTGCTTTGTTTGTCGTGAGGTGTTTGTGCAGTATACAGGGGGAAACAAGACACGATAAACCTCTCCCGATCGTTAACCGGATGGTCGGATTAATTTCTGGCATGTCAGAAATTCCGGACGCTCCTCGTGAGGTTATCGAACAGCTGAAGCAGAGCTACGAACTGATTGCTCTATTTCTCATCACTGCACCTGCGCGAAAGCAGAAGTCGAACCATTTCATCTTTAATGCAGCAAGAAAGAAAACGAAAAGAGGGAGATCTTTAAGTTCTGTAGGCAGTTATAAAATAGCAGCAATTTAGCAAACTGTTGCTTGCCTACAGTCAGTGTTGTAAAATGGATAATCTAAGACGTTCAAACCACCGTGTTTAGCCTATCAGTGCCTCTTTTATTAATTTAACTTTGAACATTAATTTACTTCTTTTACTTTCACAAATTATTTTATTTAATATTATTTAATATTAACTTAATTTTATTGTTATGGGAAAATGTAAACCGTTGTCCATCAATTGACAAAAGAAAAGAATGACAAAATGTCACGGCGCAATATAGATTTTTTTTTCTTTTTGTTTTAAATCATCAAGGTGAGTCAGTGGATATCACGCAAAAACGCAATGTGCGCTTAAGTCGGTAAAAGTGAAAGTAAAATCTCACGAGCTTTCGGCGCATATTCTCACAGAGACAAGATACATCTTCTTTAACATATGCTGATAACATAGCCTATAACTGTCTTAATTTATATTCTTAATATTTCTCTTGTGGTCCATATTTTGAAGCAAATTAGAAGAGAAGTAGGCTAAAGGCCCATTTTGTGTTAAACAAGTTGTTTTTTAAATAAAGCTGCTCTTACTTTCTGATAATACTGATATTATTGCAGTGTTCTGACATATTATAGACTGATAATTAATAATAAATTAATAATTAAAGGCCTATAATTCCTTGTTTAATTGGGCAAAATGTATTTAAATAATGAGGAGTAAGCTAATCTATATATTCTTTTATTATGCAGAGTATCGGTTATGCATTGATGCGTTATAAAATTAGCACGGGGGCAAATTAAATGTAATTTCAATTTAATAATAAAAGTAGGTGTGAGGGACCGACAGTCAAGGTAAGGAAGGCAATGAAAAATAGTTTCCCAAAAAATGATTTAATATAAACTCAGGCTTCTACACAAAAGATTCAAGAAAGGAAACTAAAGTCCAAATAAACAAATCAAATGTTTAGGCCTAAAACTAAGGTCAACAGAACAAAGCAAAACTCAGATAACTCAAGACATGTGAGAACCAACCTGAACTGACCTTCCTAATGACACATCAGGGACACATTTATACAAATGGACTAGTCCACATTAACACACAAGGGGGAAGACAAAAACACAAACTTCAAAATACAATCAGAAATCAATAATAACCAGGCCAGTTCACTAATTAGAACAACAATACATATATATCTTAAGTCAACAAAGAAACAAAGTAAGCAGACAAGAAATTAGCATCAAAACCCCAGATCCAAACATTATATTCCCCCCCACAGTCAATCTGCTGATTGGTAGCAGCAGGCGGAACCAAAAACAGCAGTCCGTGCAGCCTGCCGGCCCTTTACACGCGCGCACTGCAAATTGGAAGTCGCTGATCATCAGTCAACCGTTCCGACCATCCACAGCACCCCAACGGTAACTTAAACTCAAAGAAATCAATATTAATATCAGTGTACCATACAACATAAACTAGAATGTGTGCACTCAAACCAGCTAATGATGTACTGCCACTCAAAATAAATATGTAAATGAGGAATAAAGTGTCTGAGTCTTATTACCAAATAAATGTGCTATGAATACAGAAATTACGTGGGGGAAACTAAATACTAAGATATTCAAAGTGTGTGTGTGTGTGTGTGTGTGTGTGTGAGACATTACCGCTCACTGATGTGTGGCTGCATTGTGGGCCATCACATACTCCCTCCCTTCACAAATGTCACTGGCACAGCGGGAAAGGTAATCCGCCGTCAGATTTTCTTTGCCAGGGACATGTTGAATGGAGAAGCGGTAAGGCTGCATGGCCAGGTACCAACGTGTTATTCTGCTGTTGGTGTCTTTCATTGTTTGGAGCCACTTTAAGGCCTTGTGGTCCGTCTCCAGGACAAATTCCCTTCCCAAGAGATAATATTTCAGAGAATCTAAAGCCCATTTTATCGCCAAACATTCTTTCTCCACAATGGAATAACGGAGTTCTCTGGGGAAGAGCTTGCGGCTGAGGAAAGCAATGGGTCGCCGAACATCAGGAGCACCCTGCAATAATACCGCTCCCAGGCCTCTATCCGAAGCGTCTGTCTGGAGAATGAACAGTTGGTTAAAATCAGGATTATGCAATAAAGAATCCCTGCTCAAGGCGGTGCGAATGTCTTGGAATGCTGCTTCCGCTTGTCCCGTCCATCGGACCTGATTTGGGCACCTTGAACCCACCATATCGGTCAGGACTGCAGCTCTGTTAGAGAAGTGGGGGATAAACTTGTTATAAAACCCAGCCATGCCTAGGAATGATCGCAGCTCCTTGCGAGTCTGTGGCTGAGGGCACATCTCAATGGCCCGTACCTTTTCCACCTGAGGCCTTATCACCCCACCACCTATGACGAATCCCAGATATTCTGTCTCAGTTTTTGCTATGGCACATTTTTGTGGGTTAACAGTCAAACCAGCTCGCTGAAGACGCTGTAGAACCTCCAGGATGTGTTGCAGATGTTGCTCCCACGTGTTGCTGTAAATCACCACGTCGTCCAGATAAGCAGCTGCAAAGGTCAACCCTCGTAGGACATGGTCCATGAGTCTTTGGAAGCTGGCAGGGGCCCCATGCAATCCAAAAGGAAGGACCCTGAAATGAAATAACCCCCATGGGGTCTTGAACGCTGTCAGCTCTCTGGACTGGTGAGTTAAAGGTATCTGCCAGTACCCTTTTGCAAGGTCGATGGTCGTCAGAAACTGACAGTTACCCAGGCGATCAGTGAGGTCCCCTATACGAGGAGTGGGGTAGGCATCAAATTTGGTCACAGAGTTAAGGTAACGGAAATCTATACAAAATCTTATGGTGCCATCCTTTTTTGGAACAAGGACCACCGGATGACACCATTCACTTCTGGAGGTCTCTATGACCTTCAGCTTCAGCATCAAATCCACTTCCTTCCTGAGTGACTCTTGCAGGCGCTCTGGAACCCGATAGCTCATTCTCCTCACAACAGCATCTGGTTTCAACACAATGTCATGCTCTATTAAAGTGGTGTACCCTGGATACTCTGAGAAAACCCCTGATGGGCAAAGAGCCCTCACCTCAAGCTGGCGCTGCGTTGACAAATGACTCAGACCGACATCCCCTTGAGCAGATTGGGGTAAGTATTGGTCATCCAGGTCTTCTTCTTCCTCCACCTGCCTAATCATCAAGCTCTGTGCAGTCTGATCAGGACGAGGAACCCATTGCTTAAGAAGGTTAATGTGCAGCCTTCGTGTAGGACCATCCTTGCCTGACCGTGAAACTTCATAGGTGGTAGAACCCAGTTTCCTCCTAACTTCAAACGGGCCTTGCCATTTGGCCAGCAGTTTGCTTTCATGGCTGGGCAGCATCACCAGTACCTTCTGACCGGGTTCAAAATGACGCTCACGAGCCGACTTATCATACCAAGTCTTCTGGCGTGTTTGCGCCTCAGCCAGATGAGATTGGGCCAGTGCGCTCATCCTCTCCAAGCGCTCTCGCATCTGCACCACATAGGACACGACATTCACCGGCTCATCCCTTCTCTGGCCTCCCTCCCACATTTCTCGGAGCAGAGCAAGCGGACCCCTCACCTCATGTCCATATAAAAGTTCAAAAGGAGAAAAGCCAGTTGATGATTGGGGCACTTCTCTATAGGCAAACAGGATATAGGGGAGCCATTGGTCCCAGTCTTTACCGGAGTCACAAACAAACTTGCGCAGCATCTGTTTGAGGGTCTGGTTGAACCTTTCAGTGAGCCCATCTGTCTGGGGGTGGTAAGGAGTCGTTCTCAGACCTTTGATGCCAAGCAGTGTGTACACCTGTTTCAGAAGGGTAGACATAAAGTTAGTCCCTTGATCAGTCAAAATCTCACACGGAAATCCAACTCGGGAGAACAGTTGCACAAGACAGGTTGCCACATACTTTGCTTTGATGGACCTCAAGGGAAACACTTCTGGATACCTGGTTGCGTAGTCAGTTATAACAAGCATAAACCGGTTACCTGAACCACTTTTCTCAACAGGTCCAACCACATCCATCCCCAGCCGTTCAAACGGAGTACCTATGATGGGGAGCGGTTGGAGAGGAACCCGCCTCGGGCCCTGTGCAGAAACTTTCTGACACTCTGGACAACTCCGACAATATTGGGTCACCTCTGCCTTCACGCCGGGCCAATAAAAGAGTCTTCTAATCCTTGCGAGAGTTTTAGATTTCCCCAGGTGGCCAGCCCAGGGAATCGAATGGCCCAGGCTAAGGATAATGTGGCGGACACCCTGTGGAACCACCAGCTGTGTTACTGACCCAAACTGACGGTAAAGGATTCCCTCTTCAAGGAAGAATCTTTCCCCAGTCGAGTTACAGTCAGCATCCCTTTCTGCATCCTCTTGCTTTGCCCTCTCCCGGCAAGGGACAAGACTGGCATCCTCCTGTTGCAACTGAGCAATGTTAGTCGGCAACCTAAATTCTGGGGTACACTCAGAGACGGAGTCAACTGGCATTTTAGAAACATTATATTTAATTTTGTCCAACCTTTTCTGTCGACAGGATTTCTTGGGCTTTGCAGATTCCGGAGTTTCCAGCTCATCGTCAAAGAAGGGTAGGGCCTTAAGCAACTGCTCCCCTTCCTCTTGACTGGTTTTTGATCGTGTGATGACCATATTACACGAGGGTACTGGCTGTAACAAGTCCCAGAGCACTGGCAGGTCATGACCCAACACCACCGGAAATGGTAAGTTGTCCGCCACGGCCACGTCCAGTAGATAAGTTTGCCCTTTCACCTTAAGGTATACCTCTGCGGTAGGCAGCCGCTTCTCATCACCGTGAACACAGCGGATTGATTTCCCCCTACAGCTGATTAAAGTAGATGGCATATACTTGCGATGTACCAGGGTCTGATCACTTCCAGTGTCTACCAGGGCCTGCAATTCTCTTCCATTCACCTCCACTGTGGTCATCGGTGGCAACCAGTCAACATTCACAGGTGAACTCGCACCACCCCTGGGCACATAACACAGGTGAGCGGTCTTGGCAGTATATTTAGGGCACATAGGTTTGGTATGACCTTCCTGACCACACAGATAACAGATCGGCACTCTCTTCTGGCCTTTAAAGGGAGTTGAAACTGCAGGTCCTCCTCCAGGAGGCTTACCAGCACTGGGGAAATGTCTCTGTGGTTGCTGAGGGAGATTTTGTCTATGATCATCCCTGCTGGTTTTCCACGCCCATGGTTGGTTCCTCCGGCGTGCGGCCACGAACACGTCGGCCGGCGGTGCAGCTTGTGCAGCAGTTTTAGGATCATGTTCCCGGATCCACACCTGGAGCTCAGGAGAAAGCATTCTCAGAAATTGTTCAAGAATTATGATTTCACCAACCTCCTCCACTGTTTTACCCCGTGGCTGGACCCACTTGCCATAGAGTTCTTTTAACCGCACATATAGTTCTTTAGGAGTCTCCAGAGGTTCAACCTCCAGAAAACGGAACTGTTGTCTGTAGGTTTCCTGATTTATGTCATATTTTCTTAAGATTGCCGATTTCACCTCCTCATAGTCGAGCGCCTCAGCACTATCCATATGGACATACGCAGCTCTGGCCTTCCCTGTCAAGAGTGGAATCAAATGGAAGGCCCAATCCTCCTTTGGCCACCGGCAAACGGCTGCAATCCTCTCAAAAGTAATTAGAAAGTGTTCAATATCATCAGAATCAGCCAATTTCTCAAGTCTGGGCTCTTTAAACTGACACTGACCTGCATCACGGGTTTCTGACAAATCCTTCCGACCAACAGTGGACTGAGACAACGGGCGGCCAGAGACTGCTTCCTCACCGTCCGGACCTTCCAAGGGGTCCCCATCAGTCAGCAATGGATTAAAGGTTGGACTTGTGCGAGCCTGCACCTCCAATTGCAGCAGATTAAACTGATGTTGCAGAGATTTAAAGCGACGCTCTTGCTGGGCATACTCTTGAGTCCGGTGAGTTTCTTGGGCATCCACCTTTGCCATATGTGCTCGAAACAGGCCAGTCAGGTCTGCTATTGTGGGCTCTCTGCTTTCAGACTCCATCTCCCCCACTTCTTGGGCCTCTCCATCCTCCCCCAGCTCCTGGGACACTTCCTCAGGTGGTTCTGCTGGAGCAGATTTCAGGCCTGCTTTTCTTCCTCCACGATTCATCATACATAGAGTGCCAACCTCCAAGGAAAGAAAGGGAAATGAGAAAAAAAACTTCTATTTCTGGGAAACTATGCCTCCTACTGGCGGATCCCACCGCTGCCACCACTTGTGAGGGACCGACAGTCAAGGTAAGGAAGGCAATGAAAAATAGTTTCCCAAAAAATGATTTAATATAAACTCAGGCTTCTACACAAAAGATTCAAGAAAGGAAACTAAAGTCCAAATAAACAAATCAAATGTTTAGGCCTAAAACTAAGGTCAACAGAACAAAGCAAAACTCAGATAACTCAAGACATGTGAGAACCAACCTGAACTGACCTTCCTAATGACACATCAGGGACACATTTATACAAATGGACTAGTCCACATTAACACACAAGGGGGAAGACAAAAACACAAACTTCAAAATACAATCAGAAATCAATAATAACCAGGCCAGTTCACTAATTAGAACAACAATACATATATATCTTAAGTCAACAAAGAAACAAAGTAAGCAGACAAGAAATTAGCATCAAAACCCCAGATCCAAACATTATATTCCCCCCCACAGTCAATCTGCTGATTGGTAGCAGCAGGCGGAACCAAAAACAGCAGTCCGTGCAGCCTGCCGGCCCTTTACACGCGCGCACTGCAAATTGGAAGTCGCTGATCATCAGTCAACCGTTCCGACCATCCACAGCACCCCAACGGTAACTTAAACTCAAAGAAATCAATATTAATATCAGTGTACCATACAACATAAACTAGAATGTGTGCACTCAAACCAGCTAATGATGTACTGCCACTCAAAATAAATATGTAAATGAGGAATAAAGTGTCTGAGTCTTATTACCAAATAAATGTGCTATGAATACAGAAATTACGTGGGGGAAACTAAATACTAAGATATTCAAAGTGTGTGTGTGTGTGTGTGTGTGTGTGAGACATTACCGCTCACTGATGTGTGGCTGCATTGTGGGCCATCACAGTAGGCCTACCCTAATAATAATGTTCATTTATATACATAAATTGTAAATGCTAAATGCTCTTGATATTGATAGCTGATGCATTTGATAGGCTATCTCTCTATTATAGGTTTTTTCGCGCATATTTCACTCGTACAGTGTGAGCAGACAAGTCACGCTCGATGATCGGACCGCACAGTGTGAGCACATAAATCGTGAGCTTTGGCTTTACATCGCATGCGATCTACTCGTACAGTGTGAGTAGGTAACCTTGCTGAAATCGCACAGTGTATGCCCAGCTAAAGCAATCACATGTTTCCACTGACTATCTTTATGTAAAAAAGATAATTACCTTAAAATGTGATTTGATGACATTTTACATTTAATTTGCAATGCACAGTGCACATTTTACTTCTAATTTGCACATCAAAGGGAAACTACGAACGCATTACAACTAGGGTTGGGCATCGTTTTGATTTGAACGATTCTGATTCCGATTCTTAGTTTCGATTACGGTTCTTTTCGATTCTCGATTCCGATTCTTTGAGGGGTGGATTCACAACATGTCACAGGCTCATTTCACAGAGGAAAATTGTATTTTGATTCAATAATGAGTTTAAGTTTTGAGACTTTCTCCGCTGGCATTTTCACTTGCTTTGCTGCAAAGGTGAATGGAGTTTCACACCGAGTCCCGGTTTAACAATAGCATTAACAGCAGTCACATTAGGACTGCTACTAGCGTGGGCAATTTGCGTATAGCTACATTTATCTACGAGGGGGAAAAATAATTTCAGTAACGTTGTTGTTCACCACAATTCGCAATTTGGTCAAGGGCTTTGTTATTACACTACAATCACTTACCTGATTATGACGAGGTGAGATAATGTTAGTTCACCCTGAAATGAAAATAAAGCCATCTTTTACTCACCCAGCTGTTGTTCAAATGCGCGTGTTCCTGTGTGTGCGCAGTCCAAGCCGCAGTAGCCTCGTGCAATATTGTCATGACAACCGGTACACAACATTCACTTAAGGAGGTTATATTATTAGTATTATTTCTTATCATATACGTTATAGAAAAGACGAGAATCGCGTTTTTTTCTATTGAGCTTGATTTCTCAAAATGGTGCATGTGTGTGTGTGCTTATCCTGGGTGCAATGACAACAGTGCGAGTTATTATAGTAGGCATGAGCGCCAGCGGCTGCTGACGGCTCATAGCTTACACAGAGGAGCACGCTCAGAATAACGGCCGAGCTCAGTGTTTTGACTGAATAATACGGTTTCTTTCTCGCAAAACCTTATAGTGTGCCCCCTGAACACTTTCCATATGGTGCGCGTCTCCCTGTATCGTTGCGTGATACATTTGTTTATTTTTTGTAATGTTTTAGCTGATCGCCATTCACTGCCGTAATAGGAAGGAGCGCTTGCAGGAACAGTATTTTAAATGTCATAGGACATAGGGCACTGGGACAACATCAGGGTAAGTAAAAGAAGGCTTTATTTTCATTTCAGAGTGAACTATCCCTTTAATAACGTTGGTTAGCGCAGGGTTGCCTGAGGAGGACAGACCTGCGCAGCATTTCAAACACGCTACACTCGTTAATTTATACAACACCACATATTTGTAGTGCATCGTCCCGTGCAAGAAATAAGTTTGTCATATGTGTTGCACTGTGCCGACCCAGGCTTTTTTTAAAAAAAAGTGAAATAAAGCCACACTTTTGAGCGCCGCTTACCGTGCTCCATGGCTGCAACAGAACAATTGGGCGCGGCAAGCACTTCCGAAAACTTGCGGGTTTGGAACCGATGATCGGAATCGAAAACAAAATTTCTAAACGATTCCAATGGCATCGTTATTTTTTAAACGGTTCCAAGTTGGAACTGGTTCTCGATGCCCAACCCTAATTACAACTGTCCCAATATCACCAACCATGTGACAATAAGCCATAATTAATAATCATGCGCAGTAAGCCCTGGTAGGATGAAATGTCAGCACACCGGTTAGAAATGGGCAAAATTGACGTCAACGCGTGGGCGGTCGTGCACATTGAGTGCGCAAGACCCCATTTCGCCTGGAGGTGTGCATGGCAGTTTTTGTAACAGCGCGCACGCCTCCGAAGATGAACAACTTCGAGGGGACTTTGTCCAAACTGGTACGTCTGTACCGGCATACTTATGACCCTTCCATGCATGATCATAGAGACAGCCAGTTGGCACAGAATTCCTGCAAAGAAATTTCAAAGACTTTGGGGAAGGAAGAAGTTATTTGTCGGAAACCATGGAAAAATCTGAGAGACAAGTTTGTTAAAGCCAAGAAAAAAGTCCATGGAAGAAGCAGTGACCCAGACGGAAACAAGAACATTCCGCCAATTTTAAACGAGCTTGGTTGGCTGTGCCAGTTTGTAAAGCACCGTGAAACTGATTCTAATATGGAAGTAGAGGTAAGCAATATTTTTGTTTTATTACTCACCTCTTAAAAAAATATATTAGTAAGGGATTTCTCGTATTTATGTTATTTAATTACAGTTAGTTCTGACGTAATTGTATGAAACACTGTATACATTATAAAGAACAATTCCATATAAAACAATAGGCAAGTGGATTTAGCATCTTGATTTAACATGTAATGTCACAATACACATTTTTGCATTTTCTCCCTTAAAATTCCTTTGGTCAGTTTTGCAGCTGTAGCCTTTAACTAAAGGAGCAGTTTTATTTGATTTAATAAAAAGTTATTAGCAAACTTATATTATTACACTGTTCACGTAGTAGCTAGTAATGTTTCAGTAGAACTAAGAATACATTGTATATATGAAGAGTTCAGATGCAAAAGCCACTTCGGTCAAAAATTAGATAACAATAAGGATACTGAGTGAATGCTCTCCGCATATAGTATAAGTTCATAAAATACTTTCACTTCAAACCCACTAAATTCCAGCCTCAGCCCATTCAGAAGTACCGGTACTTAGGTAGAAACCTATACATAGAAGCCTGAGAATCTTAAAGAAAAACGTCACAGACTTAGAGGCTTTTGCATCTGAAGTCTTCATATACCCATTCAGTAGCCTTGTAGCATTATAATGTGTGTTCAAAAACTGTGTTTTTAATTTATTTTTGCTTATTGCATGTTTTAAGGAGAAAGATAACATGAACGGCAGAGATGAACAGACACGAGAGGAGCAGCTGCATGGCTACACAAGCCGTGTTTCCATTACCCTTCAAATTGCGCTAATGGAAATTGCGAATTGAAAATACGCCCAATGGAAACGCGTCAATTTCGCAAAAAGTCACATATATATCGCAAAAATGTTTTTACGCTCGCATGAGGTGGTTTTTCAGGCCATTCGAAAAAGGACATTTTCGCAAAACTGCAATGGAAACAGTTTTTTCACATTTACAGGTCACCTCGCGTGCGTAAGAAGTCACATGATCATCATTTAAAGATGGCGTGCTATGTCTGGACTGAAGATGAGACGGAGTTCTTTCTTAAACTAATTAAAGAAAAAGAAATTACGGCGATATTGGATTCCAAGCAACAGAGAAATGCCACCATTTACCAAGACTTGGAAGCAGACATGAAGGACAAGGGCTTTGACAAGCCGTGGCAAATCCTACGGTCCAAATGGAAAACTCTTAAACAAAAGTATCTTTCAGAGAAGAGAAATCTTTGCAAAAGCGGGGCTGGTGGAAAATGGAAAGTCAAATTCAAGTTTTTCGATTTAATGGACGAAATACTTGGCCAGAGACCTATTGCGACGTCGATTAACACCATTCTAAACAGCATAGGTAAGGAAAACATGCTTCTTATTTTACTTTTACAAGATGGGTTGTTAGGCTACACTTGACCTTTGTTTACGTAAAACTGTAATTGTTCCAATCATAATTCATAAGCTAAAGGTTAATGCGTATGTCAATTTATGCGACCTAATAGCTGTACATACTTTCGATGATAGCCTACTCTTGTAAGTAATCATAGGTTCTTTCTTCTAACATGTAAACAAATTTAACATTAGATGACGAAAATGAAGATTCAGAGATGGCTACTTGTTCTAAGGATCCACCGTCGGATTCACCATGTAAGTCAACACATTTTGCACCCATGTATACACGTACACACGCGCGAGCATATGGATAGCGACAACACGAATGGTGCTGAGCTGCTCATTGAATAATGTTTGTCCTTCTGTCAAATTTGGACCTGAGAAGCCCTTCATGACCCAGGGTAGTAGCGGATACGCATGGTCACCAGCAAGGAGCAGAGGCACTTGGATTCCTTCAATTTCCAAACTTGATTGGGGCTGTTTTGCTGGATATCTGGAAAGAGCACACATATGCTATAACCTTGTATTTTGGGTGAGTGGGGTGTATTGACTGCACAGCACTGTGCACCTACAGTGTTTGTTGGACTAAGTTTTTGTAATGTTTTAGAAGAATACTCTTATGCTCACCAAGGCTGCATTTTTATTTTTTATTTTTTTTAAATAGTAATATGGTGCAAATATTATTCAAATGTAAAATAACTGTTTTCTACTTTAATATAATTTAAAATGCAATTGTTTTTCTCAGTAGGCAAAGCTGAATTTTCTGCATAATTATTCCAGTCTTCAGTGTCACTTGATCCTTCAGAAATCCTTCTGATATGATGCTCGAGAAACATGTGTAAAACATTTTTTTCAGGACTCTTTGATGAATAGAAAATTCAAAAGAACAGTATTTTTCAGAAAAGCAGTTTTTGCAACATTGTAGTACTGTTCAAAAGTTTTGGGTCGTTATGAATGTATTCATTTTTTGGAGAAAGAACAGAAATTAATACATTTATTCAGCAAGGATGCATTAAATTGATCAAGTGACAGTATAGATATTTATAATGTTGCAAAAGCTTTATTTCAGATAAATGCTGTTCTTTTGAACGTTCTATTCATCAAAGAATCCTGAAAAATTGTACTGAACGGTTTTCAACATTGATAAAAATCGTAAATGTTTCTTGAGCAGCAAATCATCATATTACAATGATTTCTGAAGGATCACTTGGTGACACTGAAGACTGAACTAATGATGCTGAACATTCAGCTTTGTCAACTCAGAAATAAATAGCATTTTCAAATTTAAATAGAAAACAGTTATTTGAAATTGTAAAAAATATTTCACAATTACTGTTTTTCATGTATTTTAGATCAAATCTTACTGTCCAAAAACATTTGTATATGTATGGTGAATTCAGGGTGATTGCGACACTTTTTCCAAGTCATCTCAATGGCAAAAAGTGTCCCAATCACCCTAAATTCTATCTATCTATCTATCTATCTATCTATCTATCTATCTATCTATCTATCTATCTATCTATCTATCTATCTATCTATCTATCTATCTATCTATCTATCTATCTATCGTGTTGTGGGTGCTATGTCTTTAAAAAGTGCAGCAGCTTAAATGTGGTGTGTAAACATGCTCAAATACCTGAACAGATTGGATGTGGCAAACACTGCGGCATCGTGTGCGCTGCCAGGTGACCCAACACAGATGTCTCTAATCATTAGCTGGTCATCTACAACCGCCTGCAGAACAATGGATGTCCAACCTTTTCTATTCACATAATCCCTATATCCATCACTCGGGGCACGAATGGGGATATGAGTCCCATCAATTGCACCGTAAACTTGAGGTATTCTGTGTGCCTCATAATTGCGTTGTGCAATCTGTTGTGCCTCCTGCACATTTGGCAAAGCAATGTTCTTCATAAGTTTTGTGCATATAGCCTGGCACACTCCATACACACATCTGTGGACAGTGGTTTTGCTTACCCCAAATGTCTCAGCCACTACCCTGTACTCTGCACAGGTAGCCAGTTTATAAAGCGCTATTGCTATGCGTTTATCTGTAGATACTGGCTCTCTTGGGCACGATGCAGCAGGTGCCACAAGAGGTCCTATATCATTGCACAACTCAAAAAAAACGGAGCTGTTCATCCTGAAATTCTGAACCCACAGGTCCTCTGTGAAACCGCGGACTATAACTTCCCAGAAAAAACGCATACGGGGCCGTTCCCAAGTGTAGGGGCCTTCCCTTGCCATTAACGCTTGTAAAACGCGCATACGTCTCCTTCGATAATAAACAATGGGTAGTCCGGTGGCTGCAATATACGTAAACGTGCCTATGTCAGTCGCCATGATTTTTTAAATGGACTTGTCGCGCGCGGGAGTTTTAGTCGCATAACAACGGTTAATGGAAACACCGTCATTTCGCAATAGTTTTTTATCAACATTTAGGAAATTTCGCAAAAGTTTTGCGCAAATCTGTAATGGAAACGCGGCTACTGTCACCTGGAACATCTTTGTCATCTGCTGCATTATCATCACAACCTGCAACATACTGGTCTGGAACACCAGAGACAACAACCTCGGACAGCTCCTCACCTACGCCATCACCACCTCACATCTCCCCACTTCCTGTAACATCACACATTCCACCGGCTCCAACTCCCTCTCTGCCCACCCAGCAAACACCGTCTCCAAGAAGCAATGCACAGCATGCCTTCCAGTCACCATGTACTTTGTCCTGTAAAAGAAAACAAAACACTGAAGATCCACTGCTAAAAAGATTGGAGAGGCTGAACCAGGAGAAGCAAAGTGCCATGCAGCAGGCAACACTCCAAGCTTGATGTAAAGTTCAAACTGAATCAGGTGCTTTTTGGGGCACTGAGGGACAATGATTCACAGACTTTTTTTTTGCATTTTTTTGCCCAATACTTTTAAAGTACTTTGTTTTGTTTTTGTTTTGTATGTAAAGTTCATTATTTAAAATTAGAATTAATTTACAAGAGTGAGCAGTATTTTCTTAAAGTTATTATGTATATATATATATATATATATATATATATATATATATATATATATATATATATATATATATATATATATATATATATATATATATATATATATATATATATATATGTGTCTTCAAACAACAACAAAAATCTATGAGGATACTGATAACAGAATCATAGCCACTATTGTATTAACCTTAATATAATGTCCACTCTTACTGTGCATTCACACAAGACGTTACTTATATTGCGCTATTTGCACGTAGTTGAACGCTTGAACATTTTGAGTTTACTCGCTTCATTCGCGTGTGAAATTCACTTCACAACAGACGCAAATTCGCATCATGGGAGGGGCTTCTGCTCCAGTCTCTGATGACTGAATCAGAGAATGACTGACATGGATTTTGTTGCGAGGGTAGCTGCGCTTTATTTGCTATGGAAGGCTGTGTCTGGGTCCATCAGATCCTTCAGAGGCGCACACAGCTTGGTGAGTTTCACCAACTCCTCCAGGAGCTACGCTTGGATGACGGGCGCTTTCAGCGGTACTTCTGACTGAGCCGGTCCCAGTTTGATGACCTGTTGTCCCGTGTCGGTGGGAGGACAGACATATAGCCTTCTCACTCTTCTGAACACACAGTTATCAAAATAGCACTTTAATGAAATGTTTGTGTGATGATGATTATTATTATTATTATTATGATTCACGTGCTTAATGAAATGGGAAATGTAATGAAATTTTGAAATACAACAGTCAAAGTGGGTTTTGAATTGTGCCGGTAACTGCTATATTATAATATTGAATAATAGTCTGTTTTTGCAAAGTAGCAAGCAAATGCTAAATAAAGGTAAAGTATTAAGGGCATTTTTTCAAGCTTGTTGTTGTTTAACTGTAAAAAACTAAAGAGAAATGAAGATCTCACAAACACCAGTATTATACATTTAAATTTGCTAATATGGAATTGCAATCTGCATTTATAACAATGTTTATTTTTTATTTTATTTTCTCTCTCTCTTTCAGAAATCTTGCCACTGGAGACTCTTAGTGGATGAGTTCATGGCTGTGCCCTCAGATGAATGGAGGTTGCATTGCAGAGGGTTTCGTGGAACATCCCGCTCTGCTGTGGAGCACTGGACGGCAAGCACATCCTGATAAAGGCACCCCCCAACACCGGATCCCAGTTCCACAACTACAACAGAACTTTTTCTTTAGTTCTCCTTGCTGTTGTGGATGCAAGGTATTGCTTCCGGGTCATTGATGTCATGGGATATGGGCGGACGATCGATGGTGGGACTCTGGCCACCTGACCGTCCTCTCCCAGAAGCTGACCACAGAGGAACCCAGCCCCATGTCTTTGTGGCGGATGAGGCCTTTCCCCTTAGGAAAAACCTCATGAGGACATTCCCTGGGCGAACCCTTCCCAGAGAGAGACGGGTCTTTAATTACAGTCTCTCCAGAGCCCGGCTGGTGGTGGAGAACGCCTTGTCCTGTGTAGAGATCCTGTCCTCACAGTGGAGGATGTATCGCCGCCTCATAGAAGTTCAGCCTGATGTTGTGGAGAGGTGTGTGAAGGCGACGCGTGTCCTCCACATCTTCATGAGGAGATGTGCAGAGGCACCTGTTGTAAGTGGGCGGTGCAAGGTGCAGAGGACTCTCTGCAGAGTCTCGGTCGGGTTGCAGCCAATAATTCTGCCAGAGGCCATCTAGTTCAGGGACAGCTTTATGGCTCACTTTTCAGCCGAGGGAGTAGTCACATGGCAACTGATTGAATAGTTTTGTAAATATTCCCATCCTTTTGTCTTTTCTTTTGATCTACACCCTTTATAAATTGTAAATAATCAAATCTTTTCAACCTCTCGTAAATATTGCTATCTTTTCTCATCCTTAACTTTTTCTCGTTTCTAACAGGCACCTGTGAAGCCTAAACAGGCACTCAAAACTGCCAACTACCGTATGATTAAAAGTAAACATCATAAATCTTAACTTTGCACCAACTGAGGATGAAAAAAAGATATCAATACTCCATCTCTGCATGGGTGACCACATCTTTTATTACATTTATAAGCCCCTTTGCTTTACACAGCTAGAATTTTTGGACATTTGAGTAACACTCAAATTGATTGATTGACACTCAAACTGAAACTGATTTCGGCAATGACATTGTTTTTGCTACACACCATTAATGCATGAAACATCAATTACGTAGCACCATTCAACAATTTATGTTATTTCACTGAGGTATATCATGCTAATTTGTATTATTCGTTAGAGAAATTATTTACATTAATCAATTGTCTTAAAGTGCCCCTATTATGCTATTTGGAGTCTCCTACAACAGGTTTACCTGCATCAAAGGTAAAAAAATAAAAAATATATATATTTTTTTAAATTTTTCATAATATACATTGCACATCACCACATTTTTCAATGATTCTTAAACGACTTGGATGAATCAATCTCTCTAAATCCCTCCTATCTTTGAGCCTACTCTGCTCTGATTTGTCAGATGGCCCAGTCTGTTGTGATTGGTCTATTAGGCCTATAGCAGGGACATGTATGTGTCACAGGGTGTTTTGGTATTGGTTCATGTTCTATGTTTTCAGTTTATCATGTTCACTGTTATGTTTCTGAGTGTCAGGTTCACTGTCTTGTTTCCTTCACTGTCATGGATTTAATTAATGTTTCCATTAAAGTCCCTGTAAAGGCAATTCTGAGATTTGTTTCTAAACACATTATAAATGTTAGAAATGTATTGCTGAAACACATTACAAAGACTGTGAACTATGAAGTACTGAATTCAGAAGTTAGACCGTTAAACAGTTTTTCACCGTTGCTGTGTTCAGGATTTTCTGGGCGGGGCTAAAACGGTGGCTCGATGACGCACTGGAGCCACCGAGCCTGGCTCCTCCCCTAACACGATCATAACTAGAGCACATTCGCATCAGTTCGATCGCGAGTTACTGTTAGTACTGTTGGTTACTATAGTCAACAACTTACATAACAGCTTACAAAACAAAAAACGATGAAGAGGTGGATTAATTTTGTGAACAGCAACCTTGATGGAGAGCTGAGGATCATCACCGACACCTACCTCTGCAGTGACTTTACACCGGATCGTTTTACAAACTTTCACCGGAGACAACTGGGATTCACTGATAATCCGCTGCAGAACCGACTATCCCCCGCCCAGGCCTTCATCCTCCTGTCCCGCCGACATCTGGTGCGTCGTGATCATACACGCTCGTGATCAGTGAGTGTTGTCTTGTGTGCTACTGCCGCTTTCCCGCGAGTGGGTGTGGTTTCGGCGCCGACAGCGGACACGCCCCCAGCGTTTAAGAGCAGAGAATGCTGCTCATTTTTTCAGGTTTTTGATAAGCTATTTTATGTACTTCTCGGATTTTTTTATGATTCAAATTTGGCTGGGTGGTTAATAACACATTTATCTGTGGTGTGAGGAACTCAGAACATATGTTTAGTTTTGACTTTACAGGGACTTTAAACATGTTAATGTAGGTGTTTGTAGGCTACGTGCTTGAATTGTATATTAATTGTGCATTAATTATACTATATATATCCATTAATTATAGCCTACTATGTTTTACTATATAGAGGAACAAGTTGACTTCGCCTGCTAGGGAGAGATTGCTCATGTATTTTTCCTGTGATACGGGTGTGTGAATGCGTTTTGCACCATATTCACTGCAGCAACTGTAGCAAAAATGTGAGCGTATGAGTTTCTTCATGTGTGATTCGTAGAATAGTATTTGTGCACCTGCAGTGAAGAATGTGTGAAGGTGTAACTGTTGTGTTGTTTTTGTAGGTAAGAAAAAAAAATCTACAAGTTTACAACTCCTAAAATATTTTTCTCTGTGGCTTCAAATTTATTGATACACATGTGTGGATATGCTCTACAGATACAAATTCCACTCTCACACACGTGTTCAGTTGTTTTGTACCAAAAATATCTTCATAGAAATGCACTAGGCCAGGAATTACAAAGACAGCTCCTACAAGCCATGTTTCTAGACAAATGAACCAAAATACCTGAAGATGTAATGGAGTTCAGCTGTAGGGATGAGGCTTCAAGGACAAGTCACAATGTCCTAAAAATTAAATGGTGAGAAGCACGTCAGCGAAGCCGCACAATAATGGAATAATCAGTCTTCAGAAAATGCTGAAAAAAAAAAAAAGTCCTAATGAGGTCCTCCAATTGTTATACCCAAAACGGGTTCTACTTTGGTCACACAGGAGTATCGAAATATATTTGTTTATCTAGATGCGACTGACACCATCATGTGCAAAGAGAAGGGCTTTCCTCCTTTCTATATCTACAAGTTGGTGGTCAGGAATCCCCACAAAAATTCATACATCTCATTTATCTTACCTGTGACCACACAACAGCCTCAGTTACATATTTTCTTGAGGCGTTTCAAACTGATGTGGCAAGGTGCTTTGGAAGGAAAGGCATGCAGTCACCCATTATGGTCCTCTGTGATGGGTCCATGGTGTTAATGCAGGCAATATACCTGTCATATGCAAAAATCTGAAAGATACCATAAACCACTATTACAACATTGCAAGTGGAAGACAGGAAGATTTTGAGGTTGCCATTCTTCATCGTTGCCTTAGACATGTTATGAAGAACGCCAAGGAAATGTATAGAACCGGGGTCGCCAACTAGCGGACTCCAGTCCAAATCCGGACCGTGAGATGCGTCCATCCGGACCGCGAAGCCTTTTGACGTAATGAAATAAATAAATGTCAAATGCCATTAAAAAAAATTCACATTTACATCAGGCAGCTCAGTAGAACCGTTTGGGTCCCATGTCGCCACGGGTTGTGATGACAGTTCTATGCTCACTGTTTTGCTACATTCAGATGCGCGGTCACGCATGCAGTGAAGAAGAGACTGAGAGCAGAAAGTGGTGCGCAAAAACAATGGCATCTTCAAAAATTAGGAAAGTTGACGCTGAAAACCGAGTTTTCCAGAGATGAATTTGGGGGGGGGGGGGGGGGTCACATTTATTCTTCCTGCATCCTGTACATGGCCTGTGTGTCTCATTTGCTCTGATTCTGTTGCGGTTGTCAAACGTGGAAACATGAAATAAAATGTTTCTTGCACTTTTTAATTTTTCCAACACTGGTGGCACTTTTATTTTTGCCCGTTTGTGTTTCTGAATGATATTCCTAATGGTATTTTACCAGTGCAATTTGAAGCACAGAAGAGAGCCGTGTTCAATATTAGATACATTTAGTTAAGACTATACATGTGAATGAACATAAATCAGAAATCTCATAACACATTTTTTTTTTTAACCAAGGGGGGTTTATGTTCATTGATTATTTTTATTTATCTCAGTTCAGCAGGGAAAAAGCACTTTAGTTGCTAGTAATGTTGAAATGAATGTATTTTCAGTGCAGATTTAGAGATGAAGGCATTTTTAGTTCATTTAATTTTTTGTCAGACATGGTTACTGGTTGAATTTAGATATTTTGTACCAAAACAACTTAAAGGACAAAACAGAACAACAACAAAATGAGATACATTGTGTGAAGGATTACCTATGTTTGCTTTAACAATATGAACAGACATGTTTTGTCCCTATGAGAACATTATATTTAGTTAAATTAAGAACAAATGCTATTTAACACTAATTTATTTAGTCTGGCAATAAACATAAATTATTGTTTTTTGGTATATAATTGTCCGAACCTCGGCTGGTGAGGAGGGTTCATTTACTGGACTTCAAGCAATTTTAGTTGAAGACCCCTGGTATAGAAAGTAGTAAGTTGCGTACATTAATGTGCTCGTCCTCTGGATGGTTCACCTCTGCATCACCATTGTGATGCTTGTCTGCTTGTCGGGTGCGCAGATGCTCCCTATCTGGGCCATCACTGTCGCAGCCACTTTCGGTTTCCTCTTTTTCAAGTGTGGGAAGGGTGGTGATGCTACACACAGGACTTGGGGGTGGGGGGACGGGGGGTCACGCACGTCTGGGAAGTCCAACGCATCTGGTAGTTTTTAACTGTGGAAGTGGACGGATGATGGCTAGAATTAGCAGCCGTGACCTCTGTTTTCAATTGAAACACTGTTTTACTACCGGTCACAATTGTGAACATTAACAAAAAAGAGTTTAGATTTTGATTTTTTTTGTGCCTGATTGTGAGCAGTGCTAAGCTAACTCGTTTTAAATTTCTCTAAAACTGTATTTGAATCTTTTTATTACATTCAGAATGTTGATAGCTCTGTTTTGCAGCTTCACTGCATTGCATTTGAAACATGATTGATAGATTGACTGACTTACTGAATTTGATAGTTTTGTATTGAGAGGAGAAGATTTTATATGCTGCTATTGTATTTTAATTGTTTCAATTTCTAAGACTATGGGCCTTTTTACACCTGGTCACTTAATGCGTTTTCTCGGATCGGATAGCTATCTGATTGTGAAAACGCTTTTGAGGCAGATTTAAATTTGATCACTCAAACCACTTCAGGAGTTGGTCTGAGATGCATTACAGACGAAACTGGTCAAATGTAAATTAATCTGTTTGTTGAAACCACATATGTAAACAAAAAAAAAAAACATGTGAGAGCGTGTTATAGGCTATTACATGTTATAACCATATGACAGTGGTACTGATACACGCATTGCCGCAGATGACTAGCTGTGTTATGTACATGTGCTTGAATTCTAGTACTTCTTGAGGTGCCTGAAGATCTGTACTGATCGGAATGTTTCCGTTTTATTTTACAAATAATGGGAATAGATATACAGTGTGTGGATTTCCTTTGTTTATCTTTGCACTTTGTTTAATGAGCTGTCCTGACAGAGATTATTTTTTAATTTAATAAATAAATAGGACAAGTTAATATGACAAATTGTTTATTTGCATAATTTTTTTATATTCATTTTCATTACTAGGCTCAAAGGTCCCATGGGTAGGGTACATTGTACTGTGTGTGTGGATGACCATGTTCGTCAACCACCACCAAAGACCATTTTTGACCAAGAATGTGTATTTCTGGGAGTAAATGATATCACAAATAACACAAATAGGGTCTCACATCTGCATGACTTTTAACACCAAACATTTACATTTTAATACATTCAGAAAAATTAAATGGTTTGCCACCAGAACAAAATGTTTTTTTACATTTCTCTATTTTGTAAACATCTTGCCACGTTAGCTATATTTCCATCCAAAGTTGCGAATTTAACTTATGCGCAAAATATCGCGTAAAATATTTGTGAATAAAACAGATGAATAAAACATGTTTCCATCCAGTGAGCTGAAAATAACAAAATCGTCACTTCCTGATAAACTGGTGCTAAACATCAGAAAGATATAAGAAAAATGGCAGTTGCTGCAGTAGGAGAAGCCACTGTATATAATAATATCCGTATTTAATAAATTACGTGCCCCTCAGAGCACACGAACAGCATTTATTGTGTTTCGTCTATGTTATCTTGCATTTGGAGGCGGATGCCTGCTGTTTGGGAACAGTTGTGTAAATTACACCAAACCACTTTGATGACAGACTTTTCTCAGGCATTTTAGATGCTGTAAGACCGCATGAATTCGCTCCAAGGATCGGTAGCGAACCGCGGTGAAGGCCGCACGCGTTCAGTGTTTCAGCTGGAAGAATGGATTTGATTATAATATTCTTTATCTGACTCCATTTATCATAGTTGTCACATTTAGAAGAGAATGCCAACTGGTTGTTTGATCATTTATATTTGATAGTTAATCATACATTTGATCGTTCCGTTTTAACCCTTTGTTGCAATTATACCGTTCCACATTGGAGATAGTTAATAATTACAGATTCATTCAGAAAGGATCAAAATGTAACAATTTATTAACAATCAAGTAAATGTAAAATGTCAATTACATCATAGACATAAATCTCTTCTAAAAGGAAACACAAATTCTAGTTATGGTTACATTTAAAATAGTTTCAAAATGTAAACATAAACCCTTAATTATACTCAGTAGGCCTCTGCCTAAAATGTTACCTGTGAGAGAGAGAGAAAGAGAGAGAGAGAGAAAGAGAGAGCCAAAGAGCAGCTCTCTCTACAGAAAGCCAGATAATCCAAAAGCGAACGAGCTACAGTTGAAATCCTCTTTTATCCTTTTCCCTGATGTCACCAAATTCAAATCTGACTCTTTTAAAACTGACCAATCAGACCAAACCGTAAGACATTTGAAAGTAACCAATCAGACAAAACTTCCCCCATTGTATCAAAGGTGTAAAAACCTGTTTGCCATCCAGCCATTCTTTTGTTGTTCTAACTCCAACTGGCCCTTCTGATGGCGTTAAGGGGGAGGGGGTTGAGTCAATTTCAATATCTTGATCACGACGATGGCTAAAAAACAGCAAAGCAGATGATTTTGTTCTATTTCAAATATCTTTGATTATTTTCCACCTTACAATGCTGTGCGACGAGATTGTCACGTTACTTTTTTTGATGAGCATTGATACATTTATTCTGTACATGGGTTTCCATCATAATTTATGTGCATGTTTTCATATCAGATAAAAAAAGACTCAATTGTAAGTTCTTTACACGCATTTTTAGAATTTATACGCATCTTGCTGTTTCCATCCAGCGTTTGTTAATGCGATATCCCAAAATGCGCATAAAAATAGGTGGATGGAAACATAGCTACTGAGGAACACTGCATATTTTTTCCAGAATGAGTCTTTCCTTAGGTGATGGCACATGAAAGGCTTCTCTTCGGTGTCACATGATTCCTAAGGCGTTTCCTGTCTGGAACTTATTCCACACTGATGACAAACCAGTTCTCTCCTAAGTGAATTCTCATGTGGTACTTAGGGTTATTTCTTAAACTCTTTCCACACTGAGCACATATAAAAGGCTTCTCTCCAGTGTCAAAATTCTCATGTGGACTTTAAGGTTTCCATGCTGATTGAAACTCGTTCTCTCCAGTGTGAAGTCTCATGTGCCTGTTAAGGATTCCTTTTCGTTTGAAACTTTTTCCACAGTGTTGGCAGGTGAAAGGCTTATCTCCAGTGTGAATTCTCATGTGGACTTCAAGGTGTCCTTTTTGAGTGAATCTCTTTCCACACTGAGAGCATGTGTAAGGCTTTTCTCCAGTGTGAACTCTCATGTGGACTTTAAGGTTTCCATGTTGATCAAAACTCTTTCCACACTGAAGGCATGCATAAGGCTTCTCTCCAGTGTGAACTCTCATGTGGACTTTCAGGTTTCCATGTTGATCAAAACTCTTTTCACACTGAGGGCATGTGAAAGGCTTCTCTCCAGTGTGAATTCTCATGTGGACTTTAAGGTTTCCATGTTGCTCAAAGCTCTCTCCACAATGAGGGCATGTGTAAGGCTTCTCTCTGGTGTGAATTCTCATGTGCCTAACAAGGCTTCCCTTTACAGTGAAACTTGTCCCACACTGTTGGCAGGTGAAAGGGCTCTCTCCAGTGTGAACTCTCATGTGGTAATGAAGGTTTCCTTTTCGGTTGAAACTTTTTCCGCAATGTTGACAGGTGAAAAGCCTCTCTCCAGTGTGAACCCTCATGTGGACTTCAAGGTTTCCATGCTGATTAAAACTCTTTCCACACAGAGGGCACAAGTAAGGCTTTTCTCCATTGTGAATTCTCATGTGCCTGTTAAGGGTTCCTTTTTGAGTAAAACTTTTTTCACAATGAGGGCAGATGAAAGGACTCTCTTCAGTGTGAATTCCCTTGTGGGTTTCAAGTTCATTTTGATCAAAAGTAATTCCACACTGAGGGTATGTGACAGATTTCTCTTCATTGTGAATCTGTGAGCAACTGAAAGATTTTTCTTCAGTTATGAGATCATAATGAATCTCATATTGATTTTTCTCCTCCACTTCATTCAGGACTTCACTCTCCTCTTTCAGCACCCTCAGACCTAAGACAAAAAAGACAAATGAAAGTTAAACCTAATTTAATGGCACAAAACAACAGACATCAAAACTTTAAAACCCACTTAGCTACTCTACTGAAAGTGGTGTGTTACATGTAATCTGAGAACACTTTTTTTAGGTGTCCCATAAAGTTTATACAAAAAAAAAGAAAGAAAAAAGAACAGGGGACTCTCTTTTCGACTGTAAAACCTAAAAAAGTGTCACAGTAATTCCATTTATTAAAAGAAAATAGCAGCAGTTTGTAATAATTTCAGAATGACCCCTGTCGCAATGGTCCAAATATCACTGACTGGTAGAGTTACAATTCCCTAAATGGCCAAACCTGTAAACGAAACACAGCAGAAGAAAAAATAAAAACAAAACAATGATTGAAAAGTAACCGTCATACAGAACACCATTTTTGTTTAAAATAAGCATTTTTTTTGCAAATGTCAACAATCTTTTTCCGTTTAACTTTAGTGCATATGTCGATACTTCAAATATCGTGAAAACTAGTTTGGAAACACTTTTTGTCGAGAAAAAGGGCGTTAACGCAAATAAATGTGTTACATGACAGAATTAGCCTTTTATATACAGCGTCTGCGTAGCACTGCTTCTGTTAAGGCACAGTTTCTCTGTAGTTCAAAGGTGCACTAAATCTATTATATTCATATTATTAAATTGTATATTAAATTATTTTATTACTATTGGTAAGAATAAGATGTGTTACCTCTCAAACATCTTTCCTCCTTAATTTTGTAATTTTGTGTTTTTTACAATCTAATAAAACTTAAGAATAATCAGAAAGATTTCAGAAAAACAATAACTGCACCCGTTTCTGAATATTGGTTGATTAAGTATTCATCTAAACAGTGTTTATAACGAAGTAAAAAAAAACAAAAAAAACATGAAACTTATTAATACAAATATTTATGTATAGGGCCTACAATTTAATAATATATAATAACGTTTTGTTTCAAAATGGATGAGGAATATATATAGCGCCTTGAAAATCTTGGGGGGGAAAAAATGGTCGTCTGTCAAATGAAGTAAGGTTGTTGGAGTTTCCAATACTGACAAAGAGATAGATAAAATACACAACATATTACGTCTGTATCTGAATAAATAAAATGAATACCATAAATACCACAATTTCATGGGCAGGATCTGGCTACTACAGATGAAAAATCACAAACATGACACTTGTTAATTAATTAAATAAATAAATACAATTTATTAATATGCAGAATCTAAAACGAATTTTAGAATTGTTGAGATGGCATCAGTTAAGCTAGACTATTTAAAAAAGTTAAATATAAGCTAGGTTACACAAATAAAAGATTTAGGTTACAGCTGCATCTGTCTCCGTGTAAAATATTATCAGCAATTTGATGTTTTTGATCTATTTGATATTACTGAACTCTGAAACCAGAACGTTAACTTTTGAACAAATCTAAATGCGTTCTCGGCCACGTCAAACGTGACTGATTGACTGCATGTTCAAGGCTTATGTTAAAGATTGTTACTATATGACCGAATATTTTACTGTAGCTACAATCTTTTTTATGGCTAGCAAAATGTTGCATACAGGACAATTGAACTACCCTTTGTCCACACCCATGAGCTTTGTTATAAATTCATGCAGTCCTGACAGACGAGCTGTCCCACGTCTCTGTGATCTTCCGTTTAATATTTCCTAATTTAGTAATAGGCATATTATTCTGAAAATAGTAAGTACATTTCAATCTTCTCATTACTCTCTGCATTTAAAATAAAAATTGGGACACAAAAGATACAATATAATATGCAGTCATCAACAAGTGGAGAAATTACGGCACAACAGTGACATTATCAAAAATGACTCCGGTTATGACTGTAACCATGGTTCCCTGAGAAGGGGAAAGAGTGTGACTGGTGTCTGAAGCATGTGTCTGAAGCATGTGTTTTCACACAACAATTTCCAACGACAGTCCATGAAGTCACTACCGGATGCTAAGCTCATAAGCCTGGTAAGTGCTAGGTACAATGAAAGAGCCACAGGGGAGCCGTTCTACTAAAAGAACCCTCCCCCAAGAGGGTCAACCTTCTGACACTCATCTAGGACCTGCTATAACTTCGATAAGCACTAGCCCTAGTAGTGAACTAGACAGTCCCTGCCTCTGGTCCAAGTCTTTAAGCAGATTCACCTGGTACGCTTGAAACAGTCATTGGCCCTCATTTATCAAAAGTGCGTACACCAATTTTCCAGCGTACACCCAAAACCACGGTGACTTTGAGATTTATCAATATGGACGTTGGCGTACGGCACGCTCAAATCCTACACCAGCTCAGGAGGTGGTGTACGCACGTTTTGAGTTAGTGCGAAAATGCGCAGAAAAACAATTCCTAACACCACAAAACGCACTGACAAAGATATGCTATATTATGACCCACTGTAAAAAAACAACAACAACAACAACAACAAATAAAGCCCTATTCGCAGGGGATAAGTATTATCTGGGGACCTCGTGTGATTTAGAAATTACTCCCCCACATCTGAATTTTGCGTGGCGCATTCGCACGGGATAAACTGTGATTTTACTCGAATTTACTGACTTCTCCCGGATATGATGTTACTTGAAAATGTTTTTTCGTTATATAGCTGTATGAAATTATAAACAGTCGTATTGATATCATTTTGATTGTTTTATAGTAATACAAATAATTTCGTTCAGTTAGAGAACAGACGCAATTAAAAACGTAACTGAGCAATAGCCTATAATAACAATATACGACGGAAGATTCAGTTTCAAAGCTAATGTAAAAGTGCCCATTTAAGCGAGTTGTCATTGTACTGTTCTGTTTTGGTGTTTTTCATTAAGAATAATATTAAACACACCATTCAAGCAATTACTCCCAAATTGTGCTCATTCTAAAGTGAAAGTAGTAGCCTATAATCCGCGCGGCCGAACGGGAAGTCATAACGGTGCGCATATGCAGCCTAGCTCCATTCTTCGTGAAAGATAAAGATAGAAATGCGCACAGGACACAAAAACCTTGCAAAAATTATATACGATCCGCCTAATCCCGGCCAAATAGATGCCGATTCGCACAGGACTAATATTATCACAGGACCTCGGTGTTCGGCGAAATATGGTAGGTCATTTGCGGGGGAATTTTTACTTTACATATTACAGACATGGCCGATTTGCACGGGATTAAGATCACAGACATTCTCTGCGATTATTACAAATCACCAGAGCTCCCCACATATACTAATCCCGTGCGAATAGGGAAGTATTCCTCCAGCATTTGATATGTATTCCTCCAGTTGCGAGCCTGTGCGCTTTACCTGACGTTGGTTAGGCCCGGCAGCTGCGCACGGACTGGGACTGAAAATAATTCAGACTGACAAAATAATAAAAATGACATTCTTCTTCTTTCAAATAATAATAAAATAAATAATAATAACGACATTCTTCTTCTAAATAACAATAAGCATCATTAATAATACAAATCATAATAATAATAAGAATCTAACAAATTGTCATGCAATTATATTAATGTGAATGAATGGTACTCCACATCACATCATCATCACTATTGTACACCCAAATACATGTGATGTGATACGAAATTAAATGCATATTATTTCAAAACACGTGCTGTAAAATAATGAATTGTGATAAGTAATTTCTCATCCAAAAAGCTATTTAAACTGGATTTCCACCGTACACCTTTTTGTGGGCGCCTTTAATCCCACTCTTTAAACTCCCAAATAAAACAATTTAGTTTTTTTTTCCACTTCCCTGGTGATGGTCTCGATCTCCACATCAGAGAAGTTTCGCTTCATTGCCGTCTTCCGAGTGTCCATGGCGTAAAATGAGGGCGTGGGGGAGGCGGAGACTTGAATATATAGGGGCGTGTTATTCTAATGACGATCGTTTTCAGCCGCGGCATTTATCAAGGGCAGGTTTTGCGTATGCCTGGATTTCAGAGGTGCGCACAGCTTCATAAATCAGGCGGTGAGAGGAGTGTAAGCATAATCTTACGCCAATATATACGCCCGTTTCTACGCAAGATTGATAAATGAGGGCCATTGTGTGCAAGAAACCACATACAGCTTCCTCAAGCGTCGAACGCGCTCCACTCGTAGTGTTTGTTTTACAAGTGCATATAAACTAGAGTTGATGACATCTATTTCAGGCGCCCTCTTATACTCACGGGCGCTCCGGTAGTGATGTCATGGACTGTCATCGTCGGCCAATGAGATTGTTGTGTGTATACACATGCATCAGACACCAGTCACACTGATGGCGATCCCCATAGCGTCCATCCAGACGCAATGTTGAGTTCCACTTAGAAAGGGAAATGGGCATTCCTCCGAAATTGGAGTCAGAGAAAACTGGTCAAAAAGGAGACAGAAGACATAAAACTGTTCAGTGAAGCCTACTGCAACGTTTGAGTTGCAGCTCTTTCTGTTCAGTATTGGTTGCTCCCTACATGTGACAACTATCTCCTATATTCTCCATTTGTCTGGATTGTAGGGCAGGGTGGCAAGACACAAGTCTTTTCTGACAAAAAAAAAAGGATCCAAGCTTGGCTAAATTTTGCAAAAACATATCCAGTCCGGTGGCGGATCCTGGCATAGGCAATGTAGGCAGCCGCCTATGGGGCGATTCAACTTTCTTCTCTTCTATGGCATTATTTTAATGACAAATATCGAGAGCACGTATGCATGTGCAAATTTCTCCGCTTACAGGCGGATTTCCTTTGCTGACTTTGCTCTCGCACAAGACTGGACATGCGCTCTCAAATATACAGTGTTCACTTATGAATTGGCACTGCTCTCTTTCAGATATTGTGTGAGCGCACTCAAACTTTCTTGTGCACTAGCCATAGGCTTCTGGTGTCATTTGCTTCCAATTAATTTAGCTGTACAAAAAGAGTCCATTATGGTGTTTAACATTGAAATATGATAACAAATCACATTTTGCACATTTCATTATTATAAACGCTATACCCTATAGCGGCTAATGAATCAGAGGTCTCGCACATAAAACAAGCTTCTGCATTGGAAAACAAGGTGGCTGTGGGCTCACCGTGTTTAATATTGGCAGGAGTTATCAACCAATCACAATAGACTTCCATGATTGAAGGAAGAAATAGCAGTGTACCTTTAAGTTTGAAATAAATTAAGGATCCATTTTGCAGGCCTAAAATTGCATGAGGTAGCCTACCACTATCTGATTTTAGTAATCTAGTTCTCTAGCTGTGCATTTGTATAATGTATTTAATAAATTATTTTAATTAGTCGGGACATTTCGTCCTTCAGGAATTGATAGGATTAGGGCTGTACGATTAATCGAAAAATAACTGAAACCGACATTCAGAACCTCTAACCGACGTATTTTTCCCATGTCGGTTATTTCGGTTTTCACGTGACTCCACCCCGTCAGTCACATCAAGTGCAGTTTGCAGGCACACAGAGATGCAGGAGCGGTTATCTGTGTTTATAGATGCCCAGAATCACTATAGTAACTGCATGTTTTACACAGTTTATACAGGTCAGTTAATTGCTGTTCTTATAGCCTACGCGCTGACACACACACACACACAGAGCAACGGCGCGCGCAAGCCCCGAAGCCGCTTTCACTTTCGTGCTCGTAAAGTTTGTCAAGTAAATGCGTTTAAACGCAACAACGCGCGCGCCCACCTGCGTCGTCACAAAACTTTGTCATTTGTATGTGGTTTAAGCCCTGTCAGTTTGAACATTAAAGCGAGTTTCGACCATCAGATGCGTATTATGTTGAACTAATGCCTGATTTATTGTGACAAACGAACACTCGGACAGAAGCTTGCATGTCACTTGAAGATCGCGCGCAGAGCAGCGCAGAAACGCAGGATCAACGCTGTCCTGTGACTAAAGTTAAGTCACTAAAGTAGCTTAGAAACGCAACCGTTATTTTAATACCTTTGAAGTAAGTACAAACCACAGCTTCATAATGAATAGAGACGGTATGAGTAATTCACACACACAAACACTCTCTCATGAATGCATTCAAATAAATGTAATGTACTGTGTTAATTTATCTGTATCTGATGTACAACAAACAGAAATCTGCTCCATAGACAATAACTGCTGAAAGTGAACCGTTTCCTTCAAGTATTTTAAAATCACAAAGAAATGCACTTTTTCATTAGAAAAAAAAAATCCACCTTTAATAGTAGAAAATATTTACAGTACAAACCTTATCAGTGAACTTACTCAAAAACCTTATGATGAAAAAAATAAAAAATAAATAAAATAATCGTTCATTAATCGTAATCGAGGTCAAATGTTCAATTAATCGAGGTTTTTATTTTTGGTCAAATCGTTACAGCCCTAGATAGGATCGTTGGAAGTTGGGCATTGCTAACAAAATGGAGGCAGAAACTAAACCGATTGTGTTTCCCCACCCTTGCACATGACAGGCAGAGAAAAGAAGTCGTTTCAAGATGGGAGGGAAGGTTAACGTTTTTGAATAAAGATTATGAGGGGCACATTAATTTTTTTTTTTTTAATAGTGAGGTGAAGACTTTTGTATTCAACCTTCATTTTAATTTTTGTATTGAAAGTAGGGTAAATACTGGTAAAATGATCACGAACCCTTTTTGGCATGCCATAAACATAACCTGTTATTATATATTATATTTATATTATAAATGATATGGTTTTGAGACAGTTGCACTGAGTAAAAGACAGGAAGAAGAGCTAGAGGTAGCAGAGCTGAAGATGTTGAGGTTCTCTTTGGGAGTGATGAGGATGGATAGGATCAGGAATGAGTACATCAGAGGTTTTGGAGACAAAGTTAGAGAGGCCAGGTTGAGATGGTTTGGACATGTTCAGAGGAGGGAGAGTGAATATATCGGTAAAAGGATGCTGAGGTTAGAGCTGCCAGGCAGGAGGTCGAGAGGTAGACCAAAGAGGAGGTTTATGGATGTAGTGAAGGAGGACATGAAGGGAGTCGGTCTGAGAGAAGAGGATGCAGGGGATAGGGTTAGATGGAGGAAGATGATTCGCTGTGGCGACCCCTGAAGGGAACAGCCAAAAAGGAAAAGATTATTAATTAATATAACAATTAGGCTATCCATCTCATATTGAAAACTATGTAGCCTACCAAAATGTCATTAATAATAGCTATATAATAGAGATATTGTCAAAAACATCACATATTAAAGCAATATTAAATTTTGCATTTCCAATTAAAGGTCCCGTTTTTCGTGTTTTTTTGAAGCTTTGATTGTGTTTACAGTGTGCAATATAACATGTGTTCATGTTTCATGTGTAAAAAACCACAGTATTTTTCACACAATTTACTTATCTGTATACCGCTGTTTTCACTGTCCTCAAAACGGCCTGAGAATTTCCTCGTTCTATGAAGTCCCTCCTTCAGAAATACGTAACGAGTTCTGATTGTGCCAGCGGTTCCCGTGTTGTGATTCGACAGCAGTTTAGCGCACGTTGCCCGGGAAGGTCACGCCTCTTACCATAACAGGGAGATGAACGCACTCAAACTACAGCCCCTGAAGGCCAAACAAAGGTGATTTGACTCCGGGATGAAAATAACAGCGTCTGGACGACATGGCAACAAACGCAACCGAACCGAACGCAACACTTCCTCTTCTCCACGTGGGAGCAACAAGACCACGCCCCCTTTTTTGCATATTCTAGTGGGCGGAGGTTAGTCAACAAACTGCTCTACTGATGTAATTAAAGCAGGAAGTACCAGGATGTAGTCCAAACCGGCCGTTCGCTGTAGGCTTTGAAAGGGAACTTCTGTTAAATAAAATATCTCGCTTGGCATTGAACTTTGAGCTTTATAATTTTACAGGTATTATTTATGCTCTAACAGCAACATTACACACTAACTAAAGTTTGAAAAATGGGATCACGAAGAACAGGACCTTTAATATTTCCTGCTATATTCTTCTTATTAGGCCTATTATTATTAGGTTACTTTAACTATAATTTATATAATATAATTATATTTCACAACGCATCACTGATAACTGAAAGATTAGGCTATTATTCATTGAAAATGCTTTGAAAACATTTAGGTCTATTATACAATGATTTATAGGCCTATATATATTTTTGAACACTGAAGTCATTGATGAAAATTAAGAGCTTTTATTTAATTGATTTAAACTTTTCTTCTCTTTTTTCACAATATGCGGGCCACAAGAAAAATATTATAGGAATAAATTAAGACACTTATACCGTTATCATCATATGTTGAAGTAGATGCATCTCTCGCCGTCTCTGAGAGAATATGTGCTGTTAATGCAGTGTGATTGAAGCAGCTTTTACTTTCACTAACTGTAGTGATTTGACTGAGGTTAAATACTTCTTCTCCGTTAACTCTTGCGCATAGTTTGCACACTGCTTGTGTGTTATCCATTGGCTCGCCTTCATGGCCATTCCCTTCATCCTTCAAATATTGTCCTCATTTGTAAAAACGAAACATTTTAAGATGATGGAAGACTAACACATTTATTTTAAACACAACAACATGAAATTACCACTACAACCAGTAGTTGGTGGCGGAGGAGCACTTATTGGCTTATTAAACATTCCACTCCCTAATGTTTATTTCTCAAATTTTGCTTTTGAATTTATATGAAGACATTATAAAAAATACTATTATAAAATATTAAATTATCAAGAATATATATTTTTTGCCAAAGTCTGGCACTTTTTTGTACTAAAGTTTGAAAAACTCAAATTGTGACTGGATTACACAGAAAGCCAGTAAAGAGTGCTCCTTTTATAATCACTGATACTGTTGGTCAGTTCAGTATGATACTACAGAAGAACAAGTTTTTTGCAGGTTACTGTTGTTAGTTGTTGTTTTTTACGATTGTTTACACACTAAAATTAAAATGAACAGTACGTGAAACCTGTCACTAAAGGAGCAAAACCTCAGATATGCACAACTATAAGCACATTCTCAGCCTCACTTTTTGCAAAACACTAAACTCACTTTAGTGACCACTATACATTAGACACAGAAATCTAACAAGATGTCACTTCTTTGCCATTTCAAGACACTGCTTTCCAAAATACCACACCTATGAACCAGTAGATCAAACAACGGCTGTCTGGTGTGCAGACACATTGATGCTTAACTGTAAACTCAACAATCACTGTAAGCAGGCCCGGTTCTCCACGGGTGCTAGAGGGTGCTAAGCACCCTTAAAGCAAAAGCACCCTCAGTTGATACTGTAATAATATTGGCAAAACAGATTTGGCAGATTCAAATGCATCTATTTACAACGAGTTTTTGCATGAGTGAGTAATGTAGCCAATCACAGATAGGCCTATATAATGCAATGAGCTCGTAATCACGATTTCAGAAGTCGGAATTATCAAATTTCCGATAGCACGCGAAGGCGGCATTAATGCCGGCTCACGAAACCTCTCATTAACAAACAAAGTCAAGACACGATGTCAGGGCTCTACGCTAACATTTTTCTTGAGGAGCACTTGTGCTCCTAATTTAAAAAAATTAGGAGCACAGTCAAAAATTTAGGAGCACTTTTTTGATCAATAACACGCATTCCAATTATAATTTTCCCATTACAGGACTATCTTTGTCCCTTTAAATTAATGTCCAGGGGCATTTTTACCATTATAAGAGCAATGCTTTCTAATCTTATTAAATATATGGATCATCTTGTAAATTTCTTAAATTGAAATAGAAAAGTTGTTTTTAAAATGTTAATTTAAACAATAAACTCAGTTAGAGCAATAAGACACAATCAGACTGTTACCAATTTAATTAAATCAACATCAAAAGATCCATCTGTGCACTGTAGAAGTGGCACAGCAGCTCTATCTGAAGTGCTGTTTAGACTGTTTAAGATGACGGGACACGCGCAGCTCATGGGTAAATAATGTTGTATGAATGTTTTAAATATAAGTTTTTGAATTTAGAAATGGGTTATGTACAAGTTAAACTTTAAAAGTTTGATATTTTAAATAAAAAGTTCATGCAAAGTATAAATATGAAAATAAAACCGCCTGTAGGTGGCGTCAAGTCTATGTGTGAGTCATTGATTCAATCGTTCAAACGCAGATTCATTCGAATCGAACCGCTTTGAGATGCGCAACAATTCTGGTGTAGTTTTGATTTTCATGAAATAAACAGTATTGTGGCTAAAAAGTTTTTACTTAACATAAGCTTGTCTATTGGACTTATGTACAAGATAAGTATCACATTTGCAAGCATGCCAACTCGGAGCAATAGCTGTCCGTAACTTTTGGCGCTCTGGCGCTAATAAACAGAACTGCACGCGTCTTGGAAGAACACAGCAGCCGGATCTACTTCTCTCTGTTTATGTCTATGGCGAGTCACACAGGGACTGTGCTCCTCCGCAGCGCTTCTGGAATAAAATAGTCAGAATATAAACACTTATTATATGTGTACCGTAGTGATTCAGGGTAAAATAAAAAAACGGTTTGGAAAATGGATTCATGATGTACTCTCATATACATCTAGTAATTTTTAAACTCGAGAAAAGTTGTGGACTGCAACTGATAAAGATTAAATCAAGAACTCATACAGGGGCTTTTTTAAATTATTCTTTATTAATTAAATTTTGGTGGCATTTTTGCCCCAAGCCCCCGTTAATTTCCGACCTTGTTTATGATAATCTAATCCAAATGTGGTATTTCTAGTTAATTTGGATTTGGCTGCAAATAAACAATAGCGAGGCGTCTGGTAAGTGCGTATGGCTGCGTCACAGCCGTTTCACCTGGTAAACTATAAAGTGTAGTCCGTTGCACACGTTTTTTGCACATGCTCTGCTGATAGAAGGCATGACAAGCAGTCGATCGCAGAATGAAATGTAACTGTTGCTCAGTCAGTGTTGATGCACTTTGGCAGTTGTAGTTTTTATTCCGATTACATGAGAATCGATCGGGTCACTCGCACCCGTGCGCCTAAATATTTTTTCACAGTCGCACGCAGTAATTTTCAGGCGCAAGTGCGCCCAAAATGGTCGCTATGTAGAGCCCTGGATGTAAGTAAGATATTTATTGTTGACGACTTTTATAACGGAACTTTGTGAGACCGCAAACTAACAAAGCAACAGCATTTTATTGATCTTAACGATCTTGGCTTAATCTTGGCTCACTTTCGAGGCTACAGTCATTCATTGAATAAAACTATTATTGCTAAGAGGACCAACGGCCAAATGCATGCAGCAAAGTTTCGGAAGTGACATCTTAAAGGTCCCATGGCATGAAATTTTCATTTTATGAGGTATTTCAACATTAATATGAGTTCCCCTAGCCTGAATATTGTCCCCAAGTGGATAGAAATGTTGATCGGTGTAAAACCGAGTTCTGGCTGTCTTTCTCTGCCTTTGAGAAAATGACAGGCCAGACGAGCCAATCCTGAAGTCTCCTGGTTTGACGTCCAAGCAGGAACGGTTTCCTCCCTTTCCTCCGCCCAGAGAATCTGGCACGCCCATGCAAACGCTCGAGATATCATAGCTTGTGAACGAGTGAACGCTGGCAGTTTCTCAGTGTTTGGATGTACAAATGAAAACAGAAGTCTTTTTTCAGTTCCTTCTGATCTGTGATCAGTGATTTCTTATGTGTAGCTAATTATTTATTATTCGTGCACACACTGCGGCTTCTCTCTCTCCCGACAGAACGGTGTTTTCGTGTTTTCTATCTTGTGAGTCAGTGTTTTTGTACGTCCTCGTCGCGTCTATCTGTTCTTAAATGTGCATTCAGTCGAGAGTTTCTGCTTAACATCGGCAGAGCCACATCTTTAGAGATAAACCTCACGCACGCCGAAGCTCGGCCTGCACTGGCCGGTGGCCTTCAACATCCCCGACCCCCAGTACTGCATCTGGCCCACAGCGGAGGCACCAAACGCGGCGCGAGATTAAGCAGACGGGGGTAAGCGTGAGGGTATCTGGGCTAGGCTAGCCAGCTTTCCCCACAATAAACTGGATTACATTCGATTACTGCTGTTGTGTCTTTGTTTGCGCTGTGTAAGTTACTCAATGCGCGTCACTGACGCTTTTCATATGACTGGAACATATCTAGAAATAATGCTTTAATCAAACTTACTAACTCGTTCATCTCGACAGCTGTAATGGTACATTGCATGTGTTACAAAGTTGGTAGAATAATGATGAAGACGGACTCGGCGTGACTGGGACTCGTGTTTATTCAGAACTCTCAGATACAAACACAATAAACTTGCGCTGACAGCGCTCTCACAATTCAGTAGTTACTATAAATAACTTTGTTAGCAATCGCTCCGTCTCCGTGATGTCCGGTTCGCGAACGAATCATTCTTTTGAACCGGTTCTTTTTAGTGAACCGAACCAGTTCACCAAATCGGACTGAATCGTTCTAAACGGTTTGCGTCTCGAGTCAGCGCTGATCCATAATTTACTAAAGTTACTAACTTTCTGACATGAGTGACAGCCCCTCCGTCTAGAAATAAACTAATAACCTGAAGTATATTCTAGTAACTACAACAGTTCACCCTGAACTGAGACATGCTGAGAGAACTGATGAGAAGTGAACTCAGGTCCATCCGTCTCTCTGGCAGCAGCTCGTGCGTCGTAGACCTCGTTTAACCACGCCCCCTCCGCTAATTTCAAATGCAAAGATGTCAGCCAATCACAACAGTGGGCGTTTTTACTGAAGTCTCACCGCAGACACGCCTCTTGTAACAGGGCCTTCAGCCACAGGGCAAACAGCAGTATAGACAAAATGCCTTTTATTTCTAAATTATGACATTTTATGATGTAAAAATCATACTAACAATATAAGTACACCTCAGGAAACACTATAAAATAATAGAAAAATGCCATGCCATGGGACCTTTAATATAAATGCCACTCTGCATGAGACAGTAATGTCCTCCTGAGACCCAGAATAGAGGTTTTGCCTCTGTAGAGGACATTAGCGAACTTCTCTGACAACAAACACAGTTTTAAGTCTGGATATTCTTATGAAATACAAAACATTCTTATGAAAGTATGATTACATGTCTTTTTACATTTACATATTGTCCCAAAACCCTTTAATATGCAAATTAGAGACAGCGTATAGATGCATTGCCTAGAATGGGAATGGCATTTATGGCCATGTTTACACATTTATTGCATAAAGTAAAATGGTATATCCAATTATTCTGCAGCTTTCATAACATTGAGAATCATCTTTATACAAAGTTTGGATAAAAAATCCATTGTTTGTCTGTTCATGACTTTTAATTTTCTCAATAGCCCTTCCTATAACACATTGATCGTGTGTTAGAATTTAACCAAAAGAAAACAAAAAACTCAGCCAGCAGTTCATCAAATGAAAAATTGATCACTTACATTTCAGTCAGCTTTATGCTAAATGAATGTTTTTGTTAGATTTCAGTTTATAAGTTGATATTGGGTTTAAGATTACAAAAAATAATTTTGTTTAGGTTACTTATTTATTATTTTCCCTAATTTAATGCATGGCATGTCATAATAACGAATGCCCAACATGGAAGTATGATCTTCTCAGATGCTCTTGAATGCAGCATTAGTGTTAATTTAATTTAGGACAGTCATATTCTTCAAAAAAATATTAATTTCTGAAGAGCTGGACATTTTAAGGACCAAATGCCTGAGTTCAGCTTTGAGAATGAAACCAACCTGTTTGTTCCTCAGTTTCTTCTTGTTTCACTTCGAATGTTTCTTCAATCTTCATGTCTTCACTCTCCTCTTTAATAAACGCCATCTTTATAATAGTGTGTCACGTGGATCTCAGTCGCTTCACCAGGAGTTTTTCTGTGTGTTTAGACACAGTCATATTTAAGATGAAAATAATTCACATAAAGAAAAATAAATCCACACTAAATCTCTGGGTGCATCTCAGTTTTAGTTCAGTGCACTGGTAAGGGAGTCAGTCAGTCAGTCAGCTTTAATTTAACTGATTAGACAAATATACTCAAAACAAATAGTACAAATTCCACAAATTATACACTTCATATTTAGTTATGATTTATATTTTTTAATTATTGATTTGTAATTCTTGATATTACACTTTCATGAAAACATTTACAGTTGGTTTGTTAAAGTTGTCATTACATGTTCTCGTTGTATTTACACTGTTTTGACCAGCATGTGTCGTCAACGTGCGGTGATTCGAGCAATATGAATCACTGACTGAATCCTTTTATGAATCAATTGTTCAATTAGTTCGAAGTGCCGAAAAGCTCCGTTTCTCCCATTTTACTGCTTGCCAGTGACCATATTTGAGTTTACAACGAACTGATTGACGCTATTGGGAGCGAAATGGGACGCACATTTTCTGTTATTGGTGTGGATGCGCTTTTCTCACAAAAAATAACGTTCATTAATCTTATATAAAGCATTATAATGTTACAATCAAGAACAATTCATTCATTTTACAGGTCTTGTAAAAAATATTAAATTGATTGAACAGCTTGATTTAATTTAAACACCTTAAATGCCTTTGAACACCAACCTTTCTCCAGCCGAATCACAACAGCGCGGTGCACACTTATGACGTCACGTCACCAGACCAAAATAAAAGTCCTTATCACAAGCTACTGTCTAAAATCACAAAAGTGCATAGAAAATTACATACAAATATATTTAATATTAAGAGAATATCCAAATTATTAAGAACTAATAATGAAACAGTGTGAGCTTCTGTCTAAAAGGCACAACTGTAATGTTTGGGGCAGAAACCATTTACCAGATACCACGGTATTAAAACAAAAAGTGACTGTGGTTAACAAGTTCAAATAACATGTATTAAGAGTTCATATACATGTCAGCATTTAAACATTTAAATAAAAATGTTAACATATAAATGTAATTAATTTAAGACTGTAATACAGCATGGATAAAAAGTTAAGTTCAATTAAAAATCGAAAACTATGAATTGATTTCATTAAAAGAAAATCTATGAAAAATGTCTTGTGACTGGCGTGGATACCTGGAGGTCAAAACATGTATAGAATTGCAGTACAGGCCTGCCAGTTTACCATCTGTTTCAAGCTATGAATTTAGATACGTAATAATAATAATAATAATAATAACAATAATAATAAACACTTGCGATTCATATAAAGCACTCGCTGCAGTATATCAGTCACTAAATGTATTAACAGCCTTCTATCAGCCCAGACGTCATGATAACTTTCGCCCTCTCTCTCACACACAGACACACTAATATTACTGGTCATTTGTTTAGCTTATTTTTTTAATTCATTTTAATTTTTTTAACCTGTTTTAACCTGGGCTATGGCTTAGTTTTGGGGGTTCTGGTTATAGGCTAGTGCTGATAAGGTTTACTTCTGGTTGAGAATAGTTACCAATACTAAAACCTGTTCCGGCCCAGTTTGGGGCCAGTTATGGGTTATTACATTTTGATTTGTGATGGGCAGAATGTATCTGTTGCGAAAGCCCAAACTCATATGCATATAACATGTTGTATATAGGTAGTGTACATGATAAAAGTAACCTTAATAAACAAACTCCAGCTGGTCCAAAACGCAGCAGCTCGAGTTCTTACTAGAACCAGGAAGTATGACCATATTAGCACAGTTCCGTCAACACTGCTGTTGGGGTAACAGCTTAGGACCCAGGACCAGTAGTGAAAAATGAAGACCAGGAGTCAGATTAATTAAAGAAAATTTTACTGAAGAATAGTTTGCAGTTTCATCAGCAGAAGCCAGCTCAAGAGGAGTTTGTAGGCCGCGCTCCCTCTAACAGTCTCCCCGCCTCCGTCTCACGTACATACAATTTTCTGAACAGTTATACTGTTTTCAAGGTCTAGACACGTCATTACTGCCATGTGGAATGATTCTGATTGGTTCTAACAACATGCAACGTAAGCAACTTTCCACACGTAGACAGATAGGAGCATATATCACTAAAAATGCGTAGACTTGATGTCGCCCAGGCCCAGATTAGTCCACAGTGACCTCGGAGGCCATAGAAAAGACGCCTCCAAGTCTAGAATCGTCTGCCGAAAGGACCATCTCCAATACTGGATCGGCACAGAATCATGAAACGCACACACAAAGCTCCGCAGAATAACAGTTTCCATCAAGGTCGGGAACATCTTAACTAACTATCAACAAAGCACTTCTCCAAAACATGCTGATACTACAGTTAGCACAGAAGTGACTTTATTCTATTCTATAAAGAAAGAAAAGTATATCAGAGAGGTACATTACTCTGAGTCTCCAAAGAGTCCCATAGCTGGGACATAGATGACCCCAGGGGTCACTTTAGTAAGACATACAGTTAACACATGCTGAGCACTCTTCACTCCCTGGAGTGTTATTACAACACCAAGGACATTTGCCTGTCAGCACGTCTTGACACAGACTCAGAACAGCACCTAAAGAATGTGGATTCAAAAGCACACAGCAACTAAATCACTACAATATCCAAAATCACTCCTTGAATATAGAGAACTGATTTATCAAATGTAGGAAATGGTTATAACTTGATTATCATTAATTCTTATTTTAATATTGAACATAAAATCATTCTTGAAGGATATGTGTCTGATGAAGAGACAAGTGATGTTTGGCTTGACCCTTCACTGCCCTGGCTCCCTATTAATCATATACATTTTAAAGTCTTGCTAATTACTTACAAAGCACTAAATGGTTTAGCTCCCCAGTACCTGAGCGAGCTCTTAACGCATTATAGTCCTTCACATCTATTGCTGTCTCAAAATTCTGGCATGTTGATAACACCTAGTATATCAAAATAAACTGCAGGTGGTAGATTCTTTTCCTATTTAGCACCTAAACTCTGGAACAGTCTTCCTAACATTGTTCGGGAAGCAGACACACTCTGTCAGTTGAAATTTAAACACTTAACATTCAACAATATTATTGATCTGCCTGCATTGACACCAGGGCCGTTTCTAGCCATTTTGACGCCCTAGGCGAAATCCTTATTGGCACCCCCCAGCCAAATCTTAAAAAGCAACATGGTATTACTGGTATAAATTTTAATCCTTATTAAGAAATACATTCACACATACCATTTTGGAACTGTAATCCTTATTAACAAATATATACAAATACAATTTGGAAACTACGTATAAGCTTGACCAGTCACATGAAAGTAATAAGAATAAATATTGATTCAGTGCCGTCTTTGTTTCTCATTGACACTTGAACTTCCCCTTTAAATAACGCGACGCTATGCCCTGTACGACACTATTAGAACTGAATGAATCGATTCAGCATTCAACACCATCCGTAAAGATGCATTAAATTCAACAAAGTGGTTTAATAAAGGATGCAATTAATATTGTGAATTAGCACATTTTATTATACTATTTTTAAAATGGCTGTTAAAGTTTTATATGGGACAATTACACACTGATCCTTTAAACAATGCATTGGCGCAAAAACACACACCTTTTGGAGGTGCAAGTAAGAGAAGAAAGCTTCATAGAGTCAAAATATAATAATATCATGAAATGCTAAAGTGAGTGTGGTTAGCCTATATCTTGCCTCTACAAATACACACTGAGCAATATTACGCTATCTGCCTATTTCACAGCGTGATTTCTTGACTGCCACAAATACGGCCCTAACAAAATACAGATGTGCACTTTTTATTGTACCTGTTTTTTTTAATTGGCCTTTGAATTTAGCTTTATTGTGTGGTTAAAAAAAACGTTACCCTTTGACCGAGCTCTTTGATCTAATGGTGTTGAGCGCTCCAAATGCAAACTTTACATGCACCAGTCAAGTAATTGACAGTACTCTGATCCAATATAGGAATCGTCTGATTGACAGTACTCTATCCCAATAGATGTATTTCATGTGACACCCTTTACACACACCCATGATATGCATTCATTGGCGCCCATTCAGCTGATGGCGCCCTAGGCGACCGCCTAGTTCGCCTATGCTTAAAAACGGCCCTGATTGACACCATTGTATGAGAACTGAACTGAACTGGACGATGACTTCACTGTTTTCTTAGTAGAGCTGCTGTATAGATAAATGAACTATATTAATAACTGTAATGAGGTTAGTTGTTATGGGAAGAAGGAGGCGGGAACTGGCGAACATTTAAACACTTTAATAGCAAATAAAATAAAAAGACAACAAAACGAAAAGTTAAGATGGCAGCTCCTCATTAACATTACTCTCTCTCATGGCTCTCGGCCTCGTCCCGCTTGCCACAGAGACATTTTATATCATGTTCAAAAGAGTATCAAAATAAATGGAGTAGGTAGTAGAAACAGAAGAGAGGAAATAGTATTGCCAAGGTTAAGACTGGGGCAGTGTGCTTTAAATGAGTCATTAAAAATGGTAGGAAAGCATCAGACAGACTTCTGTGAGAATTGTCAGTGGAACATATAATTCTGAATTGTAGAAAATATGAGATTCAGCGGGAGATTATAAAAAAATAACCTGAGCAAGTTAGAGGTGCAGGAGCTCACTTTAAAAGCAGCTCTGGAGATGGGTACAAGAGAGCAGGTTAGAGAAATATTAACATTTCTGAGGGAAACAGAGCTCTTCTACAGAATATAAAGGTTTAGATATATACATTTCCTTAAAAAAAAAAAAAAATCCTCTTCCCTCTCCAATGAAAGAGTTAAGCTGCATTCCCACCGCAGGAACTTTCTCGGGAACTAGGTACTCTGTGTGTTTCGACCACAGGGACCAGGGTTTAAGTTCCAGGTAAAAATTTCCCCCTCAGAAAGTCTCTGCTCACAAGGTAGTACTTTTTCAAAGTTCAGGAACTACCGGGGTTTTGGACTTGGGCGCCGAACATGCTGATTGGTTCACTCCAAGAAACATTTTGTTTCAACCACCACTTTCACCTCAGTCTGTAGCAGTGCATGCAGTAAGAGTTGTTTGCCATTCGAATCAATGGTGGAGTTTAAAAAATATGACCTATGGACCGACGACAAGATTCAGGCTTTTATTAAGCTTATACGCGGTGGATGAAATCCAGTGGGAACTGGAGAGGCGCGCATTCTTCCGTCACTGTACTAATTTGCCTAATCTTCACAGTACTTTAGACCGCGATGGAAACGTAGACAGCCACAGGTCTGGGGGGAAAAAAGTTCCTGTGACAAATTGTTCCGGGTAATTTCGGTGGAAACGTGGCTTGAATGTCCAAATATTTCAGCAATTGCATTTAACAGTTTAAACAGGATTTCAACTGCATACGGCAGTGTCGTCGTCATCATTGAAGTTAAGATGCTGTTCAACAGATCCTATTCATTATAGCATTTTTCATATAGCATATAGAGGTTCTTTGAGTTAAAGGATTTCAGGAAATCAACCAATTTTAGTGTTGGATTTAAATAACATTTCATCTTTATGCAAAAAAAAAAGTCATAAGGTCTTCTCTGGATTAATTTGTGTGTCATTAGCTGAAAATTGAATTGAATTGTTTAAGGCCCTGTCCACACGGAGACACGTTTAGCTGTATACGTTAAAATTTTTTGTACCGTATCAGCGTTTCGTCCACACGGATCCGGTGTTTTGGGAATATGAAACCGATATTTTTTTAAACCGTGTCCCAGAGTGGATAAATGACACCCTTGCGTTTTCGTGTGTACAGCCAATCTGTATATTTTGAGAAACGGTGATGTCATCACACCATGTCCCGTGCGGGAAAGACTAGAAAGGGATACAACTACAGGCACTGGGCATGGGTACATCAATATTGCATCATTTAGTTATTGTATTTGCATTATTGTAAGGGTAGGTCTAGGGGGTAGGCGTTAATAAAACACATCTGGTAAGTAGCACATTTATTTAATGTTATTTTATTGTGAGATTTTGCCTCACTTCCTACCGTTGCTTTACCCCTTCTAGCCACAACTCTTCTTCTCCGTTTTCAGTTTATTACTGTGGCAGAATTACAGCGCCACATACTGGCCTGGCATGTATACTACATCACTTTGAGTCGTTTTCATTGCTCTCGTGTGTACGCAGATATTTCTTGAAACAAGGGAAAATGTCCCTATTTCCCTCGGATAGGGAAATCTCTGGCTTCGTGTGGACAGGGCCTAAAAAAAGTGATAGATTTAACTGAACTGTAAATTATTGAAACTATTCAGAACTAAGCTTAACCATGATTAAATAAAACTGGTTAAGAGATGAGCAAGTCAGTTACAAGATATTTTGAGGACCTTATATTTAAATGTAGCTCAGTTTTGTGGTAGTTTAACTTAACCTCACACGAGGCACTGTGTGCAAAATACAGCTCTGGAAAATAAAAATAAGATCACTGTAAAACTAGCAGTTTCTCTGGATTTACTATTTATATTTATGTGTTTGAGTAAAATGTTAATTTTTGTTTTGTTCTAAAAACTACTGATGGCATTTCTGCCTAATATAAAGTAAAAACATTGCAATTTAGAGCCTTTATTTGCATAAAATTACTGGTCAAAAAATAAATAAATTTGTACACATGAAAATTTCAAAAATGGAGGAAGATTTTAATTTTGTAAACCTCTTGCCACACTGAGGAACATTGAAAACTCTTTGTCGGAATGAGTCTGTAAATGCCGTTTCAGGTCTCTTTGATACGTAAAATTCTTTCCACACTGAAGACACGTGAAAGGCTTCTCTCCAGTGTGAATTCTCATGTGAATGTTAAGGTTTCCTTTTTGAGTGAAACTTATTCCACACTGATGACAGGTGAAAGGGCTCTCTCTAGTGTGAATTCTCATGTGGACTTTAAGGTTTCCTTTCCGACTGAAACTTTTCCCACACTGTTGGCAGGTGTAAGGATTCTCTCCTGTGTGAATTCTAATGTGAGCATTAAGGTTCCCATGTTGATCGAAACTCTTTCCACATTGAGGACAGGAGAAAGGCTTCTCTCCAGTGTGAATTCTCATGTGGGCTTTAAGAGTTGGTCTATGTGTAAAACTCCTTCCACACTGAGAGCATGTGTAAGGCTTCACTCCTGTATGAATTCTCATGTGGCTTTTAAGGCTTCCTTTTCTGTTGAATCTTCTTCCACAATGATTGCAGGTAAAAGGCTGCTCTCCAGTGTGAATTCTCATGTGGTTATTAAGGTTTTCTTTTCTGATGAAACTTCTTCCACACTGTTGGCAGGTGAAAGACTTCTCTTCATTGTGAACTCTCATGTGGACTTTAAGCTTCCCATGTTGTCTGAAACTCTTTCCACACTGAAAACAGGTGAAATTTCTTCTAGTTCCTGCCTTTTGAGTTCTTTTTTGTGAGGAAGTCATTTCAGTTGGTGAACAACTAGAAGCTTTTTTTCCAGTTATGAAATCATGATGTTCATACTGATCCTCCTCTTCATTTTCATTCCGTTTTTGACTCTCCTCTTTCCGTACAATCAGGTCTAAAGTGAAAAGAGACAAATAAAAGTTAACCTGTTTAATGCCACAAAGTTACAGACATTAAAACATGTAATGCATCAAAACAAACAACATGTAGATCCTATACCACTTTGCTGTAAACTCAGAACTTATCCTCATATTGTCAGCTCTTCAATTTTTTTTAAACATACATCAAAAACATCTTGGTGTAATGTATTTAACCATGTATGTAATCTTGGTTCCCTGAGAAGGAAACAGGATGCTGCATTTGTAGCTGACATTATGGGCACTCCACCAGGTGTGAAGATTGTCTGAAGCCTGAATAGAATAACGGCAATTCATTGGCTGATGGTGCCAACACCACTCTCTGAGGCATTGCATCACCAGCTACGTTTACGTGTACACTTTTTGCTTCAATCTGAATTAATCCATTCCGATGAATCCGAATGTAGTGTTTACATGAACGCTAAATAAAGTGATCGGGTTGATGTGCGTGTTTATGTCACAAGCTGTTTCATGACGCCACCGGTTTGCAGTCAATTTTAAATCCTACAGTCAGTGTTATATCCTCAGTGCCCTAACTAGGGAAAGCAATACCATTTTTAACTCCCCTATCACTCAGAGAGCACAGGAGAAAAGACAGCATTAAAACAACTTGGAACTAGGGAGCGAAAAGAAGCGGAAGAAACCACAAGCCACAAAATGACTCTAATTTGCCTCTTTGCATTGGAGTTCTCTATTTTAACCTTAATTATTACACTAATTGTAATATAAATAATAAACAAATATTTTAAGTGGTTCTTAATGGACCATAATTATTACACAAATAGTAGGCCTATTTAGTACCAAAAGATATCCTCAAAATATTCAATAAATATTATTAAACAAAAAAATAGTTAAGGTGTATGGTCACATTTGACCACCAATGAGTATGAGTGTGACCAATTAGTAAGGAATACCTGAGGGTTAATACAAGAAAATCATTATTAATGTTAAAGGGTTAGTTCACCCAAAAATGAAAATTCTGTCATTAATTACTTACCCTCATGTCGTTCGACACCCGTCAGACCTCCGTTCATCTTCGGAAATTAAGATATTTTAGTTGAAATCTGATGGCTCTGAAAGTCCTCCATTGGCTCAATGGTACTCTACACTCTCAAGACCAAAAACTATTGTCGCCGATTCATAAAGTTATTTTAGAACCACTGTAGTGAGATGGACTTTGTAACGACGTCTTTAGTACCTTTTAAGGGTCTTGAGAGTGTAGAGTACCATTGAGCCAATGGAGGACTTTCAAAGCCATCAGATTTCAACTAAAATATCTTAATTTCTGTTCCGAAGATGAACGGAGGTCTGACGGGTGTCGAACGACATGAGGGTAAGTAATTAATGACAGAATTTTCATTTTTGGGTGAACTAACCCTTTAACAATGTTGCGTCTCCATCACTCTCCATAATAAAATGATACTGTAAATATGGTTGACATAATAACCAATGCACACTCTGCTGTACTGTTTACCCTGTTGTGTATCTACTTAAGCCATTCAAATGTATTGACACAGCGCTGGTTTGTGTGGAACTAGTGAGAGCTCCGTGAACCACGTGACTGTGCGCGCCGCCGGGAGATGAGAGCGTCACAAGTTCTCACAACTCTGTTTTTCAACGCCTCTAGCGAATACGCTGCATGTTTTAAATAGCGTTACAAAAATAAATGAATAACGACACGTAATATGTGGTGGCCGGTGTGGATTCTGTTTCGCACCGCCTCAAATTAGTCTATGTGTGGGAAACACTGTAGCAGTGTTTCCCCTAGGTTTACAGCTTTTGGGGCGGGGGGGGGGGGGGGAGCTGGAGTGTTACGTGTTACGGAGCTGGAGTGTTACGGATACGTGGTGTTGCCATAGACAATAAATTAATTAATTTGGTAAATAAATATAAACAACATTTATTTATACATCACACAACTATTTACAACACAACAGAGGTTGGCTTTGCTTGAGTTGTTGCTTTTAAGAAAAAAAACCTAATTTTTGCCTGTTTAGGTTCGTCACCTTCTCCATTGCATTTTTACATTTTTACCATTAAAGTTACTACACGCAAATCCGTGGGTTTTTTGTTGTTGTTGTTGTTGTTTTTTTGGGGGGGAATATATTTCAGAGCTCAATGCTAAGGATTTTTTTTCGAGGGTTCAAATTTTTACTTGCCCTGTCAGAATTTTCACTGACCCCACCACAAAAAAAAAACGACAAATAAAATAAAATAGGCCTAGTATTGTTTTTGAGCCATAGAAGCTTAATAAATAAGGTTATGACTCTAAAAACTAATATCCTAACTCATATATTTTTTATATATTGTTAAAGAAAATCAGTAATAAAATAAGAACAAATAATCAAATTATGAGCAAATGCACAAATAAATGCAGCAGAACAAACATATACAAATGAAATAAACAGTTATTTTCATGTAGGTCTAAACTAGATTGTCAGGTACAAAAATAGTAATCAAATGTAAAATATCACTGCATAGTCTGCATAAAATTATATGCCACAGCATATAAATACAGATTAACCCTTATTAAAAGTTATTCAGTCAAGAGCAGTGAGTGATTTTTTTTTTTTTGTCTTTTGTTATCTCAATATTTATATAGCCAATGACGATATTTTCCGGCTTTCCATGTGTGTTCACTGTTATAAGGTAGGAGGCGCTGTAGCGCATTTCCTGCACGAGAACAGAATCTCCTGATCAAAACAGCCGAAGAAGAAGGAACGTGCGCTATTATAAGCAGATGCATTATGTAAAATAACGCGATCATCACTATTAAACAGCATATAAATCACAACTGCCTAATGTTATTGAATGAAATGTCAACCCAGGACGAGTTATAGGACTGTCAAGCTTTGGGGTGTTGATGGACTCCATCTACAACATCTGTGTTTTGTTCATCGTTCGGACGTAACGTTAGTCTTTTACAAAAACGTGATTTTTTTTCAGCTTTATGCTCAAAATGTTGCTTTTCATGAAACTTGCAACATTCAAGTGTTGATTAAAAAATAATATATGAAGCTGGAATAAAACAGTTCTTTCTTTTGATATATTGCATGTTTAGATATTCTGTGGACCATTAAAACTTGTGAAAATGACCGTAAATGCTGGCAGTGACTGGCAAATTTCATGTTTACGTTCATTTAAAAGACCTAACCGACTATGTTTACGATGATACTAAACAAGACAGGCATTTTGATATAATTTTGTGTGAATATTCGCGCGCTGTGAGACGCGTGGCCGTGCGTGTGTGTGTGTGTTGTTGCCCTTCGCGAGTATCAAAATGAGAGAGAGACACTTTCTCGTCTATGAGCGCTTGAATATTTAAATTGCCAAGGCTTAAAAATGCGCAAATGATCAGTTTCCGTGAAGATGCAGCTCTGGGAGTGTCTTTCATGCTGGCACTGAACCATCGGGCAATTCTTATTGTCGACCGTAATGACAAATATTTTTTGTCATTCATTCAGGGGGGGCGGGGGGTCGTTTTGGGAGGGCGGGGCGCCCCCTCAAAACAATGGTAGGGGAAACACTGCTGTAGACACAGAAAGTAGATTCAGATCAATTTCTGACTCAAACTATCTTTGACACAAAAACATACCCTGTGTGAGTTATTGTATTTAATGTAGATAATATAGGCTAATTCACAAAAAGAATGCAATTGTTCCCAAATATCTATAGATTGCAAACGTGACCTTGATTATTTATACAACATGTCAACAAAAAAAAACATACATTTTAAACAGTATTGTCAGTATTTGGTGTATTTGCAACAAAATAATAGTTCCAATAAAAGCCACAGCAGAACTGCAACACGCTGGTATTTTGTGAACGATTCTGCAGGTTTTAAATTAATCGTGAGTCAATGATTAATTCGTAAATACAGTTACTAGCTTCATTACTGAATTAATTAATAAATGAATGAATGACTCGCTCATTAAAACAGTGACTTGCCGACAACAACTGGTGGTTTTAGCTAACTATTTAAAAGTATCACTTCATTTTTACCATCAATGCATATTTCTCTATTGGACGTTTTTTATTTAAAACATAATTTTATAAAGGGAGAAAATGCACTGGAAAATCAAGTTAAGCCTAGTTCAGACTGCACGATTTTCTAACTCGTCAGATCACAGTTCTTTTCACACTGCATGACTATCTTGGGTAGCATTCAGTCACTGCTGTGTTCACACTGCACGATGATCGGCGACAGGGGGTTTCACACTGCATGACTGTACAAGAGGAAAAATTGCAGACAGCGCTGTCCCGTTCACAAACTACGTTTCACAAGCAAACACACGCAAGAAGTGAGAAGGATATATATTTTTATATAAAAATATAAAAAATATAAAAATATACACTGCAGGTCAGAAACTTGCTATCCAAATTGTCTGTGCGCTGATTTGCAGCAAAAAGGAGAAACATAAAAAAGATTATGGTGGAGGAAATGGTTGGGGAGACACAGGGAGCAATGATAGTGTTCTGCAAAGATTGTTTGAGGTAAATAAATAATTTTGCAGTGTGCTGCTGCTGCGGCTGGTCAAGCAAATGTTTGTGCTTTGTTTCTGCTTGATAAAACTGTAAATATATATATTAAAAACACAGATATTCTGGTCTATAACTCCTCCCTGAACCTAACGCTGCCCTGTATCTTGCTCTCTCATTGGCTGTCGGTCATCGCAAATGTATTTTTCAGTCAGAACTCATTTCACACAGCAGGAGTTTGAATCGCCGACAGGTCCAGATATTTAGCATACCAAATATCTCACAGGCGTCAGCGTCTCATCGGCTAGTCTCTCTGATCACGTCTTTGATCATTCACACTGCGTGATTGTCACTCGCGTGCACGAGCACCGATTTGCCTATGATTTCAGGCATTTGTCTGCGATTTCCCGAAACCTGTGGCCAGGTCAAAATCGGGCAGTGTGAACTTGGCATTAGGGAGCAAATATTTTCCCTTAAAGCTGCTGTCCGTAACTTTTTTTTGTGTTCAAGAGTTACAAAAATTATATAATGAGATTGTACAACATGAATCCATTTTCCAAACCCTGTTTTTGTCTTACTCTGAATCATTATGGTACACTTATAATAAGTGTTTATGTTGGGACTATTTTAGACTGGTCTGGTAGGAACCACTACGGAGGAGCACAGTCCCTGCGTGACTAATCATAAACAGTGAGAAGTAGCTCAGGCAGCAATGTTCTTCCGCAAGATGCATGCAGTTCTGTTTATTAACCGCTAGAGCGCAAAAAACTCACGGACTGCAGCTTTAATAGAAAAGGTGTGGGTGAAAGAGGTACGCAGAAGTTTCAGATCATGCCAAAATCAGGATTATATTGTGAAGTCTGAACCCAGCATAAGTATTTGTCTGGTCATGTGATCTCAACATGTCTGTCCACATGAGGGATCCGCTACATGTCAAATAAAAACACTATAATTATGACACTCATAGTTAGTCCCAAAGTGTGCATAAAATAGGTGGATGGAAACATTGCTATTCTCAAAGCTGAACTTTTGATCCTTATTAAAATGTCCATCTTTACAGAAATGAATGATATTTTTGAAGAATATCATTCATTTCTGTAAAGATGGACATTTTAATAAGGATCAAAAGTTCAGCTTTGAGAATAGCAATGTTTCCATCCACCTATTTTATGCACACTTTGGGATATCATATATATATATACACACATACATATATATTAGTGGTGGGCCGTTATCAGCGTTAACGTGCTGCGTTAACGTGAGACTCCTATTGGGCGATTAAAAAAATATCGGCGTTAATCTATTCTCAAAGTTGGGCTGGGAGCTGGGTCTATGCTAGCTATGATGACTTTCACCATGATATTTTAGCATGGATGTATACCTAGCCGAATTGCACTGTAGGGGTGAGAGAACGAGTCTTCGAACCTGTGTGTATTCTTACTAGTGTTGTCAAAAATATCCATACTTCGATATGTATCGATACTGAAATATCTGAAACGATACGATACTCATTTTCTACAGTATCGACATCAGCTACGCTCTCCTCTCCGACCGACAGAAACTCAAAAATGTCTCAATGCCCATCTTGTTGAGTTTTAACGTAAACACAGTCGTAACCAGCTCACAGGAACTGTGTTTGGGATCCATGCGTGCGTCAGGTCCTAAAGGGACAGAATTTATTTATTATTCAAACTACAAAAAGACAAACGATCACTTACGAGCACATATTCTGAATGCCTTCGGCAGAATTCAAATGAGCCATTTTAATCTAGATTAATTCCAAGATTACAGAGAGATTAATCTAGATTTTAAAAAAAGTCTATGCCCACCACTAATATAATATACATACATTTTTTAATAGTTACTGAAACCAACCTGTTTGTTCCTCAGTATCTTCTATTTTCACTCTGAATGTTTCTTCAATCTTCACGTCTTCACTCTCCTCTTTAATAAACGCCATTTTTATAATAGTGTCACGTTGATCTCAGCTGCTTCATCATGAGGTTTTTTGTGTGTGTGTGTGTCTGAGGAGAGATGAGGAGAATTAAGGAAAAAACAAAACACATCCAAGCTAAATCTCTGGGTGCGTCTCAATCAGCTCCCTAGCTCATTAATCAGCTCTTATGAACTGTTCCTTGGCAAGTCAAAAACACAGAGCACAACCAGTGTAGTCCAATTCAAAGTAGTCCCGGCCACTGTTGGCACCTTGTGGACAAAATAATTAGTGCAAAAAATAAAATGGGTCCATTTTCACTGTTGCAGCACAGCTGAGATCGCGTTACAGAGCAGAATTCATATAACACTTGACACAACAGAACATTGCGCCGCAATGTATTTAACAATGCTCACCACGTGGATCATAGATCAGATACAGATCAGAGTAAGTGCATTTAAGTTTACATATTTTATGACATATTTTATATACTCTAGTCTAGTGCTCTAAACATGAACCAGCACCATGTATGCGCACATATTTAATCATGTCGTCTTCAAATTAAATATGTCTGATACAGCCGTACATCTGATCATGAACGTGATGACACAATGGATCATTCTGATACACAGAAGATAATGATGTTGACTGAAAATTCAAAGAAGAATGGGCAAAAAAGTAACTGCTTTATTCTTTCTGTGTTAAACTGATGTGTGTCATTTGTTTAGAGACTGTAGTGCTCTTAAATGTACTGAACATATTATTAGACCGTTTAAATGTTCTTCTGCGTTTCTCCCTCGTTTTGTCAGTTTGTTGTTATATAGTTAGATTTTTTAAATGCTTAAGGTGCCCTCAACTCTGTTTTTTTCTCTCCGTGGACATTTTTTAAATATTCATGTGTCTGTAATGAGTGTGTTGCAGGTCTGTGTTTTAATGGTGGTTGTCTCCCCACAGCATCATTTTGTGGGGCTTTGAAAACCCGTATTTTTTCTAGTGTGGAATATTTCTACAATATTCACTCATCATGACAGTAAAATAGGGCATTCTAGTTAATCTACTGCAGTATCTCCTCTCTCAATCAGTAGAAAATGTGGTTAACACCCAGTCATGCATAGGGAAAAAAGTACCGTCATAAACCGCAAAACCGGTATAAATTTTGAACAATACCGTAGTCTAACTCTGTGATATGGTCATACCACCCTGCACTAATACAGAGTATGCGCGGTTAGTACTGTGCTGATGATGAAACTCACATCACGCAGACCCTAGTGTACACATATAGGTGTGGGACATATCAAATATAGCTTACAGCTCCTCTCTTTTTTAAAATAGCCAATAGCGTTTAGTTTATATCACAGCTCGGCCAGAGGCGTTGATCTCAAAGCTGCAGTTTCCTCTTAATCTCCTTCATACCGCAGTAAAATATAGCACACTGTGTAGAATTCAAATGGGTCCGATATGTTTTCTGGTATGTGCTGACTCATAGGATACGTTCTGTGCTCTCATGACTCTGGACCGGAGCAGACTGTGTGCACACTGCGGTGGTTCGCATAAGACCAAACTTAATTCGCCCCAATGGAAAGCATATTTACAATCTAAATCATTCCCTATCCCCTATATAGTGCACTATGTGCTATTCACCATGTAGAAAATAGTAAGAGTGTGAACAATTGACGGATTTCAGCTGTAGCTTCATTGTGTATTTATAATTTAGGAGACGGGACAATCTGTTGATGTGTTTAATATAAAATGTCTTGACTTGGTGCTTGGTGGATATTTTGTTACTTATTTTAAAATGATTTTTAAATAGTATAGATAATTCCTTTGTAATAATGTAACTTATGCATATTCATAGACACTGATGTGCATATCAGGCCATAAATCATTATTTGCTAGTGACCGAATTTGCCATACAGAGAGCGAAACCAGACGAACCTTTTCTGTTACTCATGTCTAGATGCACTTTATCAATAACATATTGTTCCGTGATGTTAAATAAAGGCCTTAGTGTTTACATTCAACAACTATTAATTGATTTGACATAGTTTGTAAAAAAACCATGAAATATACTCAACGGTTCAATCGATTAAACGCATTAATTTGTTAAAAACAAACCTGTCTTGAGCCGAATCACGGGTGCAGGAACGCGGCGCCGCCTTATGACGTCACGATGCCACACCAAAATAAAAGCCCCTGTCTCAAAAGTGCATAGACGAACAATTTGTTTACGGTCTATGAGACGAACACACAAACAAAATTAATATTATATATAAAAGTCAATAAATCATATCATAAGTATAGTATAAGTATAAATCGTATTTGTGCAATACATATTTTATTCAATGCGTTTTATAGTGCCAGAGGGAATAATAAAAAAATAAAAAAAACATGTCAACTAATGTCAACAAAACTAATGGCTGAATCTTACTGATCATATTTCATACCTGTTGAATTTACATTTTAAATTAATTTGACTGATAAATACCCTTACTAAAATTAACCCAGGGTGGCCACGGATCCTTAAAAAGTTTTAAAGTTTTCCTAATAATTGCCTCAAATTCAGATGAAACGAACCTTTAATATTTTTGGTCACATTACCGCAATAATGTTTCTAATCTGACGGACCCAATGACTGTTTACAATCATTAGACAGACTGAAGATTTTACTTTCCCCTGCGTTATCAGAACAAATCTGCGTTGGCGCTGCTGCACAGAGCAGCGGTCATGCCTCATGTATAGGTATGAAATAGCTTCACGGGACAGTCTTTTCAGTCACACAGTATCAAATATTCATATTACCATAGAAGAATTGGGATAAGTGTATAGTTCGGATATAAACACTGATGTCCACATTTGCAATCAAAATAGAGTGAATCACTTTTTGAAAGAAAAATGCTTCAAATAACAATTGTATCAATTACATCGTTACGCCACTAGGTGCCGGTGTTGTGCCGAAATCCTACTCCCTGCCAGAATCTGACTGCCCTCGCGAGCACGCGCATGACGTCAATTTGTGTCGCCTCGCCAGCTGCTGAAACAGACATGCATCAGACAGCGTAACAAATTACATGATAGCAATTTGTGTGTTGATCTTTATTCATGTATTTATTAGTTATGTATCTTTGATCATGAATTTGATCAAACTTTACAACTTGAACTGTCTAGCTGTGAGTTTTCGCTTGTATTGTGCAGTATTTTACTGCAGTATTATAAAACAGTGTTTTTTTTTTTTATTGAATCTAAACACTTGTGCTTTTTTCTAGGTAGTCTGTAGGATGAGAAGTGTCTCCAAAATGAGTCTTTTGAGTCTCTGACCCAGCTAAAGTGATCTCAGTGTGGGGGGTGTGAATTCGGCAGGGCTGCCAAAATCATACTCCCCTATGTAAAATACTTAGGTAACACTTTACAATAAGGATTCATTAGTTAACATTAGTTAATGTATTAACTAACAAGAACTAACCATGAGCAATACATTTGTTACTGTATTTGTTCATCTTTGTTAACATTAGTTAATAAAAATCCAGCTGTTCATGGTTTGTTCATGTTAGTGCATTAACTAATGTTAACAGATTTTAATAAAATATTAGTAAATGTTGAAATGAACATTAATAAATATTAATAAATGCTTTATAAGTGCAGGTCATTATTAGTTCTTGTTAACTAATGTAGTTAACTAATTCACCTTATTGTAAAGTGTTACCAATACTTATTATTGAATCTAAACACTGGTGCTTTTTTGCAGGTAGTCTCCAGGATGAGATGCGTCACCAGAATGAGTTTTATGGGTCTCTCACCCAGCTATCTAAAGTGATTTTTTTTTTTTTTTATCGGAGGAGACTGTCCAAGTTATAGATTTCAGAAAAGTGCATACAAATACAAAGTTAGCTAACAATGTATTAATAATAAACAATGTAATAATTTAAAGCTGAAACAATGGACTAATTGAAGTAAAGAATACATGATAGCAATGGCCATAACAACCATAAAACTCCAAAGGACTTCCAGTAATTGACTGGTCATGCATGAGCATTGACACTTCTGATTCCTTTTCCACTTCAGCAAGGCCCAGCCTTACAAGTCGAAGATGATGTCATCACCATCATATTACTAATAAACCTATTTTTAGTATATATTGTCAGTGTATGTTTTTTGTCAACTGCCTATGATTTAAGATGTCATTTTATCAGATTTTTAACAAATGATTCAATTGTTGTTTAAATTAGATGTCAGGTCTTTACACCATATGATATATCAGATTGCATATCTTCTGCCACACATAAATCATTTCAGGACTTTCAGTACTCCATATATCTTTACCATCCTTTAGCAATGCAGTACTCTTTAGCAGTTCCATTGTATAGCATTGTATAGTAGCATAGTATATGTATTAATAGTATTGCAGTAGTATTATCTTTTGTTAATAAAATCACTTTTATTATGACTGTCATCCTTGTGTTGGTAATACAGCAAGTTACCCAGAAAGGTGATTTTTTCTCTAATTGAAATAATTGTTCTTATTGTATAATTCTTTTGAATACACTTTTATTCTTAAGGTGAATTTCCTTAGCTGGTGTATCCCACCCCACCCCCAAACTAAAACTGTCCCAACCCCCTCAAAACAAAAATTCTTGTGTATTTAAGCTTGCAGACATTTTTTGATTGTACAGGGGAATTTTGTTGGATTCGGGCCAGGGGGCCCTCACTACAACCCAAATCTAACAAAAAGTACATATAATAACGACAACTCAGAGATTACCGTCCCGACTATTGAACCTTGATTTGAGGGAATTCTTCTTCTACCTTTCACCTTGGAGAGAAAAAAAAGAAAAAGAAAAAAAAGGAGAAAGAAAGTCCTGGAAACATTTGGAAACCCCTGGATCAGTCGTTTGCCTCCGGCGTCCTCCTAAAAGCTTGCAGTCTCTGCTTATATCCTGGTCTAGCATCCGCTTGTCTTTCATCGTTCACGCCTCGGTCACGGCGCCACGTCAGGCGCTTAATCCTCTCCATCACGACCGTCACTTGATAGCCCCTGTCAGCCATGTCCTTTGTCGCCTCCTCCGCTGAATCATATGTGCATGTCCCGCCATCGTAAAATACTCGGAGACGTGCTGGAAATGGTGTTTGGAAACGTATCTTCTTATCCCTGAGCACTTTCTTTGCCTCTCCGTATTTTTTCCGCTGTTTCAAGATTTCTGGTGCATAATCATGATCTATAATTATCTTCTTGCCTTCATACTCAAATCCCTTTTTCTGCCACGTCGTCTTCACGATTACTTCCTTGCATCTGTAACTGCGAAACTTCACCACTACTGATCTCGGTGGTGCGTCTTTTGGGGGTAACGCACCCAACGACCGGTGTGCTCGTTCAATGGTGAGTTCCAGGGACGGCGGTAATTCAAGCTTTTCTCTCAGGAGGGTCTCGATGAAAGTTACCATCGACTGAGCCCCGTCTTCCGCTCCTTCTTTCAAGCTGTGAATCCTGATGTTGTCCCTTCTCATGCGGCCCTCTTGATCCGTCAGTTTAGCTGCAACTTGCTTTTGTAGCTCTAAAAGTTCCTAAGTGGCGTCCTCGATATTTTGAATCCGGTCTTTTGACTCCGTTATGCGCCGCTCTGGCTCATCCATCCTGCTATCCATTTTTTGTATGTCCTCCCGAATTACTTTGAGGCTTTCCCCGTTCTCACTACGAAAATCTCTTATCTCTTGCAGCACAATGTCCAGAGTTGCCATGTTGTTAGATGACTTCTGCCGAACTAGCTCGTCTGCTTTGCTCGTGGCTTTGCAAACTTCGTCCTCGGTTAACGTTGGCCTCGTTGCTAGTTCTGACTGATTTTCGACGTCTCCCATGTTTCCAGTCTTCCTCGCTTTCCCTCTTGTCATGATCCTACCCCCTTACTTTAATTTCCTAATTTTGATGTTTCTAATCAGAAACAGGGGGTATTTTAACACTTTAGTCGGAGAGCTGTTACTCTATGCTGCCGTCATTACCAACGCCAAACCGGAAGTCATATATATATTTTTTAAAGTTTGTTAGAATAGGTCAATATTTGGCCAAGATCTGGAAAATCGGACCCACTTTATATTAGGTGTCCTTAACTACTATGTATTAATATTTTAATTAATAATTTGATACATTGCACTAATTGTGTACATACATGTTTTTACATTGTACTTACATTTTAAAAAATACCTGCATGTAATTACGTCTGTAATTAATTTATGTAGTTACATTTGTAATTACACAGTTGACACTTCCCTTACACCTAACCCAACCCTTAAACTTACCCATCCCACCACACCTGTCCCTAACCCTACCCGTATCCCACCTCAATATCAGCAAAGGTGTTTTGCAACACAATATGAACACAGTAAGTACATTGTACATATATATATATATATCCCATAAAAAATGCATATTACTACTACTAATATTTTTTTTTAGATATTTAAGGTAGTACATTTACAAAATATCTTGAACATGATCTTTTCTTAATATCCTAATGCTTTTTGGCATTAAAGATAAATAAATAAAGCAATATATATATATATATATATAGTGAGGAAAATAAGTATTTGAAAACTGCTATTTTGCAAGTTCTCCCACTTAGAAATCATGGAGGGGTCTGAAATTGTCACCGCAGGTGCATGTCCACTGTGAGAGACATAATCTAAAAAAAACTCCAGAAATCACAATGTATGATTTTTTAACTATTTATTTGAATGATACAGCTGTAAATAAGTATTTGAACACCTGAGAAAATCAATGTTAATATTTGGTACAGTAGCCTTTGTTTGCTATTACAGAGGTCAAACGTTTCCTGTAGTTTTTCACCAGGTTTGCACACACTGCAGGAGGGATTTTGGCCCACTCCTCCACACAGATCTTCTCTAGATCAGTCAGGTTTCTGGCCTGTCGCTGAGAAACACGGAGTTTGAGCTCTCTACAAAGATTCTCTATTGGGTTTAGGTCTGGAGACTGGCTAGGCCACGCCAGAACCTTGATATGCTTCTTACAGAGCCACTCCTTGGTTATCCTGGCTGTGCTTCGGGTCATTGTCATGATGGAAGACCCAGCCTCGACCCATCTTCAATGCTCTAACTGAGGGAAGGAGGTTGTTCCCCAAAATCTCGCAATACACTGCCCCGGACCTTTTTTCACCAAGCTGCTTGGCAATTTCCCCGTAGCCCTTTCCAGCCTTGTGGAGGTGTACAATTTTGTCTCTAGTGTGTTTGGACAGCTCTTTGGTCTTGGCCATGTTAGTAGTTGGATTCTTACCGATTGTATTGAGTGGACAGGTGTCTTTATGTAGCTGACGACCTCAAACAGGTGCATCTAATTTAGGATAATAAATGGAATGGAGTTGGACATTTTAAAGGCAGACTAACAGGTCTTTGAGGATCAGAATTCTAGCTGATAGACAGGTGATCAAATACTTATTTGCAGCTGTATCATACAAATAAATAGTTAAAAAATCATATATTGTGATTTCTGGATTTTTTTTTTTTTAGATTATGTCTCTCACAGTGGACATGCACCAACAATGACAATTTCAGACCCCTCCACGATTTCCAAGTGGGAGAACTTGCAAAATAGCAGGGTGTTCAAATACTTATTTTCCTCACTGTATATACACTGTCTATTTTTATTTCATTTGTCACTTTTTCTATTTTTTTCTTTTCGTAGATGGTGAATTGTATTACCTTCGGAACAAGGGCACAAAACAACAGCTTAAAACAAAAGTTGTGTGTGGGGCTGAAGAGGCAAACAAAATTTTCGAGGAGTTCCATGCAAGCAGCCTCGGAGCTCACACTGGACAAAAAAAAACACAAAATGCAATATCGATCAGATTTTACTGGCCTGGCATGTCACAGGACATTGACACCTGGGTAATAACATGTACAGAATTGCTACTTTTACAATATGATAAAATGCCAATCATTTCCAACATTAAACTGTTTTGATCACAGGTGGCACAGTGTGTACCATGTCAGGCCAGCAGGTCATCAGTTAAGGAACAAAATGAAATAATTCCAATTGTGGTATTCCTTTCCATCACACAATTGTATAATATAATTTTTTAGAATTTATTTAGAAATTACAAGTTACAAATTACTAGTTATACAACTAATTATTTTGTTTCTATTTAATGAACTTTAGGTTAAACAGCCTTTCGAACTTGTGGGGATGGATCTAATTGGCAAATTAACACCAACAGAAAATGGTAATCACTATATCTGTGTCATCATTGACTACATGACCAAGTGGCCCCAGGCTTATCCCCTCAAGACAAAGGCTGCCAGGGAGGTTGCTGATTGCCTTTTAAAATTTGTGCATCAGTTTGAGGCACCGAAGAGGGTCCTCACAGACCAGGGGAAAGAGTTCGTAAACACAGTGAGTCATACATGTTCACTGGTAAATCATTGATCAAAAATTATTCAATTTAAACTTTTTTCAAAATACTCACCTTTCATCTTTTAACTGATAAATGTAAGAGTCTGTTTTCTTTTATAAATTGCAGCTGAACAGTAATATCTGCAAGGTTTTGAATATTAAAAGGTCCTTGTGCGCACCCTACCACCCACAGACGAACCGCCTTGTGGAACGAATGAATGTGACAATACAGAGGTAACAATAATTTAATTTAATTATCTTCACACTGATAACAATTTTGCAAATAACTAGCCATTTATGTATTTAAGTAGAGCATGATGATAGAATTGTTTAATTCATTGGTTCATTTCCTAGCAAATGCACTTAATGAATATGTACACTCAATACACTATTATTGTAATGGGATAAAAATGTGTACCAGATGCATGATTTTAAATGTTCCTTCCTGACTGCTTTGAATCTGAAAATAATGTTATCATATTACCAGATCCCTTTGCAAGCTTGTCAAAGACAAGCACAATGAATGGGATAAGCATCTAGATGCCGTAATGTTTGGGCTTAGGACAAAGCGGCAGGTGACAACTAAGTACTCACCGTACTTTTTAATGTTTGGAAGGGAGGCCTGTTACCCTTCAGAAATTCCTGAGCACTATCAGGTAACTGCAGATTGTTAAAATTTTTAAATAAATATAATTAATGATAAAAAGGAAGCACTTTTTTAACAGTATTGTGCTGCACTTTTTGTCAGATTGACAAGAATGTGGAGGATACAATGTCAGTTGAACGGTTGACGGAATCGGCGATTGTTATGAGTGAGGTTTTAAATGAGGCTCATACTAATACTAGAGCCTCCCAAGAAAGGGTTAGGCAACAATCAAAACAAAAGAAAGCCCAGAAGGAATTCAAAGTGGGGGACAAAGTGTGGAGGAAAAATATAAGGAGCCAACAAAGAAAGGGTGGAAAACTGGAGGCAAACTTTCTAGGCCCCTATACGATCACTTTATTGGAAGGGAAAAGTGCAGACCTCGAAGATGAGTGGGGGGTGAAATTCCCAAGAATAAATATTGATCACTTGAGGCTACATGTTGAGGAACAACCCCGGATCCCACATAAAATAAAGTCTTCTCCACCACCACTCCCTGTGGTCTCTGCAGGCCCCTCCTCACCAGCATCTCCATCACCACCACTCCCTGTGGTCTCTGCAGGCCCCTCCTCACCAGCATCTCCATCACCACCACTCCCTGTGGTCTCTACAGGCCCCTCCTCACCGGCATCACCACCACCACCACCACTCCGTGTTGTCTCTGCAGGCCCCTCCTCACCAGCATCTCCATCACCACCACTCCCTGTGGTCTCTACAGGCCCCTCCTCACCAGCATCACCACCACCACCACCACTCCGTGTTGTCTCTGCAGGCCCCTCCTCACCAGCATCACCACCACCACCACTCCCTGTGGTCTCTGCAGGCCCCTCCTCACCAGCATCACCACCACCACCACTCCCTGTGGTCTCTACAGGCCCCTCCTCACCGGCATCTCCACCACCACCACTCCCTGTGGTCTCTACAGGCCCCTCCTCACCAGCATCTCCACCACCACCACTCCCTGTGGTCTCTACAGGCCCCTCCTCACCAGCATCACCTCCACCACCACTCCGTGTGGTCTCTACAGGCCCCTCCTCACCAGCATCACCACCACCACCACTTCGTGTTGTCTCTGCAGGCCCCTCCTCACCAGCATCTCCACCACCACCACTCCCTGTGGTCTCTGCAGGCCCCTCCTCACCAGCATCACCACCACCACCACTCCCTGTGGTCTCTGCAGGCCCCTCCTCACCAGCATCACCACCACCACCACTCCGTGTGGTCTCTACAGGCCCCTCCTCACCGGCATCTCCACCACCACCACTCCCTGTGGTCTCTACAGGCCCCTCCTCACCAGCATCTCCACGACCAGTTCATGTGGTATCTTCAGGCCCCTCCTCACCAGCATCACCAACACCACCCCTCCCTGTGGTCTCTGCAGGCCCCTCCTCACCAGCATCACCACCACCACCACTCCCTGTGGTCTCTGCAGGCCCCTCCTCACCAGCATCACCACCACCACCACTCCCTGTGGTCTCTGCAGGCCCCTCCTCACCAGCATCACCATCACCACCACCACCACTCCGTGTTGTCTCTGCAGGCCCCTCCTCACCAGCATCACCACCACCACCACTCCCTGTGGTCTCTGCAGGCCCCTCCTCACCAGCATCACCACCACCACCACTCCCTGTGGTCTCTACAGGCCCCTCCTCACCGGCATCTCCACCACCACCACTCCCTGTGGTCTCTACAGGCCCCTCCTCACCGGCATCTCCACCACCACCACTCCCTGTGGTCTCTACAGGCCCCTCCTCACCAGCATCACCTCCACCACCACTCCGTGTGGTCTCTACAGGCCCCTCCTCACCAGCATCACCACCACCACCACTCCCTGTGGTCTCTGCAGGCCCCTCCTCACCAGCATCTCCACCACCACCACTCCCTGTGGTCTCTACAGGCCCCTCCTCACCAGCATCACCACCACCACCACTTTGTGTTGTCTCTGCAGGCCCCTCCTCACCAGCATCTCCACCACCACCACTCCCTGTGGTCTCTACAGGCCCCTCCTCACCGGCATCTCCACCACCACCACTCCCTGTGGTCTCTACAGGCCCCTCCTCACCAGCATCTCCAAAGGGGTCAGAATGTGACAAGGTAAATCAACATTTTAAACAAGATCTTCTGAAATTCTAAAGGTGTTTCTTAATATTCTATTTAATTTAATAAATTCCAAATTCAAGATTTTATTGTCATGTGTACCTATGTACAATGAAATTTTTATTTAGTTTTTACCCCATAATCATATTACAGGTCCTTCATGATACAGAAGGGCTACAACGTGCCCAAATGGACATGTGGCACGTTACCCCATTCATTCTAACAGGATGGCAGTTCCTGTGGCCCTTTTGTCTTGAAAGTAAGTTAAATGGATCATTATTGTCACGGAACGGGGAATAAACAGACGGCAGGTAGAGAGAGACAGGATCCAAATTGCAGGGGAGAATTTAATTAAATAAACAATCAAAAAACAGGAACAAAATAACACTGAACAAACACAAAGAAAACACGGGAACAGAGAACAGCGAATACCTGCATAACAGCAACATTAAACATTTGAACAACGACCGACAGAGAAACAGAGAAAACATGGGCCTTATATACACACAGAGGAGACTAACAAGATAACACAGGGAGTGGTGAATGGGAACACCTGGGAAAACTAATCAACAAGAAAAACTACAAAAAACTACAAAACTCCACAGGAACAGGACACAGAAAAGAACACAGAACCTAGTGACAAATAACCTTCAACATAAAAGTCCCAATCGTGCAAGACACAGAACAGATGTGTGACACTACCCCCTCTCCAAGGAGTGGCTTCCAGACACTCCATCCAGGGCACCAGAGAGGGACGGGAGGGACAGACCAGGGCGGGACGGGAGGGACAGACCAGGGCGGGGCGGGACGGGAGGGACAGGGAGGGACAGGGCGGGGCGGGACGGGACGGGAGGGACAGGGCGGGGCGGGAGGGACAGATCAGGGCGGGACCGGAGGGACAGACCAGGGAGGGAAGGGGGGAACAGACCAGGGAGGGAAGGGGGGAACAGACCAGGGAGGGAAGGGGGGAACAGACCAGGGAGGGAAGGGGGGAACAGACCAGGGAGGGAAGGGGGGAACAGACCAGGGAGGGAAGGGGGGAACAAACCAGTGAGGGCAGGGGGACACAAACAGTTTAGGCGGCCAGGTCGGCCCGCGTAGTTCAGGCGGCCTGGGCGGTCCGCGGAGTTCAGGCGGCCAGGGCGGTCCGCGGAGTTCAGGCGGCCAGAGCGGTCCGCGGAGTTCAGGCGGCCAGCGGAGTTCAGGCGGCCAGGGCGGCCCGCAGAATTCAGGCGGCCAGGGCGGCCCGCAGAGTTCAGGCGGCGCGGTCAGAGTGGGGCGCCTGGGCGGCGCTGTCCTTGCAGGGGCCGGGACCCTCTCTGGGCTCTGTGCAGGGGCCGGGACCCTCTCTGGGCTCTGTGCAGGGGCCGGGACCCTCTCTGGGCTCTGTGCAGGGGACGGGACCCTCTCTGGGCTCTGTGCAGGGGACGGGACCCTCTCTGGGCTCTGTGCAGGGGACGGGACCCTCTCTGGGCTCTGTGCAGGGGACGGGACCCTCTCTGGGCTCTGTGCAGGGGCCGGGACCCTCTCTGGGCTCTGTGCAGGGGCCGGGACCCTCTCTGGGCTCTGTGCAGGGGCCGGGACCCTCTCTGGGCTCTGTGCAGGGGCCGGGACCCTCTCTGGGCTCTGTGCAGGGGCCGGGACCCTCTCTGGGCTCTGTGCAGGGGCCGGTACCCTCTCTGGGCTCTGTGCAGGGGCCGGGACCCTCTCTGGGCTCTGTGCAGGGGCCGGGACCCTCTCTGGGCTCTGGGTACGGGTAGACGGCTCCGATATGGCAGCCATCCCGGCTGAAATCATCACCGCCAGGATGTCCGCAGATCGGACCGAGCAAAGAGCTGTGTCCTCCAGCCTTGAGGCCAGTCTCCCGTATCTCTGGGTTGCCTTGAAGTCCTCCTCCATGGAGACCATAGCCACCGGCATCTCCGACCTGGTGACCCCCGCCATCCAGCTACTCAGATCCAGTGCCTGAGCAGCGTAGCACTCCAATGACCCGTTAGGGTCCCAGTCAGGCATGCACGACCGGAGGGGCTCTGACAATCCCCTCTGAAAAAGGATCATCAAGCATACCTCACCCATCTGAGTCAGGCGAGCCAACCTGACGAACTCCAGCACAAAGTCCTCAATGCAGAGCTCCCCTTGATGGAGACGTGATATTCTCCCCGCTGGATCCATTCCTTGGGTTGGTCGTTCTGTCACGGAACGGGGAATAAACAGACGGCAGGTAGAGAGAGAGAGGATCCAAATTGCAGGGGAGAATTTAATTAAATAAACAATCAAAAAACAGGAACAAAATAACACTGAACAAACACAAAGAAAACACGGGAACAGAGAACAGCGAATACCTGCATAACAGCAACATTAAACATTTGAACAACGACCGACAGAGAAACAGAGAAAACATGGGCCTTATATACACACAGGGGAGACTAACAAGATAACACAGGGAGTGGTGAATGGGAACACCTGGGAAAACTAATCAACAAGAAAAACTACAAAAAACTACAAAACTCCACAGGAACAGGACACAGAAAAGAACACAGAACCTAGTGACAAATAACCTTCAACATAAAAGTCCCAATCGTGCAAGACACAGAACAGATGTGTGACAATTATGCCATATAAGACTTTCTTTTCTTAGTGTAACACCAGAGGCAAATATTAATGGCGATGGTCATCTTAGATGGTAAATGGATATCAATAATAAATATTGAAATGAATCTGACTTCCATTGAAAAACAACACAAAGAGATATTTGGAAGACAATAGAGGATAAGGGGGACTTTCTTGTAGTTCCCTTTCGTTCAGTCACTACGACGTAACGTTAGTGACTAACGAATGGGGGTTTCGCTTAGAAGCCTATCAACTTCGAGTTTTGAGAAAACGCCCAATGGCGTGCCAATGCCATGGGGCATGCGGAATTTGCATACGTAGCTCCGCCTCACTGCGTGAGTATATAAGGAAGTACGAGGCAATATCGCATTATGTTTCTGCTTTCGGAGCCAAGAGTACCTACCTCTTCACTCCTACAGCCTTCTGAGACTCTGTCAGCTTCTTCGAGACGAGCAGCTTTCCAGTCGGTGTTGGTGTGACGGCGCGTTCCAGTGATCGCATACTTCCTGCCTGCTGATCTGTGCAGTGGTCTGCATCCAGCTGGTGTGTGTTTCCCTGGGCGCTTCGGCATCGGCTGCAAAGTTTCCTCTCATAAAAGAGCTTGCACGTGACACGTCCTTTTCAGGATGTTTCGTCCGTGCACTTCTGGGTGCGGTAGATCGCTTTTTTCTTTTGACGGGCACGAGCGCTGTGTGACGTGTTTGGGCTTTCAGCACGCTCAGGCAGCGCTCGTGGATGACTCATGTTCCCTCTGCGGGAACCTGGCCATCTCAGTGCTTCGATCGAGACTCCGTGAATTCCGTGCTGATGCCGGAATGAGAGTCCCCTCCGCCACCCCCCAATCTGCGGTCTCCTCTGGAGGCGGCACTTTGGCTGGTGACCAGGGTGATCTGAGGGTGACGGTGTGGAACAAAGCTCCGACGCTAGTTCCTCGGCCCACACCCCCCTCTCAGGCACTTGACCCGGCCCGCGCTCAAGCGTCTACATCGGGGCCGGCTCCTGCTGTCCCGACTGTGGCGTTTGGCGCGGCGGAAGAGGAAGTGATGTCTATCGCCGCATCACAAGGTGGGCTGGAGTCATCTGAGGATGATGATTCGGCTGTGCTGCCACCTTCGGGTGCGCCAGCATTGCCCGAGTCGGACCCAGAGTTGACAGCCATGCTGTCTCGGGCCGCCGCGGCGCTTGGACTGGAGTGGAACCCTCCACCTCAGCCTGAGCGTTCGCGGCTGGATTGTTGGTTTTTGGGGGCGGCGCGTCCGGACCACCCGTCCGGCCGCTCCTCCAATACCTTTCTTCCCCGAGGTGCATGAAGAGGTCGCGCGTTCCTGGAAGGCCCCGTTGTCTTCCCGTGAACGTTTGGCGGCCTCTTCCGCCTTCACCTCTCTCGATGGAGCCGCGGCTCATGGGTACACTGGGGTCCCCCCAGTCGAACGTTCTGTTGCGATGCAACTGTGTCCTCAGAGCGCTTCGTCCTGGCGTGGTGACCCAAAGCACCCCTCCAAAGCCTGTAGGTTTTCGTCATCCCTGGTGGCGAAGTCCTATAGAGCTGCGGGGCAGGCCGCCGCTTCTTTGCATACCATGGCAACTCTTCAGGCTTACCAAGCCAAGTTGCTGTGTGATATGCACGAGAGAGGGGCTGATCCAGGACTCAGCAATGAGTTGCGTGCCGCCACCGACCTCGCTCTCCGGGCGACGAAGGTGACCGCACGCTCCCTGGGTCAGGTGATGTCCACAAATGTGGTCCAGGAGAGACACCTATGGCTCAACCTGTCTGATATGCGCGACGCTGAGCGAACACGTTTCCTCAACGCCCCCATATCGCAGGATGGGCTATTCGGCGGAGCGGTCGAGAGCTTCGCCCAACAGTTCTCGGCCGCTCAGAAGCAGACTGAGGCTATAAAATACATCCTGCCCCGGCGGTCAGCTGCTGCCTCCACCCCACCGCCCGCGCAGGTGCCTCAGCCTGCTCGCCGCCGAGGACGCCCTCCCGCGGCTTCCTCCGCCTCTGCGCCACCCAAGCAGCAGCCTCCACCCGGGCCGCGCAGAGGCAGCCGCAGGAAGGCGTCCCAGTCCGCTCCAGCCCCGCAGCCCGCGAAGAAACGCCAGGCTAAGCGGCGCTCCTGATGCGGACGGCTCAGGGATGGGCAGTTCTTTCCAGGAGACGGCGGCAGGGCCGCTCCTTCCCCCGGTGGAAGGCCGGGGGAGAATCTTTTGTTCAGCTGCTGGCCCCCGGGTCAGCAGCACCCTAATGTGGTTAAAGAAAGAACTGACAACCCCATCCCTGAGCCCCCAGAGATCGGTGACGGCAGTGCGCGCCACCCTCGGGTCTCGCCACTCTCGTCCCTCTCTGTCGCCAGCCCCCTGGCAGAGCAGACCCCAGTGGAACGCGAGTCCTTCCCTGGTCTCCTCTGTCAGGGCGCAGCCGTTAACCGTGCTCCGACCCGGGGACGCCCAACAGCCTCCCCTGTCCGCGCCGGTAACGCTGCCTCGCTGCCCCACCCAGGGTACGTCTGTCGTCCGTATGACCCCGTTGGTGCAGTCTCTGGAAGCCTGGCTTCAGCTTCCGGGGCTGTCCCGCTGGGTTGCCCGGACCATCAGGCTCGGCTACGCGATTCAGTTCGCGCAGGCTCCTCCCCGTTACAGGGGAGTCCGCTATACCATGACCGGGGCCCATGCTCCCGTCATGCGTGCGGAGATTGCCACTCTACTGGCGAAGGGTGCGATCGAGCCTGTCCCTCCAGCCGAAATGAGGTCGGGGTTCTACAGCCCCTACTTCATTGTACCCAAGAAAACCGGTGGGTTACGGCCAATCCTGGACCTTCGCATCTTGAACCGATCCCTTCACCGGCTTCCGTTCAAGATGTTGACTGCGAAACGCCTTTTCGAATGCGTTCGTCCGGACGATTGGTTTGCAGCGATCGACCTGAAGGACGCCTACTTCCATGTCTCCATCCTTCCTCGACACAGACCGTTCCTACGGTTTGCTTTCGAGGGGCGAGCATACCAGTACGCAGTTCTCCCATTCGGGTTATCTCTGTCCCCTCGCGTCTTCACGAAGATTGCCGAGGCAGCCCTTGCGCCCCTTTGGCAGCACGGGGTCCGCATCCTGAACTACCTCGACGACTGGCTCATACTAGGCCACTCTCGAGAGCAGGTTTGCGGACACAGAGATCTGGTTCTCCACCACTTAACCCGTCTGGGCCTTCGGGTCAACTGGGAGAAGAGCAAACTTTGCCCCGTGCAGAGGATCTCTTTTCTCGGTATGGAGATCGACTCGGTCGCCATGTACGCGCAGCTTTCGAGCGAGCGCGCGCAGTCTCTGCTGACTTGCCTCCGACAAATCGAGAGCAAGAATGCGGTTCCACTGAAACTATTTCAGAGGCTCCTGGGGCATATGGCATCTGCAGCCGCGGTAACGCCGCTCGGATTGCTTCATATGAGACCGCTTCAGCACTGGCTTCGCGATCGAGTCCCGAGATGGGCATGGCTGTCTGGCATGCTCCGGGTCCAAGTGACTCGGGCCTGCCTACAGACGCTCACCCCGTGGTCGAACCTCAGCTTTCTACGGGCAGGTGTGCCCTTAGAACGAGTTTCCAGGCATGTTGTCGTATCGACGGATGCCTCTGCCACGGGCTGGGGTGCCATGTGCAATGGACAAGCAGCCGCGGGCTCCTGGACAGGACCCCAGCGCCTCCTGCATGTCAATTGCCTCGAGTTGCTGGCAGTACGGTTCGCCCTGCACCGCTTCCGAGCGCTGCTGAAGGGTCAACATGTGCTTGTCCGGACAGACAACACGGCCGTAGTAGCGTACATCAACCACCAGGGCGGTCTACGCTCCCGCCGCATGTCTCAACTCGCCCGCCATCTCGTTCTATGGAGTCAGAAGCGCCTGAGGTCCCTTCGTGCTGTCCATATTCCGGGAGTCCTGAACCACGCAGCCGACGAGCTCTCGCGGTTTCAGCCTCTCCCGGGAGAATGGAGACTCCATCCCCGGACGGTTCAGCTGATTTGGGAACAGTTCGGCGACGCACAGGTAGATCTGTTTGCCTCCCACGACTCTTCCCACTGCAGCCTGTATTATTCCCTGACCGAGGGCACGCTCGGCACGGATGCACTGGCGCACAGCTGGCCGCGGGGCCTACGCAAATATGCGTTCCCCCCAGTGAGCCTACTCGCACAGCTTCTGTGCAAGATCAGGGAGGACAAGGAGCAGGTCCTTTTGGTCGCCCCGTACTGGCACGGCCGGACCTGGTTCCCCGAACTCATACTCCTTGCGACAGCCCCTCCCTGGCCTATTCCTCTGAGACCGGACCTCCTTACTCAGAGACGGGGCACCCATTGGCACCCGCGTCCCGACCTTTGGAACCTCCACGTGTGGCTCCTAGACGGGACCCGGCAGGTTTGAGTGGCCTACCACCTACGGTGGTCGCCACCATCACTTCCGCTAGGGCAGAGTCCACTCGGCATGCCTATGCCTTGAAGTGGAACCTCTTCGTCACCTGGTGCTCTTCCCGCCAAGAAGACCCCTGGAAATGCCCGATCGGGTCCGTGCTTGAGTTTCTCCAAGAGGGGCTGGAGCGAAGGCTGTCTCCCTCCACCCTCAAGGTATATGTGGCCGCAATATCTGCCCACCACGATCTCTTGGAGAACAAAAAGGTAAGTCAGCACGACCTGGTCATCAGGTTTCTGAGGGGAGCTAGGAGACTGAATCCTCCTCGCTCTCCTCTCGTACCCTCTTGGGACCTCGCAGTAGTGTTAACTGCTCTGCAGAGACCTCCCTTTGAGCCTTTGCGGTCGGTTGATATTAAGTTTCTGTCTATGAAGACGGCTCTGCTGACCGCATTGGCCTCAGTCAAGAGGGTCGGGGACCTGCAGGCATTTTCGGTTGACGAAGCGTGCCTGGAATTCGCGCCGGCTAACTCTCACGTGATCCTGAGACCCCGGCTTGGATATGTGCCCAAGGTTCCCACCACTCCGTTTAAGGACCAGGTGGTGAACCTGCAAGCGCTGCCTTTGGAGGAGGCAGACCCAGCCTTGGCATTGCTCTGTCCAGTACGCGCCCTTCGCGCCTACGTAGACATGACGCAGTGTTTCAGGACCTCAGACCAGCTCTTTGTCTGTTATGGTGGAGAGCGGAAGGGAAGTGCTCTCTCAAAGCAAAGGCTGTCTCACTGGATAGTGGACACCATTGCTTTGGCTTACCAGCAGCAGGGCCGACCATGTCCCCTTGGTGTGAGGGCACACTCCACCCGGAGTGTGGCCTCCTCTTGGGCTCTAGCGCATGGCGCCTCGCTAGCAGACATCTGCAGAGCTGCAGGCTGGGCGACACCCAACACATTCGCCAGATTCTACAATCTCCGAGTGGAGCCAGTGTCCGACTATGTACTCGCCCCCCCGAGGGGCCGGTGATGGGCCAGGCTCAGGTGTCTTCGCTTGCTCGCCACTCCACTCCACGGACTGGATACGTGCGATATTTCCTCAGGTGAGCTCCCCGAGAGCCCTGAGCTCCTCCAGCACTGTCGACGCCGACATCAGTTCAGTCTGCCCTTTCGAGCCCAGACCCTCATGTCCGGCCAGGTGCCCCATGTGCATGGTTCCCTCCGGCGACCCCCACAAGTGTATTTCACCGTAAGTCTCCGCAGTGAGCGGGTTTCTTCCCTTGGCGTGTCCCCGCCACCCCTAGGGTTAAAAATCCACCTTCGGCTGGTACCCTAGAGATCTTCCATATGCAACCCCCAGCGGGTCATATGTGTCTCTTAAGTCCTCCCCACGGGTAGGCATCTTTGGCATTTCCTCACTGGGATATGCTTCCCAGTGTACCTTGGTATTCCTGTGTTAAGTGGGAGTCCTTCGTCCGTGCTAGTCTTACGACAGGGTACTCACACTTACGCAGGGCACTGGAAGACAGCTGAGTGGCGGGATTATATTGGGACCCCCATTCGTTAGTCACTAACGTTACGTCGTAGTGACTGAACGAAAGGGAACGTCTCGGTTACGGATGTAACCCTCGTTCCCTGAGGAGGGAACGGAGACGTAACGTCCCCTTGCCACATCGAGCTGTGCTACCTGGAACGCAGGAGTTCAGTCTTGGCTCCTCAAGCAGGTAACATAATGCGATATTGCCTCGTACTTCCTTATATACTCACGCAGTGAGGCAGAGCTACGTATGCAAATTCCGCATGCCCCATGGCATTGGCACGCCATTGGGCGTTTTCTCAAAACTCGAAGTTGATAGGCTTCTAAGCGAAACCCCCATTCGTTAGTCACTAACGTTACGTCTCCGTTCCCTCCTCAGGGAACGAGGGTTACATCCGTAACCGAGACGTTATCATTCTAGTATTGACATCATTCTTTAGAATGATGTCAATACATCATTCTTTCTCTCTCTTCTATTTTATTAAAGAAAGACAGTCTTGCAGCCTTAAATCATCAAGAAAAATTTAAATAGATAAAATATCATTCTTAATTACATAATCACTTTTCTTAGTTTGCAGAATGTTTCTTAAATAATGAGCCGCTACATTTTTCCACATCTGGGGAAAGTGTGGCTGCCTTGAGGATGACCATAGCTGCTTGTGTCTTGCAGAACACTGGTAAGTTTCACATTTCCAATATTCATTAATTCTTTGGTACCCTAACCATTTAACAGTGTTGGTAAATATGTTATTATTCATTTGCTTGTAAAAACTTGTGATACTTTAAGAACTTGTTTTATGACTTGGCATGATCCTCAACTAGCTAACCTTAAGGACCTGTGCCATCTATGTGGAGACAAAAACAGCGGCAAAAAAGTGACTAACTGGGTAAGCATTTGAAGAAAGAATGTTTTCCTTTATCAAATCTTTATTAAATTTGCCATATGAATTGAAGGTGATATAATAATGTTCATGTAAGTATTGTTGTTTGATATGGATTAAAGAAATACCTATGCTTGACTTAAAAATTTGTTTTTTTCCCACGTTTAGATTGGCTGTGATGTGTGCCCACGTTGGTTTCACTGCAACTGTGTGCAAAGTTCAAGGAAAAACAAAAATTTCATCTGCACAGTTTGTCAACCTTGACTCCCCACAATAATTTTTTGTTGACGATTCATTTTATTTGATGCAAAGTACCTTTTGTTTTGTACACTTAACCTATACCATTTGTAAGCTAGCTTATTTAAAGATCTTTATTCTTAATTAAAAAAAATATATGTAAATAGTTAATAAAACTCAAATTAGAAATAGATGTTCAAATGTTAACTGTAAATAAAAATATTTAAAGATTTTCCCGTCACATGTTATTCTCAATAGAACAGTGAATTTATAAAAAAAGTACTAAAAGTATACTGATTCGTAAAACTGGCAACTGATCAGTAACATGACATGATTTGGGGTTGAAGAGGTCTGCGAGGGCAGTAACTTTGTTTGAGGCACTGAAAATAGTGTTTGCCTGAAATCAGTTCTAAATAGTTACAAAATTATATACATTTACCTAAAGGCACAGGGTCATCAGGACACTATAGTCTATTTTGATTATTTTAATTTTGGCAGTACTGCTTAATTCATAATTTAGCTGGGTCAGAGACCCAAAAGACTCATTCTGGAGACACTTCTCATCCTAAAGACTACCTGCAAAAAAAGCACAAGTGTTTAGGTTTTAATAATAAGTATTTTACATAGGGGAGTATGATTTTGGCAGCCCTGCCGAATTCTCACCCCCCACACTGAGATCACTTTAGCTGGGTCAGAGACCCAAAAGACTCATTCTGGAGACACTTCTCATCCTACAGACTACCTAGAAAAAAGCACAAGTGTTTAGATTCAATTAAGAAAAAACCCACTGTTTTATAATACTGCAGTAAAATACTGCACAATACAAGCGAAAACTCACAGCTAGACAGTTCAAGTTGTAAAGTGTACATGAATAAAGATCAACACACAAATTGCTATCATGTAATTTGTTACGCTGTCTGATGCATGTCTGTTTCAGCAGCTGGCGAGGCGACACAAATTGACGTCATGCGCGTGCTCGCGAGGGCAGTCAGATTCTGGCAGGGAGTAGGATTTCGGCACAACACCGGCAAGTGAGTATTTAAAAAAAAAAAAGTACTATTGTGATAATTTTTTTTACAAAATCTTGATTTATCCAGAATCATGCAGAGTCTATGCATAACTGATTTAACAGTGAATCATGTGGTGAATTATTGCATTTATGCATTTGATGTTATTATTGAATAATATTATATAGGCTACCGGTATATAATGTATGTGTACTGATTTTGAAATCGGACTAAAATCCAGACAGGAATAAATAGGCTATTAAATTTAGGAACGTGGAGGCAAAAGTGCCACTGCTCCGAATTTAGTTATTTTAGCAATAGCAGGAGGATCATTTAACAATAATAATCCACAAACATGTTATAGGTCTACATATTTGATATAACAACAGTCAGCTTGTAGTAAAAATTGAACAGTAAAAGAATTAGGCGAAAAACTTTAAGGAAAAACATTAAAGGAATAACTCTAGGCTACTTCATCTATATGCTATCTTGAGAAAAACTAACTAACTATCTATACATCTTGATATACCACCTTTAGACAATTAACTTGTTTATTCATTTTATCAACTGACTACCACACACACACAAACAAGCAAAAATTCGACAGAATCTTTTGCGCTTTTTGCAGCTTTAATGTCGATGTTGCGAGCACGGCCATTCTCAATACTCAGAAGAGCTAAACTGGACAGTCTTTCTTGTGACATTGAGTCCCGAAGAAATGTCTTGATCACTTTCAGTTTTAAGAACGATCTTTCAGCAATAGCAACCGTTAGTAACAACTTGAGAGCTGTTGCAACATCGGGGACACTGGGCAGGATAGAGTGGTGTCTAATAAATAACAGCTGTGCAGGATCTGAAATTGAGCCATGCTCAATCTGCTGTATTGCGGGCTTTAGTGCATTTCTGAACAATAGCAACTGCATGGCAAAGTCTGATGACAAGTCGTCAGTGTACTGAACTGCTAAAGCGTTTGCCATTTGAAATAGATCGTTGTCGGAGAAGCGCAGCAGTGGACCAAGACACAAAACCCCAAAGCGCTTTGCCACTTCGTTCATTCCACAGAACCTGTGTTTTGTTAGTTGCTCCTTGGCTTTTTGCAGACCATGGTCTTCGCACAATTCATCAAAGTACCTCTTACACCTTACGCGATTGTGAGTAAATGAAGACCTAATGCCCCATGATTCTGCCAGTGCTTCAGCTGTGGCAAGGCTCTTAAACTCCTCTCTTAGTTTGGTGAGTGTGTCTAATGCATTCCCTAGGAGTTTGCTGGCCAGCATGATGTCCATGTTTTTATCTTGGAGGGCAGGTGAGGCAACATCTCCATTGCTTTTTTCAAACCCATAGCTTCTGCCCACTCATCGGGTCTCTTAGAGAGAAAGGTGATTTTACTGAGCGCTTGTAAAACATCCACATAGCAAAGAATAAATTGCGTCATTTCTGGATGCCCAACACGTAGACAGTCTTTTCAAAGTGCATTGGCCAGATGAATTGGAGAAATGTCCCTCTAACAGTCCCCACCTCTTTATTCTCCCACTAAAGAAGATGTAAAGTTTTCGTAGGGTGTCATAATATTCACATACCTCTATAGAGAATGTGTAGAGGGGTATTTCTTCCAGAGTGGAGAGCGCCTTTCTGAAGATTCCGTTAATTTCTAAAAGCTCATTCCGCTCAGCGCCGTGCGCTCAACCCAGAATGCCCTTTGTGAAATGCTAGTTCGAATAGGCATATCTGAAATAAGTAGCTATAGGGCTGCCCCCGACTAAAGCTTTTTTTCTAATTCTTCATTTAAGCCGTTGTTCACGCGGCGCTGGCGTCTCCATGTCATTGTCTGCTATATTTGCTTATTTATTAAGTCCAGGCAATTGGTTGATAAAACATTGATTAAAATTAAGAAACAATTTATACAAAGTTAAATTCACTTTAAAGAAATGCTTTCAACAAAACAAAACTTAATGAAGTGGTCAAAATAATTTCTGACCCCCATGTCTTCTGACATACAGTATTGCACATCTAATGTGTTCTGTTCACTTTTCATAATCAACGTAAATGAAATAAAAAAATATTATAATGTGTAAATATATGAAACAAAACAAGTATAGTAGGCTACAGTAAAGTGAAATTTCATGTTGGAGCGGGATATCAGAACACGTCGTTTTACCGGTGAGAGCGGTTCATGAGTGGAGCTTCACTTCGCTCACATGCTCTGGTGAGGTAGGCAGGTTTTTTGCGTTTATTTTTATTTCCTTTCACTGTGCAGGCTCTTTTATTATATATGACAGTATAAACAGCTCAAAAACTATTTTATTTAAAGGTTTAATGTAGGCCCTAGTCCATTGCATTACGATTGCGAATGTGTGCAGTCAAATGTCCCGGTGTGTATGCTGTTTAAACTTGTTCTCACCGATATGCTTGTTGTGCTTTGTGTTTTATAGACTCTATTTTTTCTTATTGAAACAATATTGAGTCTACAAAAAAGTAACTAAGTTCACCGACTCGTTACGGTCCACCGCATCTTCCCTCGCCCAGCAATTGAAGTGCGTCAGAAATAGAATGTGTGGCCAGTTTATAGTTGGAAATTTGTTGTGTTGCGTTGCGTCTCGCCGCATCCAATGTAGAAAGCATTGCTTTCGTTTGAGGGTGCTTAACTCGCACCAGGTGTAGACAGCAGTGGCGGCTGGTCAATAGAGGGTGCTGGGGCGCCGCCCCAATCAAAATTCCAGAAATATACATGTATACAAAAATTATATAAAAGTGAAATAAAAATAAAATAGTTTACTCATACGATGTGCTGGCTGTTAGTAAGAGCCTCAGCATTTAATAAAAACTGGCTTTGATGGGTTAACTATTTTAAATGTTCTTCAATAGGTTTCATGCGTGAGGGACGCCGGACAAATGGACGTCTATCTGAGTCCAAAAATATACGGGCAGCATGTGACCTGAAGCTGGTCTCTAATTGGTTTCTTAAAGATCCTCCTCCGGACGCAGGTCGTTGCGTCCCTGGCGAATCAGAATTGGATGCGTCTGATTGGTTCTCATCACCTGTCATTCAACTTAACGCTCTTGGCCACTAAAGCGAAAGTGCGCAGGCGACATCGTCACTCCAACTCCGCCAAAACCTTGTTAGGATGATCAGTTTCGTAGAGATGGCAGCAGTTAAACCAAATTCTTTCACAAGGCGTTCGTTGGAAGAAAAAAAAGGATCCCGAACCGGACCAACGCGATTTACAAATCCAGCAGCAGGCCAGTGACAGGACGCAGCTGCACTCGGAGCTTCACGCGCTTGTTATGAGAAACGTAAGTGGCTGGCTCGATGTGTTATTAGCAATGCCCTTTATTGCTTTCCCTGTCTTTTATTTCTAAGTGTCGGTACTGAAGTTTTGTGGACAACAACGGGGGTAAGAGACCTTAAATATCTGAATGAACAATGCAAACGTCATGACACTACTGAGATGACTGACTTTAATCAGAGAGTCATTGAGAAATTTGCTGGCCAGAAAGAAAGGAGATGTATGTTCAAGTAGTCAACATGCTAGTCTGTTGCGGTTTTCTTTTGTTTTTCCTTTCCTCATTCAATTATATGTGGGAAATTAATGTGTAAAAAGATAAAAGTGAAGACACCGTTTTCTCTTTAATGCTTGAATTTAGTTAACATGCAACTTGATTAATTTGAATAAATATTAAATGAAATTTACACTGTAAATTAGTAATAATATGTATATAATAGCTAGCCTGGATGCCAGCCGAACTTAGCCCCGCCCACAACATTTGAGGTTGGGAAGTTCGGTCTTGACTTGATCCATTGTGGAGCAACTATGCTTGAACCAGAGCTGTTTAGACCAATCAAATTGTCAGGGCGGGCTTTATACGATTGGTCTCTATATCGTGTTGGTAAGTACTCTGTGTATCCTTAAATTCTTTATACAACACCAGCAAAGATCGCTTAAACTCTTCTTCTTCTACTTCTTCCAGCGTGCATGCAGTTTAGTTCTGTTGACAACTACGTGTCACTCAACATACGTCACGTACTCCGTTGCTCTGATTGGTTGCAGGTCTATCCAATTGAGTGCAGAGGCAGTATATTTCCTGGTTCGGTTGAAACACCCCATAATCACAGCCCAATTGAGCAGTATCAGAATCTTATTACTCATTACATTTCTTCAAGGTTGGCAGGTCTGTGATTGTTCCCTGTAACCTCTGTTGGTGAGTTTTGTTCATGCCATGTTTGCCATGCCATGCCACGCCAAGTAAAGAACATCCGTTTTGCATTTAAATAATAATTTTTCTACACATTCTGTCATTTGCCTCCATCCCAATACTGAACAACGCAACATACATTAACATCACATGTTAGTGGTTGAGTTATACTCACGGAACACTATAGTTATTCACAATCACGAAATTTCATTATTTGCATGCGTTTTAAAGCCTTGCCGGTTAAACATTTCATTCGCGTGCTTATGCACATGCGTTTTTCCGAGCGCGCGCACTAAAAGCCTGTCAAACACGTGATTATTGGACGAAGTAGTCTTACTGCGCTAATACTGTCAAATACACACAAGGTTTACATAAACGCAGTCGGTTATGTATAAAGGGAAAGTAAAATTGGCATGTCTGTATATTAGATGCGGGCAGGTCTTAAATTGACAGCAGCGCAACCTAATGAACATGCTGCCGCTTGTCCTTAAAGGGACAGTTCACCTCTAAAATTGTGTCATTTACTCACTCTAATGTTTTTACCAAACCTGTATTAATTTCTTCTGTTGAACACAGACAGTTGAATACCAGACAGTTGATGGTAGCCATTGACATCCATATTATTATTTCCTACAATGCCCAGCAACTGTTTGGTTTCCAACATTCTTCAAAATATATTTTATGTCCAACAGAAGAAAGAACTTTATTCAGGTTTAAAACTACTTGAGCGTGAGTAATCGATGACAGAATTTTCATTTTTGAGTGAACTTATCACATCTGTTCTGTGTTTTGCACTTTTGGGACTTTTATGTTGAAGTTTATTTGTGACTAGGTTCTGTGTTCTTTTCTGTGTCCTGTTCCTGTGGAGTTTTGTAGTTCTTTGTAGTTTTTCCATGTCGATTAGTTTTCCCAGGTGTTCCCATTCACCACACCCCTTATCATCTCATTTAGCTAGTCTCCCCTGTGTGTATATAAAGCCCATGTTTTCTCTGGTTCTCTGCTGGTCGTTGTTTAATGTTTCATGTAATGCTGGTTATCCTGTTCCCAGTTCTCTGGTTTTCTGATTTGTTTTGTTCCAGAGTCCTGCTTTTGATTGTTTATTTTTCTCAGTGTTGTTTTGTTCCTGATTTTTTATTTTTTTGTTTCATTAAATTCTCCCCTGCATTTGGATCCCTCATCTTTGCCTGCCGCCTGTTATTTCCTGTTTTGTGACAGAACTATTAATAAAACAACAAAAGACAAAGAGAAAAATCACTCACTGCTCTTGACTGAAATACTTTAATACAGTAGCTTTAATAAGAATCAATGTTTATTTTATAGTGAAGTCTATGTAGTGTTTTATTTTTACATTTATTCATTCAATTTCATACTTAAATACTGCTGTACAGCTCTGAGCTGCCAGTGTAAATCTTTATATACCTGTATATTTATTTTATATTATACTATACACTAGGAATGTGTACAAGGTTTTTTTTTTAAAGTAAAGTCTTAAATTTAAGTAAAGTTTTTCAAGTCTTTTAAGTAAAATAAAGAAAGAGTATTCCAATAAAAAAATTGTATTTTTTCTCCTTAACCTCTTGCTGTTCCTGTCGCCTAAGAATATAATAACAAAAACAAGCCATCAGGGGCCTGTTTCAATAAGAAGGTTCAACCAACTCTGAGTTTAAACCTGAACTCTGAGTTGACATACTCTGAGATTGGAAACTCTGAGTTTTCAGTTACAGAACAGCTGAAATTAGTTAGTTTAATCAACTAAGTAGACTGACTCTGAGTTAAGCGCGTGCACCATGACTATAAAAAGCCATCATCAATGGAGCGCAGATATTATGAGTCCCCATGAAAACAGCGCCAGACAAAAAGAGGTCTGCATATTTCTCCCCAGCAGAACTGGATGTGCTTCTACAAGCTTACGGAGAATATGAACACATTTTATTTTATTTTTTTAAAGTAACACGGCTGCCGCGGCAAAGGACAGGGAGGTTGCTTGGGAGAAAATAGCTGCTCGAGTCAATGCGTAAGTTTCAATTTTAATTACTGTTATACAGTGTTGGGTGTAATTAATTACAAAAAAAAAAGGATTACTCTTAATACTTCTGTCATTTAAAGTTAAATATGAAGTAATTGAATTAAATACTGCATAGACTATAGAACAATTCGGTTTAAAACAACAGTGGATTTAACATCATTTTTTAATGTTAAAAGTTAGATTTTCCATTTAACCATCTCCCTCTACACACTTTGGTCAGTTTCATGTCTCTCCTTGTATTGTTCAAGTGGTTGGGGTTGATATGGGATTTAGAAAGTAATTAGTAATAAGTAATCCAATTCTTTAGAGTGATTCATTATTACATTAATCTAATAACACTGTTGAAGATGTAATTTGTAGCTAGTAATCAATAACTATTTTAGAGTATCTTACCCAACTGTTATAATATCAGGGGAGAAACTGGAAGAACAGTGTTATTCAACCCAATTTTAATTTCAATAGGTGCAATCCTGCAGGCATAAAAAGGACGTGGCAGCAGCAGCTGAAAATGAAATATAAAAACATAGTTCAATCAGGTAAGGCTTGAGCATATCATGGGTGTAGGCTACCTGACTTTACAAACATTTGACATATTAAATAACTTAATAGCATTCAATATCTAGCAGTGCAGTAGCATTTTCGACATAGGTCTAACAGATGCAGAGGAAATAGCCCTGAGTCTGAATGCTGGAAGGCCAATGGCTGAGGGAATTCTTGGCGGGACTTCCTCAGAGCCAGTCACTCTTGAAGATTCAAGTGCCTTCATAAAGTGTAAGAGGCATACCTATGTTTTTTTTAATAAATATATATATATATATATATATATATATATATATATATATATATATATATATATATATATATATATATATATATATATATATACACAGTGAGGAAAATAAGTATTTGAACACCCTGCTATTTTGCAAGTTCTCCCACTTAGAAATCATGGAGGGGTCTGAAATTGTCATCGTAGGTGCATGTACAACTGTGAGAGACATAATCTAAAAAAAAAAAAAATCCAGAAATCACAATGTATGATTTTTTAACAATTTATTTGTATGATACAGCTGCAAATAAGTATTTGAACACCTGTCTATCAGCTAGAATTCTGACCCTCAAAGACCTGTTAGTCTGCCTTTAAAATGTCCACCTCCACTCCATTTATTATCCTAAATTAGATGCACCTGTTTGAGGTCGTTAGCTGCATAAAGACACCTGTCCACCCAATACAATCGGTAAGAATCCAACTACTAACATGGCCAAGACCAAAAAGCTGTCCAAAGACACTAGAGACAAAATTGTACACCTAGGCTGGAAAGGGCTACGGGGAAATTGCCAAGCAGTTTGGTGAAAAAAGGTCCACTATTGGAGCAATCATTAGAAAATGGAAGAAGCTAAACATGACTGTCAATCTCCCTCGGACTGGGGCTCCATGCAAGATCTCACCTCGTGGGGTCTCAACGATCCTAAGAAAGGTGAGAAATCAGCCCAGAACTACACAGGGGGAAGGGGATCAATGACCTGAAAAGAGCTGGGACCACCGTTTCCAAGGTTACTGTTGGTAATACACTTAGACGTCATGTTTTGAAATCATGCATGGCACGGAAGGTTCCACTGCTTAAACCAGCACATGTCCAGGCCCGTCTTAACTTTGCCAATGACCATTTGGATGATCCAGAGGAGTCATGGGAGAAAGTCATGTGGTCAGATGAGACCAAAATAGAACTTTTTGGTCATAATTCCACAAAACTTGTTTGGAGGAAGAAGAATGATGAGTACCATCCCAAGAACACCATCCCTACTGTGAAGCATGGGGGTGGTAGCATCATGCTTTGGGGGTGTTTTTCTGCACATGGGACAGGGCGACTGCACTGTATTAAGGAGAGGATGGCCATGTATTGCGAGTATTGCGAAATTTTGGAGAACAACCTCCTTCCCTCAGTTAGAGCATTGAAGATGGGTCGAGGCTGGGTCTTCCAACATGACAATGACCCGAAGCACACAGCCAGGATAACCAAGGAGTGGCTCTGTAAGAAGCATATCAAGGTTCTGGCGTGGCCTAGCCAGTCTCCAGACCTAAACCCAATAGAGAATCTTTGAAGGGAGCTCAAACTCCGTGTTTCTCAGGGACAGGCCAGAAACCTGACTGATCTAGAGAAGAGCTGTGTGGAGGAGTGGGCCAAAATCCCTCCTGCAGTGTGTGCAAACCTGGTGAAAAACTACAGGAAACGTTTGACCTCTGTAATTGCAAACAGAGGCTACTGTACCAAATATTAACATTGGTTTTCTCAGGTGTTCAAATACTTATATATATATACACACACACAAAATGTATACATGTATGTGTATATATATATATATATATGTTGTTGTTTTTTTTCCTTTTTTCTATTTATTTTCCTTTTGGTTGGCTTTTTCATTGGTCCCAACAGATTCTGATGGGAATATCTGTCTTTTGGAGACTCCTGTCCCAACAGAACCCCAGGCAGTAGTAAGTAGCCTACTCAATACACCAGAAATTATGCCAAATGGTATTGTAAAGTGTACTCAACCAAATGCTCATCTTCACAGGACAATAGTGATGAAGAAACAATTTCCGTACTGGGGAGCACTTGACCCCAAGCTCCACAGCAGAGTGTTTCTACGCTGCAGAAACATATGCGTGAATTTCTGGACAGTGGCACATTCCACCATGTCATGCCCACAAATTAACCCTTCCATTACCCCCAGCCCAGACAACCCCTGTTAAATCCACCAGCTACGTGCAAAGACCTGTGACCAACAGACGCAAATGAGGATTCCCCAAAATCCCAATAGCCCTGCAACAATTTCAACACCGGGAAATGCACTAGTCAGCATTGTCGGGACCTCCACATCTTCCAATGTCTGCGGCGGTGCCCATGCCCTCCCTGTGATGAAAGCAGTCAATAAAAAATATAAAAATTACTTGGACTCCTGTGAATAATTCTTCCCTATCTATCTCACTCTCTCACCACCCGGACACCGACTTCAATAATGACCTGCTGTCCGGCCGGTTTTAAGCAGTCAATCTCCAATCTGCTCTTGCATAGCCTGACGTTATAGACAATCTGATTTAAAAAAGTGGTCAAATCAGGCTTTAGGATCGGCCCTTTTGATGCTTACCCCTTTAGTTATAAAGTGATCTGTCAGGAAATTCTATTTCGCCATACGCCTAACTTTCGGAAGATTTGACATATTTTTAGAAAATAAATTCTGGATGCTGGCTCCGGAGGCAGACAAATACCAAACTCCAGTACCTCAATATCCCATACTCCACCCGCTAAAACCCCTCCTTGTTCGACGCCATTCTCCAAGCAGTTTCTCCCAGAACCCTCCAATCCTATATGACAGCATGGAGGTGTTTTAAAGCATTTCGTATAAGCTGTTGTTTCCTGATTTTTCCCTCCTCTCAATTACTGCTTTTATCTCCTACCTTAACTGCGTTAAGGGCCTTTAAGTCGGGCACATCAAAGGTTACCTGAGCGGCGTCCAATTTTTCCACCGACTGATATGGTGCTCCCTCCCCCAAGATAATTCACAAGCCTCCCTCCTGATTAGGGATGAAACGGTATGGAAATTTCACATGATTATAGTGACCCAAATTAATATTAATATTATAGTATTATACAGTAGTTTTGTTGAAATGAGATGAAAGTGTTATAATAATAATAATAATAATAATAATTTGGTGTAAATATAATCTCTAATATTATCCCTGTAAAAATATAATCAAGCAATATTCTCAGTGTTCTATGATGCATTTAGATCTAGCTTATTTTGTGTAAGAGCCCAAACAGTATCCTAGTATAATGCATATCCATATTTTCATATGATTTGACAGTTTATTTTATTAAATATCAAAAATCCAAAAGATGTGCATCCTACCTTACACCTAGATGAACACTTTACAATCAGTTTTATGACTGCAAGTCATTCTCTTCAAATGCTATCGAATTTAGAAACGTGTATACCAATGTTTTATTTACTTTAGAGACATCCCTAAATTCGCGAATCTCGACTCGAACATCAAGCCATCTTTATGCCATCTCTGCTTTGAGTGCACATTTCAGTGAGTGAGAGCGCGCTCTGAACAAAACTCTGGCTAATCTGAACGCCTCTGATTATTAGACGTCGCATTCATAAACATAATAGAAACACGTGTGATTGGTTATAATGCGCAACACGATTATAACAGATGGCTTTTGAGAAGACTATAATAAGTTCAATCGCCAAAGTGGCTAATGTGAGTTACTGTGTTACACGCCACAGCCGAAATACACCCGCAAATGGCGGTTGTTAATGTCAAGCCCTTGTTAGTTCGTCTTTGGCTCAAGCTTCACGTTATTATTTCCCAGACGTAGTTTTGGTATTGAGGTCAAAGGCCACTTGCCTTGCTTTCGCAGATTTGAAGTGTTTCCCCCTATTACAGCGACTTTCTTCTGGCATGTTCTGCAGACAAGGTGACATTCGATTAATTTTCCCTCAGGACTTTTGTAAAAGCCAAAATATGACCACACCTCAGATTTGGTCCTTTTAGAAGGCTGAACAATCCCCAGAGTGCTTTTCTCATTCAAAAAACAGCGTTGCGCGCTGCGCCTGAACCAGACTGGACAGGATTTACAGCGAATTTTCTAAATCTTGATAAATCACACACGGTTTTAATGATAATTAAATTTTAAACGATATTACTAACCGTCAGTACATTTTATCGTGGTTTATCGCAAAACCGGTAATCAGTCCATCCCTACTCCTGATTAAAGGAATCCAACACTCCCAAACACACCAGATAACGTATAACACTAGACATTCTCACAAAATGTATGCATACCCTCTGTACAGGCTACCACCCTCAATGCTATGTTTATTTTAGCCTTTTTTTTGGTTTTCTTAGATGCTCGGAACTCGCTATCACTTGCAAATTGGACCCAAAAGTTCACCCCACCATCTCAGACTTATCTGTACTCAATAGTGAAATAATCTCCTATTTGATTAAACAAAGCAGGACAGACCAAGCTAACCCCAAACCCTTATCGGCTAACTAGCAAAAAAAAAAACGATCAGATGGTGTTTACCCCATCTGACGTGAGTATTGAACTCGCGTCAGATGCTGCAAGAGCTCTCCCAGGCGGGCGCTCAATTTAATTTACCCCACTGGGTAAATTAAACTGATAGGGCTCACCCGTCCGACACTGCGAGCTGCTCCTATCAAGAAGCGGCATGAGACCTCCCGATTGGACGTTCCAAATTAGGCTGCTCATTGTTCATCAGCCAGTAATCAGCCAGCCGTCCATCAGGCGCTGTGAACTGTTACGTTAAGAATCAGTGTGAGACCTCCCAATCAGGCTGTCCAAATCCTTGTGTGAACTCATGAAATGATGTTTTATTAATAAAGCATGTTGAAATAATTAACACAGGGGGAGCAGTACTCTATTTAATTATATGCAAGTTTGAGCTTGTGCATTGAAGACGTTTGAAAGCTGTGCCATACCAATAAATGTCATTTTTACAAGGATACCAAATCACGTAACGAGCAAGTCTGCGTTTATTAGACAGCTTAATAGCAAGTCAGTTTTTGCTTTCATGTTTATATTTATATGTTAGTTAGTTATTCAGTGTGATGTTGATGTGATATTTAGTTGTTTTGTGAAAATTAAATGAACAACATAAAAAAAAACAGATGTTTACACACAGATGTCTCAACAAAAGAGACCCTACAGCCGGCCACAACCCATGCGATGCAGAGAGCTGCAGCATGTGTAAAGGGGATGGGGTTAAAATTAGCACATACAGATGAGTCAAGAACTGGGAGATCCTCAGAGCTTGAGTGCACATGCGAGTGATGGCGTGAAAGTATCAGAGAAGCTGGGAAAAGATATGTATGAGCTGCTCTCAAAGATAGGGCCATTCAAATTGTTCTATGCAGACATCCAGCAGACTGCACCCACACAACAGCTGGAAAGTGAGGTCATGAATGCCTACATGTACCATTTGGTGCAAAGATACAACCAACATTCTCTTGTATTCATCTACATTGATGATTTTGAGATGAGCAACATCTGGCAGCAACATCTGTTTCCGTCTTATCTTTGCTGTCTCCTAAAACAGAAAATTGTTGAGAAATACTTTCTTCGCTCACAAAATTGTTTTACTCTCTCTGTACCTTTTGTTCGATCGGTTTTAGGCAAAAAGGCTTTTATGTATGCAGCTCCTACTGACTGGAATTTTCTGCAATCGAAATTGAAATTACAAAATCTGCTGTCTTTGGATCATTTTAAAACAGTTATTCGACAATTGGATACCGATTCAACGATATGTAACTGTTTTTAGTCTGTTTGTGCTGTAATTTTTTGTGATGAATCTGATGTATTGCTGCCCATTTTGGCCAGGACACTCCTGTAAAAGAGATTATTAATCTCAGAGAGTCTATCCCCGGTTCCATCGGACCAAGTGTCGAGGTGTCCATGAGCAAAACACCTAACCCCAGCAACCTAACCTCCCGACGAGCTGGATGGAGCCTTGCATGGATGACACCGCCGTCGGTGTATGAAAGAGTGAATGACTGGTTGAATGTGAGGCAATATGTAAAGAGCTTTGGTGGCCAATGGTCTGTTGAAAGCGCTATATAAATGCAGTCCATTTACCATGCTAAATATGCTCACAATTTTGCCCCCAGGACTTTCTGATGGCTAGAAGTTTCAAAAGAACAGCATTTATTTGAAATAGAAAGCTTTCAAAAAAAAAACTGTTGAATTGCAATAATTTCACAATATAACTTTTTACTGTATTTTTTAACAAATAAATGCAGCCTTTCAGCAATTGCTTTATCATGTCACATTGCTTTTGTTTATCAGTAGGTTTAGGCTTTAGTGTAGGTGTACGTTATTTTAAAACATGATGAAGCATTAACCTTTTAGTACCATTCACCGGACATTTTAATTCAGAACAGCGATGATGCGTACAAAAACCAACGTAATAAAACGTTGCCAGATTCAAGTTAATCTGTTTTGGATAAAACTGAATACACTTTTAGCGCAAAAACCAACGTAATAAAACGTTGCCAGATTCAAGTTAATCTGTTTTGGATAAAACTGAATACACTTTTAGCGCCACTCGTGTTAAAACCGTTGTGAAATATGCACAATGCAACGTAATATAATTTTTGAGATATGTTTGATCATATCTAAATATTTAATAAATTCCAAAACTGCAATACTTTTTTGAGCAACTAGATTAGATACATGTATATTGATTAGAGCCATAAAGGCACCTATAGTGGGTAATGGCATTACAAATGGAAATTATTATTTTTCGAGCCACAAAATGACTCTAATTTGCCTCTTTGAATAAGAATTCTCTAATTTAACCTTAATTACTATACTAATTGTAATATAAAAAAAATATATGAAGAAAAATATTTTAAGTGGTCATTAATGGACCATTATTATTGCACAAATAGTATTTAGTACCAAAATATCTCAAAATATTCAATAAATATTATTGAACTAAAATATAGAACATTTATTCAATTGAAAAATAGTTAATGTGTATGGTCACATTTGACCATCAATGAGTAGGCTATGAGTGTGACCAATTAGTAAGGAATACCTGAGGGCTAAATACAATAAAAACATTAACATTAATGTAAACATTGTTGCATCTCCATCACTCTCCATTATAAAACGATCCTGTATGGTTGACGTAATAATCAATGCACACTATGCTGTACTGTTTACCAAAACTTGCTGCAAACACCTGTAAAGTGGAGCTGTTGTGTATCAAGCCATTCACATGTATTGACCATAGACCGTAAAAAAATATGGATGACGCGACTTCATTGACTTCCGCTGACCATAGTTGAAGCTTTCATAGGCCCGCTCACGGCGCTGACATCTTGGGACCGAGTCTGCGCAGTAGCGATCTCGGGACCGGAGTTGCGCAGTCGAGAACAGGAAGTAGAGGCGCGATTATCAAAAGCCCGCCCACACTCTCGCAGATGCAGAATAATTCATTGTGTTGGTGTGAAATAAACAGTTATGGGAATGTAGAAATTAAAGCTAAAGCTCCAATCTCCTCCCAAAAATCCCGAAAAAAGTCCGTTAGTGCCTCAGTGACAACTTCACTCAGAGAAGCCGTCAATCTCAGCTGTCAATCATGATGTCACACCCCCCGTTTTTATAGCATCAAATAACTCACTAAAACTAAACTTATTTAAAAAACGAACACTTGAAGTGAAATTATTGAAATAAAAACTGCCTAAAATGACAGAAACCATCTTTAGGAAACAATTATTTGAAGTGTAATTTAATTGTTTAGTGTGTCTCGCGCCCATTCAAATACATGGAGGGGTGGGGTTTAGGAGCTATACTGGGACCGGCCACCGGGGGGCGATCGAGGCGCGGAAGCTTCAATTTCTGACAGGAGCACTACAGGCTTGGTATTGACACAGCGCTAGAAGTATTGAGCGCTCGTGAAGCACGTGACTGTGCGCGCCCCCGGGAGATGAGAGAGCATGTCACAGCTCCGTTTTTCAACACTCTGGCTATAACGGTTATGCCATATTAGCGCCAAAACGCTATTTATTGTTTGAATTTCGCATTAAAACTTAACAAAAACTTAAAAGCTTAGACTTTGTTTAAGCAGGTTTGGCAATTTGGCGTGAGATTAATGCCGTGTTCCAGGCAACCCGTAACCCGTGTTTTTCCAACCTTCTACCCGTGAAAGTGGACTGGAACGGCAGCCAAACCCGTGACTTCCCACCCGTGAACTTGTACTAGATCTATGTACTCCCAGTTACGAGTTTTGACATCACATAGCCCGCGAAGCAACAATGGCAGCCCCCTACGAATGTAGTGTTTATGAAACAAAAATGTGAATAACGTAAAATAAAAGGTATACCAGCTTTTCTTGCCGTCTGCGCTGTTTTTCTCCTCCGTTTCTGTCAAATAAGCAAGGAGTAAGCACCTTTGGCGATAGAAATAATTGTAAATGAGCATACACCCTGGACGGTCCTCCATGCTTTGTTTACATCTAACTACCACACGATTCCTTGCCCTCAGTCAGTTTGGCGTGACTTTGCCTGGAACTCTACAAAGTCGCAAGTCGTGGTTTGAAGTTGTAACTTACGGGCTCAAAAACCTGCTTGGAACGCAGCATAAGTTGGGCAGCGTGAGACAGAGCCTGAAAGCGTGAGAATCACGGCAAATGCGTGACAGTTGGCAACCCTGGTGTTCTGTACTGTTAAGTTAGACTTGATGACCTCAGCGGAAAGACAGCACGTTTTCTCATTTAAGAATCCTGCTGAAGAACCTATCCAAGTCTCCTGGTCTCTTCTCCAAACGAGGAAAAGGAAATTCACAACAACTTGTATAATCAGTTTTAGAAAGAAAAAAAATCCATGCTGTCTTTGATTCAGCACATACGATCTTGTAGGGAGCCATCTATCAGTAAATGCTAAATGCATCCACACTGATGGTGGATGAGGAGAGACCTCTGACATAGTTGTAAAGCGCTTTAGGTGTACAGTAGTACATATTAAAGCGCTATATAAACGCCTCCATTCATTGAGGCTCATTTTCCCCATAATATATTTTTTTGTGCCTAACTGTTATGAAACTGTTCTGACACGGTTGAGGATCCACATGCAGCTTTATTAGAGTAATCCTGAATCGTAATCCAAAACAGGAAAATTGTCAAAAAAAATTAAATTAATTTTCTAGGGCCGTTTCTATCAGAGAAGTCTCTGGAAGTCGTAATCCATGCTTTTATTACGACTAGGCTGGATTATTGCAGCTCCATTGTGGCAAGCAGTCAAGGCTGTGGGACCGTGAGAGAATGGAACAAGGCCGTTGATAATGTAGTGTCAGATATCTCTTGGAGGAGCTCGGATGCATAAAAGGGGGGAGTGACAACAGTGGAAGGACGAGAGAGGACCAGGCCTGGGGTCCGTTCTTCATACCTCGCTTAATACATCGGAGATGATTTGACAGATCCCGGATCTTCTAATCCTGATAATTGATCTCTGGCTTATTTGGTTCTTCAAACGAATTTGCGGATTGGATTAAAATATCTGGATTAAATGATCTAAGATTACTGTGAGTTCTTGTGTTCCCTGAAGAGCGCAGATGCATCGATACTCGAAACCACGATCAGCAATGCAGCGATTGGCTGGCGTCAAGACATCAACGTAATGACATCATATAATTAAAAAGCCAACTGGCAAAAAACTTGATAAATTACACAAACCCCCCCCCCACGAATTTCTGGACATTTATAAGGAAACAGCCAAACGACCAAACCAACATAAAAGTTATAATAGATAAATGATAAATGTTTTTTTTTTTTTTTTTTTAAACATGATTACCAATTATTTATATTCACGATTTTATAAAGTATTTGTACACCCTTTAAATTTTTATTTCAATGTTGTTATTTAATTTGTAATTAAATTTGAAGCAGATTTGTAACGTGACAGTATTAAAGTCCCTGTAAAGGCAATTCTGAGATTTGTTTCTAAACACATTATAAATGTTAGAAATGTATTGCTGAAACACATTACAAAGACTGTGAACTATGAAGTACTGAATTCAGAAGTTAGACCGTTAAACAGTTTTTCACCGTTGCTGTGTTTAGGATTTTCTGGGCGGGGCTAAAACGGTGGCTCGATGACGCACTGGAGCCACCGAGCCTGGCTCCTCCCCTAACACGATCATAACTAGAGCACATTCGCATCAGTTCGATCGCGAGTTACTGTTAGTACTGTTAGTTACTATAGTCAACAACTTACATAACAGCTTACAAAACAAAAACGATGAAGAGGTGGATTAATTTTGTGAACAGCAACCTTGATGGAGAGCTGAGGATCATCACCGACACCTACCTCTGCAGTGACTTTACACCGGATCGTTTTACAAACTTTCACCGGAGACAACTGGGATTCACTGATAATCCGCTGCAGAACCGACTATCCCCCGCCCAGGCCTTCCTCCTCCCGTCCCGCCGACATCTGGTGCGTCGTGATCATACACGCTCGTGATCAGTGAGTGTTGTCTTGTGTGCTACTGCCGCTTTCCCGCGAGTGGGCGTGGTTTCGGCGCCGACAGCGGACACACCCCCAGCGTTTGAGAGCAGAGAATGCTGCTCATTTTTTCAGGTTTTTGATAAGCTATTTTATGTACTTCCCGGATTTTTTTATGATTCAAATTTGGCTGGGTGGTTAATAACACATTTATCTGTGGTGTGAGGAACTCAGAACACATGTTTAGTTTTGACTTTACAGGGACTTTAAAGTTTCTTAAGGGTCAAGATCTAATTATTATCTTCTCTTGCGCTGCATCAAGCCACTCCCATAATATCCGTGGTCACTTAAATTATTGCACGGCTCAGATTAACTTTACAACATGTGTGTAAACCAATAAAAATAAAAATAAAAAAAATTATAAAGTAATTATTCCATCACAAATAAATCGCTCAATCAAGTGGCTGTATCGTATTATACATTCTCATATACATATACAATATAACATTTTTATATTATTATTATTATTTAAAATGATTATTATTGCCCCTGGTTCAGTAATGAACTCTTGTAATAAAGTAGCAGTGGCTGGGGCAGATTTTAAGTATCACCTCAAGATGCAATCTAATCCTGTTTACATGAAATAAGCCTGCTCATGAGCAGGTTTAAGCTTACGGACCTGTTACTATGACTGCAAGTCCAGGATGAGCTTCGAAGAACCAAACAATCCAAGATCATGCCAAATCGTCAAAACAATCAAATCCAGCTAACTGAGTTAGCGACGTACGAAGAACGGGCCCCTGGACTTTACATTGTGTTTTGTTTGTTTTATTATGTGTGTGCGGCAGTCATCTGTGAGGAGGCTGGCGTTTTTACATTCAGTTTGTGTTTGTTTATTTATTAATTAAAGTATTTGAACGTTCGCCGGTTCCCGCCTCCTTCTTCCCATAACTACAAACTTTATTACACGTCAAACTATCGGTCCAATTTACTCCACCCCTATAATCCCTCACGAAGCCTAAGGTCTGAAAGATCAAAATTTACTACAGATTCTTCGAACTCACTTAAAGTGTTGGGGTGACAGATCTTTTTCTGTGGCTGGTCCCACTTTATGGAACAGCCTTCCAAACTTCATGTGTTGGGGTGACAGATCTTTTTCTGTGGCTGGTCCCACTTTATGGAACAGCCTTCCAAACTTCATTAGGGCTGCTTCTACTTTATCTGCATTCAAATCATAAAACATCTCTTTTCATTGGCTTTTAATAGATTATAATGTCTTGTTTTCTTTATTTTGTGATCTTTTTGTATTGTACAGCACTTTGGCCAACAGCTGTTGTTTTTAAATGTGCTTTATATAAATAAATATGACTGAAGAAGTGATATTATTTGTTTACAGTCATTTTTGGCTTTTCCAATACTGTAAACTTGCAGTAAAACCAAGCGTTATTTTTTACAGGACAATTGTAAATTTAACAAGAAACTTCTAAGAATGCAGTTAAAAGTCTTATTTCACAAATTACTAAGAATCAGATTAACACTTTTAACAGTGTAAAGATACAATCTCAGAGAGATTTATAATATTTTGATGTCTTGATTTGGTGCCCTGGATATTGATTATTATTATTTTTTTTTTTTTTTCATTCTTTCTAAACAGTATAGATGATTACTTTGTGGTAATGCACTTGTTTCACATATTCATGAGTATGATAAATCCCTATATGTAATTTTCTAGCTGCGCCCCTGGTCAAAACACAGGGCAGATAATTCAAACAAACTAAGGGGCAGAAACACAGACAAACAGGAAAACAATGATGGCAGGAAACCATAGAAAGAATGCTCAAAATTGCAGTGTGACACTGAACAAGACTTCTCAAAAAGTGAGTGAAGACACCATAAAGGGCTTAAATAGGTTCAGTTTAACAGGATAATGAGACACATCTGAATCTAATCACACATAATGAGTCCAGGCAATTGATAATGGGAAATGCAGTTCATGGTAAGAAAGCAAAGGAATCCGGAAGAGTGCCCTCTTGTGGGTATCATTGGCCCTTCTGCTTGAAGTTTAGAGGTTTTACTAGAATAAAGCAAAAAAAAAAAAAAAAACACTTTTTTACAAAGCACTGTTTTAGCGCTTTAAACATTTGTTTGAATATTTAGTTGAAAATGTAGTGTCCCCAACTGAGCAAGCCATGAGATCCAATTGTGAAAGTAAGCCCTGTGCCTCCACAGAGCTTTCCTCACTGCTCTTCACATCAATGTCATACAGTACATGCAGAACAGCAGACAGGCTGGTACCGTCATGCCCATCTAGGGTCCGTTCTTCGTACTTTGATTACTTAGATCAGTGGTTCTCAACCTGTGGGCAGCGGGCAGCAGGGGGTCTCAGTGATCCTCCGGGTGGGCCACGAGATAACTTAAAATTAATTTGAATATATTAATATAATTCATTAATTTTATTATTGATACGTTCAATAATAAAATATAAATTATATAAATTAAAAATATAAATTTCAACAAAGAACCATCTCTCTCGTATGTTTTCTGAGATTGTTTTGGATTCAAAGCTGTTTATTTCTAAGAGCAAAAATGTAGCCACTGATTGTGAGGTATGTTTATTCTGTTAGTGTTTGTGAATATTAAACGCAAAAAGACAGTTTAAATATGAGTCCTGCTGCAACATAAAATGTCATAGATGTAAGAATGTTTAGACAAGATTTCTTTGGCCTGTTTTGGACAGATTATGAAGTGTTTATTGTAAAATAGCCTAGTGTCACATGCAAATTTCTGCTCAGATGCTCTAAATATAGTACCAGTCAAACTTTTTGTATTCAGTAGCCATTAAAACGCATTTTGTTTCATCTTTATGTTTAAATATTATAGCCTAACGATGGCTATATAGACATCATTAGATGCGCAATATATCAGAAGGATATTGTCAGAAAAGATTCTGGAGTTGTGTTTTGTAGAAAGCCTTTCTTTAAAGTGGATTTCGTTTTGTATAAATTGTATCTTAATTTTAATCAATGTTTTTAATATATTTGCTTCTTATTTAATAAGAATCAAATATAGCAGACAATAGCCTTCATGCATAGGCGATCATGCATTGCACGGCGCGTCTCATAAATGAACCGAAGCGCGAAATGATATTTGAGTAATGTGTGTATCGTTTAGTTTACAAAATCAAATGATTCAGATTTTTTTTGCCATTGAAATGACTGGGGAAAAGTGTCCCAATCAACCTGAATTCACCCTATACTCTTTGAAATTATAATTGCATTGCATTATATGGTTTTAAATCCCAAATATTTTACTTATAACATTCATCATTACCAATTCAGTTATTTGTATTTACTGAATACTGAATTGTATTCAATGTCACAATAATACTGATTTTTTAGCATGAGACTTCTTTCAAAAACATAAAAAATAGTAGTCAAATCTTTTGATAATTTAAAATATAATAGGCCTTTGTAATGTGTGCCTTTGTTGACTAAATTCTAAATAAACTATAAAAAAAATATTTATTTTGTCCTGTTGCTCTCTCAGTCACATACCTGAGGCTAATTCATTATGCAGGTCGTTATGCGGCTCATTATGGGTTCCTTTGTCTCTCAGGTGTAAATCACAGCATTATTCATGATCATTCACACACCGCATATGCCCTTTGTAAAGAAAAAGTGTCTTTCAAAATGTAAATCAATATATTGCTTTATGTGAACGAGTAGGTACAATGATTCTCACATCAGTTTGAAGCAACAACACCAGTCATAAGTCTTGTGGGCACATATCTATTGTGTATTTGAGGCCTTAATTCAGTGACTTACTTTTTTGTTTTTTCAAAAACCACGCCTAGTTTGTGCTGAATACAGTGTAATGACACTTTTGCCATTAATATGTTTATAAGCAACTGAAAAAAGCACAAATGTCAGAGCATGTCAAAACTTCTAAAGGGTCCCAAAATAGCTCAGACTTCAGACGGTTAACCCTTTAGGCGCCAGAGTTTTTTTCCTAAAACATTCGATTTTGACATCTTAATTTCAAAAGGCTATATCTTAAAAGTGATAAAAGATAGAGACTTTCTGTAAATTAGAGAAATATTAAGGATGACCCAAAGTTTATGTATGGATTACATTTTCCCATCTAATTTCTGTCCATCGTAGATTTTAGAATTTTCATGAAAAGTCACGTTTAAATGATAAAATGCAGCACTTCTTTGCCCCCAAAATGTCCCTCACCTTCTGTATGCTATATTGCACAATACTGAATGCTCAGGTAAATAGTAAATAGTAAACAAACTGTGTAAATCATTACTAATAAATGGTAGAAACAAACCGAATGCATGTAGCGGTTTGCCTTTTGCTGTAGAGATTTTCCATTTACTACATTCAGTAGGCACTCTGATTCCATGTATGGGGCACATGTATATTATTCATATGACACACAAACACAAGTAGACAAGACATGTTTAGTTCAAAAGCTCACTCGCCACGGCAAGGCAAAGATCATGAGTGAGATGACGAGACAAGACGAGAGACAGACGCGCGCGCGCCCGCCGAGTGTGCACAGTTCGGACTACTGTCATTGTCATTGCGACACCCCACCCTGCCTCCACGTTGCCCCCTAACTGTCCTATGAATACTTCAACCTCGTCTAACATACCCAGTGGCATTAGACAAAGTCTCCACCACAATACTGTCGCCGCGATTGTGGAGAGGCACACGGTCAGAAGACAAAGCTTCATGGCTAGCGCGTTCCCCACAACACTAACACACCTGCTAACTTCGCGATGAACACTCCGACCCCGGTAAACATTGTTTCCACCCCTGACATTGGGCAAATGACCATCTACATTGGGCAGAGGATTCACCGTTTGTGCTTGGTGTAGGGCTATACTTTCACTTTCAGAATCATGTCATATTCTGAAGGCAGATATTCCCCTTCAGAATCAGGGTCCGCGAATAGAAGACCCAACACTTCATTGCGGGTAAGCTTTATTGATGCCATTAGAAAATAATAATAATCTAATGCAAATATTCGCTGACGTTGACAATATTGCTCTGATAAAATGGATTACTCACACACTAGCTCCGCGTTTGTTCGCACCGATTCAATGCGCTCCTGCTCAAAGATTTTGTATAGAAGCAAGACGTTTTTTTGAGTCGGGATGAAGTATGACATGTCTGCCATCTAGTGGAGGGGGAGGTCAAACGAAATTTGACACCCTATTTGACAAAATTAGCCGTTTTATTCAGTGCCGCATCTTGTCTAGTAAACTCGACCGTGGCGCCTAGAGGGTTAAGAGCTTGAATTTACAGTTATATAATGAAAGCGTGTCTCCCAATGAAAGAACCAGTTGTTATTGGGCTTTTTAGTGCTACAAAAAACCAAATGCCCCTGATGAATTTTTTAAAGACTTTACCCACGAGTTAAAGCAACTGAGGGAAGGATTTCAATTTTCATTGAACTGGATTCTGTTGTATGTGATACCCCTGCTAGAGCTTTTGTAAAAAATTAAAAAAGCTCACATTGGATATCATGGATGTGATAAATGTTGCCAGCCAGGTGTTTATGTTAACAACCAAATGACATACCCCATAAATGATTTCGTATTGTGTACTGATTCATCATTTTCAGACAGAGTTTACGAGGAGCATCATCATGATGGACCACATGGATTTTCTGGTCTAGATGTCGGCATGGTGACTTAAATCCCTTTAGATTACATGCACCTTGCATGTTTAGGTGTCACACAGAGATTGTTAAATGTTTGACTCAGGGGCCCTTTGAAATTTTGCTTGTCCTCCAGTCTTGTTGATCAGATATATCAAAGTCTAATTCAGATGCGTGCATACATACCAGTTGAATTTGCCAGGAAGCCGAGGTCTCTGAGAGAGCTAGACTGTTGGAAAGCTACTGAACTAAGACAGTTTCTGTTGTATACCAGCTCTGTTGCTCTGGCACCAGATTTAGATAGTGATTTACATAATAACTTTATGTTATTATATACTGGTATTAGCATCCTTGTATGTCGTCAGCTGTGTTCTTTGTTTAACAATTATGCAAACATGTTACTCACAACATTTGTAAGACATGTTGTGGAGCTTTATGGAAAAGATGCCTTAGTGAATAATGTACATGGCTTGGTTCACCTGTCAGCTGATGCCCAACTGCATGGTTCTTTACACTCTATCTCAGCTTTTCCATATGAAAATCATCTCCGTACACTGAAGAAGTTTGTGAGAAAGCCAGAATTTCCTCTTGCGCAGATAATAAGAAGGTTATCAGAGGTTGAAGAAATCAGGACTGTTGAGTTGCCCTGTAAAGCTTTAAGAATGCAACATTATGTTGGACCTGTTCCTGATAGTGGTGGAAATTTCGATTCTTTCAAGAGATTCATTCATTTTCAGTTCGTTCATCAAAATGATTCGTTCAGATTCGTTCACTGATTCGTTCAGTGACTATTTTTTTAATATTACATAAATATCCCAGCAGGTGGCAAAAAGAGTGTCTTATGCGTTATTTCTTAAGTCAACGAACGTATTTACTTACAAAAAATGTATTTGGCTTTATTAAAATGTGTGCATAATCTACTCATTAAATAAAATAAGTCTAAATAAGTGGTTCAGATGACCAAAGCACAAGGTTTTCTTGCATGATTAACATTTAATTGTTTAGTCAGACATTAACACGTTCATATATCTGGGATTATGGTAAACGAACGTGGAGTTATAAACAAGCGTAGCCTAAAACTGCACTTTGCAGCCATCCGCTCTCTGCTTATTGCAAAACGAGACTGATTCACATGCTAAATGACCGACCTACCGGGTACACTGTCTGTCATCCATTTCCACGAACCACTAGTTCGTTCATGAACGAGATGAAGCAGTTCGTTCAATTCGTTCACGAATGAGATGTAGCAGTTCGTTCAATTCGTTCACGAACGAGATGTAGCAGTTTGTTCAATTCGTTCACGAACGAGATCTCTCTCTCTCTCGTTCAGTGATGGGCGTGTTCGTTCAGTAGATCACACCAATTACATGCTCTTCACAGCCCGAACTAGAATGATATTTGCTGACGTGCCGCACATGAGATCTAAACAATACTCACTTTTTTTTAATTGTTTTTAAATTTGATTTTTTACAAAACTATGTACAGTAAAGAAGTCACTTGTTCAAAGTGTAAAGTCTAAAACACAGTAGTGCAATAATACAAAATAAGGGCCACTTTTCTCTTTTCTTTTTTTTTTTTTTTTACAAAAGGAGTATAAAATAAAATATAATAAAATATGTAAAGAGTAGTGTAAAGTTAAATTAAGTAAACATTCAGGTAAAAAATATATAAAGAACACAAATACAATAAAAACTAAGTCTAAAACACAGTAGTGGAAAAAAAAATTAAACAAGGCAAAATTCAATTGAATAAACAATCAAATGTAAGAGAAGCAGGTAAACAGTAGTGCAAATATAAACAGTATATAAAGTGCAAAAAAAATACACACACAATAATAAATAATAAAAAAAACACATTAGTGCAAAAATACTCAAAAGAGCAGCATGGGAAAAAAAACCTAACATATGAGCAGGGATTACAGCAGGATAATTTCAAGTTGGCATTCAAAAACATCAGCTGTCGGGCCTTAGAGGGGCTGATTCTGCTTCTTCTGTCAGAGATTATTTGTCCCATTTTACTGAATACTCTTTCAGATGGAACAGATGTTGCCACAAGGCAAAGCCTTTCCAACATAACTTGGGTCAGTCTAGGGTAAATCAGTGACCGGTTTTGCCACCAGAGTAGTGGGTTGGAGGACCTTGCTAGCAGGGGCTCCTCTGAATAGGAACGTATCTCCAAAAGAGCCTCTGCTGAAGAACTTGATCTTGTCACAAGTCCTGCAACTTGTTCATCAAAATCACCCCATAGTAAACTTTCTTGTGTTTCTTGTCTTGGTGGTAGTGGTGCTGCTGCTGCGTTTTGCTGCTCTGTTTGATGTGCTGAGGAAGACAATCTCACTCTCCCAGTGGCAGTTTTGAGTCTCTGGAAGGCTTCATTTGCTGCATGGTCGTCTGAAAATGCCCTTTTTTTTAACCTTGGGTCCAGTGCAGACGCTTCTGAGAGCAGATGGTGAAATTCCACCTTGTGGAACCTGGTAGCCATGTCTTTGTTCATTGTCTCAAGCATGTCAATGATAGGTTTTCTGAACCCTCCTGATCTCAGGTATCTTGTGCTTATTTTTTGGAGACTCCGTGAGATCACCTTTGAGGCAGTCACATAGCTATAGGGAGCAAAAAACCAATTGAATTTAAATGCAGTATAATAATTATTAATGATTAATACTATTTTTCCAGCATTATTGTAATAACAATGACAGTGCCACTTATAATTTATCTTTACATTTACTGTAAAACTTCAAATAATAGCCCAGGCTTCTATTTACCCAAATTGCCGAACTGCACCGGCTTGAATTTGAAACAGGCGTCTATAAGAGACAGGCCTTTAATTTAGTGTTGAGATGTTCAAGCATGACGGTAGGAGGTTACCACATTATATTACGTTTTATTTATAATTAATTCGAATGTGTTTAACAAATCATTTAATGTAAGAAATGTCTTAGATTATTGGCAGCACAAAAAACGAAACGATGTGACAGCAATGGGCAGAACAATATAAGTTACTGCTAAAATCCATTGAGCGTATGAACTTGTTGCCCGAAACACATCAAAAAGAAAGAATGAAGGCTACCCTGTAAAACAACTGCAATCATGTGATAGAAAATTACTATATTCATCACTATCATAATCCCCGCGATTCTCAATTACAAGTTCATGGGCGAATTCCTCCTCCTCATCGCTTTCCTCCACTTCTCCCTCTCCAGCCTCCGCTAACTCTGCCTTTCTTGCTCGCACTAACAGATCCCGCCCAGATGCGTATGGCTCTCCCTCTTTGAAAACAATGGATTAGGTGATCCTCGCTTCCATCAGAAGCTACTGTCAGGCCACATACCTTAGGATAACATCCCGAAGTTAATGAAATATATCTCCTCCTTCTCCCTCGCACACACAAACACACGCGCACGTCTGCGCGCAAGCATTAAAGGAATTTTTCAGCCGCTCCGTATCCAGCTTTACCCACGCTTGAAATTTGACAACTGTCAGCTTAAATGTCAAATTATACTTTTCTCCATGGTGGTATTGAGAGAATTAAGAAAAACTGAAGACTGAAAGTTCGTTAACCTCTTTGTTATGCTGCCATAGTGATGAGTCGTTCATGAACGGTTCCGTCTGTAACGTGAAATTTAATCAAAACATAGAACAGACGATCTGACGGGTTTGAGAAGATCAAATACAGCCCGATACTAAAAAACAGACCCGGCGTCTATTTGAGACCGGCCTTTATTTACCCAAACCTGTCGTCACACCAGGCGTTTAAAAGAGACAGGCGTCTATTTGGGACTCGGCTATTATTTGAAGTTTTACGGTAGTCTACAAAAGCTGTTTGCAAAACAGTTTTTATAATGTTATAAAAGTAAAATTAAATTAAATAGAATCTGTTATAAAAAAGGATTGTTCTAAGAGTATTGTTTTTACATACCTCTCACCACTAATTTCAACTGTGACTTCTTCAAATGGTTTTAAAACCTCACAGGCCTCTTCCATTTCTTTCCACTCATCCTGTGTCGGAGTTTCCAGGCGGGCATTTACCAGTGCAAGTACGGTGATGATGGCATCCTTGTTACCAATAAATCTCTGTAACATATAAAATGTGGAGTTCCATCGTGTTGGGCAGTCTTGTTTCAATTTGAACTCTGGCAAACCCATCTGGTGCTGAGTTGCCTTAAGTTTTTCAGCTGCCACTGTGCTCCGGTGCATGTACTCCACAATTGCTTTAACCTTATTCAGTGTATTTTGGATTACACTGAGTCCACTTCTCACAATCAAGTTGACTGTGTGGGCAAAGCATGGCAGATGCTTCCATGAGGTTTTGTGAATGGCCAGGGTTATGTTGTGAGCATTGTCAGTGACACAAGCTACTATTTTGTCATTTATGTTCCACTCTTTGGCAATTCTTAAAAGTTTGTCTGCCAGATTGTCTGCAGTGTGCCTTTCAGCAAATTCAAAACAATCCAAAAGACATGACTCCATTTTAAAATTGTCAATGAAGTGGCATGTAACTGACATAAAACCACATGTGGCCCTAGATGTCCAGCAATCTGTTGTGAGGCACACAGCCGGTGCCTTGCCAACTTCTTCCATAATTTGTTCACGAATCCTCAAAAAAAATTCTGGAATAATTCCTTTCGAGGGAACTCACACTGCATCGGAACGACGAATTTGGGGACACTCCCTAAGCAACAGCGTATCTGAAGTATGAATGAAATCAAGCCAATCCTGATTGGTGTTGCGTCATGACGTAACTATGACGGCATACCCGGAAGATACATAAAGGGGAGCCTGTGCATAGTAATGGCAGTTATCGCTCTTCAGCATAGCGCTCTGTGTGAAATCTGTTTATTGTTGTACGTCAGTGAAAAAGAAAAAGTGTGTGTGAAATGGCGACCGCAAGAGATTTTAAGCAGTGTGTGCATCCGTGTCCCCGTTATATGTCGGGCTCGGACACACACTCGCTTTGTGTACAGTGTCTGGGTGTTGAGCATGCTCGGGCGGCTCTTGAGGGAGCCGCCTGTGATCATTGTGAGCGGCTCACACTCAGGCTCTTGCGCTCTCGGCTGGCCGTGTTTGATGAGGCCGGCCAGCCTCGTGAGCCCTCTGGTTCTGGACCCGCAGTCGCCGAGGCGGCTCGGCGTCGCAGATCCTGGGGCTCACAGCAGGATCTATCAGATAGGTTTGGGACTGCTGAGGCACCTTCCCACTCTTCATCTGATGATTCCGAGATTCTCCCTCCCCGTGTGGAAGCCCGCGCTGCGGCTTCTTCCCCCGGGGTGGAGAATCCGGTGTTCATCCTCTCTGGTTCCAAGGAACCGGATGAGGTGGACATCGAAGCGGGTGGTGAAGCACCATATGAGTCACCACTTCACCCACCCGCTCAAGAGGAACTGGTTGAGGTTTTGACCTGTGCGGTGGCCAAATTAAGAATCAATTGGCCACAGGAAATGAGGAAATTCAGCCGCCAAGTAGGCTGGATGACCGATTCCTTTCACGCCGGGCTCAAACACCTCGCCGGGGCTTGCCTTTTTTCCCGGACCTGCACAATGAGTTGTGCAAGTCCTGGAAGAAGCCGTATTCAGCGCGTGTTTCCAATCCCCCTGTATTGGACTATTCCAATGTTCTGGGGGCACGTGTGGCTGGATACGGGACGATGCCGCGGGTGGAAGATGCTCTCGCGGGCTATCTTTCCCCCGAATCGGCGTCGTCGCTGAAAGCCCCGGTACCGCCCACCAAGCCCTGCAGGGACACCTCAGCCTTGGTGGGCAGAGCCTATATGGCGGCTGGGCGGGCTGGTAGTTCCTTGCATACATTATCGATCTTGCAGGCCTACCAGGCTGACCTCCTGAAAGAGTTAGACGAGGGTGAGGGTCCCTCTCCAGGGGATATGTTGGAGCTCCGGCAGGCCGCGGATTTGTCTCTCCGCATCACCAAGGAGACGGCCCGTGCTGTGGGCCGCTCCATGGCATCTTTGGTGACTGTGGAGAGGCATTTATGGCTGAATTTATCGGGGATGAAGGAGAAGGATAAAACCTTCCTCCTAGACTCCCCGATCTCGCCTTCTGGCCTGTTCGGCGACGCCGTTAACACCGTCGTCGACAAGTTCCAGGAGGCGAGGAAGCAGTCAGCGGCCTTCCGCCAATACCTCCCTCGTCGCTCTAAAGGGAAGGCTGCCTCCAGCGGGCAGCCTCAGCCGTCCACCAGTTCCTCGCACCGGCAGGTGCAAAAGCAGAGTGTCGCCTCTCGAGCCCCTCCTCCTGGAGCTTGGCAACAGAGGCAGTGCTCGCACCAGCAGGCTTCCGCACCTATGGCCGATTTAAGAAACGTCCTTCAGGCTAGTAAGGCTGCTGGGAAGAAGTCCTAGCTTCGGCTGGATTTCAAAGAGCGGTCCCCCCCGCGCGAGAACAACCGAGGTTGTCTCCTCCGCGGCGCTCTCGGGAAATCGATGTGGTAATCCCGCCGTCACAGACGCTTCGGGCCACATCGATTTCCCGCGGACGTTCACTGCTCCAGCTGCCTCCGGGAGGACTTGCGGCGGGGCAGTTAACGCGTCCGCACACCGAAAATCGTTCCCAACTGCTCCCTGCCGGTCAGCCGCTTCAGGGGGTACGAGGCTCGGTTGGCACCCGAGGCCAGCCTTGAGAGGCTGGTTCCCTTAGTAGATTATCTCGGCGCGTGGAAACGCCTTCCGAGTATTTCTACGTGGGTCCTGCGTACTGTAGAAAAGGTTTACAGACTGCAGTTCGGTCATCCTCCACCGAAATTCAGTGGAGTGACATGGACTGTAGTGGTACCAGAGCGGGTTCGGGTAATGGAACAAGAAGTAAAATCCTTGCTGGTAAAGGGGGCCATAGAGTATGTTCCTCCGCCAGAGAGGGAGTCCGGGTTCTACAGCTGGTACTTCATAGTTCCAAAGAAGGATGGAGGGTTGCGACATATTCTAGATCTGAGGAATTAGAATCGATCTCTGAGGAGGTTCAGGTTCAAAATGCTCACTATTCCCACCATCGTGAGTCAGATCCGGTCCGAGGACTGGTTCGTCACGATAGATCTGAAGGACGCATACTTCCATATATCCATCCTTCCATGTCACAGGAAGCTCTTGAGGTTCGCTTTCGGGGGCGAGGCGTACCAATATCGAGTGCTTCCCTTTGGTCTAGCTCTTTCCCCACGCACGTTCAGAAAGTGCATGGATGCAGCTCTGGCTCCAATGAGACTCCAGGGCATCCGTGTGCTGAATTATATCGACGATTGGCTCATTCTGGCCCAGTCGTACGATATGGCAGTTCGGCATCGAGATGTCGTTCTAGCCCACATAAAGTGCTTGGGGCTGAGACTCAACACCAAGAAGAGTGTGTTGACGCCGTCCCAGAGAACGACGTTCCTGGGAGTCGTGTGGGATTCGACAACGATGCGGGCGCAATTAGCTCCCGCGCGAGTCGAGACCACGCGGGCGATGGTCTCAGGGTTAAGGCTAGGCCCCAGCATCACTGTCAGGCACTTCCAAAGGGTGCTGGGTCACATGGCAGCAGCGTCCAACGTAATACATTTTGGCCTGCTGCACATGAGACCCCTACAGTGGTGGCTGAAGACCAAGGGGTTTTCCCCCGGAGGGAACCCATTCCGTATGATCAGGGTAACGCGTGTATGCCTTCGTTCCCTAGCCATATGGAAAGAACCTTGGTTTCTGTCCCAGGGGCCAGTGTTGGGAGCGTCCTGTTGCCGGAAATCCGTTTCAACAGACGCCTCCCTCACTGGTTGGGGCGCGGTCATGGACGGCCGCTTTGCGAGGGGCCTGTGGGAGGGCCGTCATTCCTCCTGGCACATAAACTGCCTGGAGATGATGGCGGTCTACAAGGCTCTCAGGAGCTTTCTCCCGGACCTCGGCGGTCACCATGTCCTGGTACGGACAGACAATACATCTGTCGTAGCGTACCTTAACCAGCAGGGGGGTCTGAGTTCGCGCCCTCTATGCAGACTGGCGCATCAGATCCTCCTGTGGGCCCAAGGGAAACTGTTGTCCATCAGGGCAATGTATGCCCGGGGGTCCAAAATCAGGGAGCAGACATCCTGTCGAGGCTGGGGCTGAGGCCCGGGGAGTGGCGACTCCACCCAGAGGTGGTGGAGGCCATGTGCGAGAGGTTTGGCCCAGTGGAAGTGGATTTATTCACGTCTCGAGAGACGACCCACTTTCCACTGTGGTTTTCTCTCACGCATCCGGCCCCACTGGGGCTGGATGCCATGGTGCAGACGTGGCCGAGGCTGCGTCTGTACGCATTTCCCCCGATCGCTCTGCTCCCGGGAGTCCTGGAGCGGGTCCGTCGACAGGGCGCCAACCTGCTTCTGGTGGCGCCACGTTGGCCGACTCGAGTTTGGTTCTCAGACATCATAGCTCTGCTAGCGGGTCAGCCGTGGGAGATTCCTCTGAGGAGGGATCTCCTGTCTCAGGCAGGGGGCAAGATATTTCACCCCCGGCCAGAGATATGGAACCTCTGAGGGGGCCAGATACCTAGAGGCTGGCCTGCCGGCGGATGTGGTTGAGACCTTGCTCAGTTCCAGGGCTCCGTCTACAAGGAGACTGTACAGCCTCAAGTGGAATGTATTTTCCACTTGGTGTAGAGAGCGTGAGGTGGACCCAGTTAACTGCCCAGTGGCTTCAGTGCTGGAGTTCCTCCAAGACCGTTTCTCTGCAGGGCTTACCCCGTCCACACTCAAGGTGTACGTGGCTGCCATTGGGGCTTTCCACACACCGTTGGGTGATGGGCCTTTGGTTAGGCACCAGTTGGTTGTACGGTTCCTCCGTGGGGCTCGGAGGATGAGGCCTGTGGCTCGTTGAGTCCCAACCTGGGATCTGGCAGTGGTTCTCGAAGGATTGGCTGAGGCCCCCTTCGAGCCGCTAGAGTCAGCAGACCCAAAGAGCTTGACCCTTAAGATGGCCTTTCTCTTAGCCATCACTTCTCTGAGGAGAGTGGGGGACCTTCAGGCCTTGGCGCTTACGCCGACTTGCCTGGAGTTTGCCCCTGGCGAAGTGAAGGCCATCTTACACCCTAGGGCCGGCTATGTACCCAAGGTGCCGTCAAGCGTGGTCAGGCCTTTGGTTCTTCAGGCATTTCATCCTCCGCCTCACGTGACGGCGGAAGAAGGGAGACTTCACCTGCTCTGCCCAGTCAGAGCCCTTAAGATATATGTGGAGAAGTCTGCACAGTGGAGGAAATCTGAGCAGCTATTAGTGTGTTTTGGTTCATCTAAGAAGGGGCTGCCTGCGTCAACCCAGACTATCAGTAACTGGATTGTCCAGGCAATAGCCATGGCCTATCAGGTGCGCAATCTGCCTTCACCTATGGCCGTGAGGGCGCATTCCACCAGGGGCATGGCCTCCTTGGTGGCCCTCCTTTCTGGGGTCCCTTTGCAGGACATTTGCGAGGCAGCCGGATGTGCTACTCCGCACACTTTTATTAGATTTTACAGTCTGCACCGCCCTGCGACGCCTGGTGCTAGGCTACTCCAGTCCTAGCTGTGCCCAGTCTCCGGCTTCACACTAGGACTGATGCTACCTTCGGTGTGGCCTAGTGGGTACTCGTTCCCCAAATTCATCGTTCCGATGCAGTGTGAGTTCCCTCGAAAGGGAACGGCTCGGGTTATGTATATAACCCTTGTTCCCTGAGAAAGGGAACGAGCACTGCATCTCGTCGCCACACCTCGGCAGGCCTGGAGCGCATGCTTCATCGCGATAACTGCCATTACTATGCACAGGCTCCCCTTTATGTATCTTCCGGGTATGCCGTCATAGTTACGTCATGACGCAACACCAATCAGGATTGGCTTGATTTCATTCATACTTCAGATACGCTGTTGCTTAGGGAGTGTCCCCGTGCTCGTTCCCTTTCTCAGGGAACAAGGGTTATATACATAACCCGAGCCGTTTGCCTGCTGGGCAATGTATAGGAGGGGTTTAAGGCCTTTGTAAATGCTTTGAATCCTCTGTCCTCCACAATGGAAAAAGGTTGCAGATCCAATGCAATCATCCTTGCCAGGTCCTCATCCACTGTCTTTTGTATCAGTGGGTCAATTGTACAAACTTTGGCCCAACTGTTGGACTTTTAGTTTTCACAAAGCATATTAATGTCAATCCTGCAAGAAAAATAAATGTTAATTAAAATTTCCTTCACAGGAGTTAGAGCATTGAGTGTGCGGAGGGAAATAATGCTGCCTTTACAACCTCTTATAATTTTCCTACTTCCCACTTCTGATGTTGTGATTATGAAAATTATGCCTTAATAAACAATGCCAGTTTCAATTGTCAGTTCAAGGTCATTGGTAATCACACATAATCTCTCTCTGACACACAATTTTTAAAAAAAGAAAGAGGGAAAAAAAGATTTAAAATTATTCAGTTCAGAATCGACTATGGAATTGGAGTAGAAGTCAATTCCAAAAATATGGTGAGGATGTGATGATCGATTCTACTTGTTGTTTTGCATGGAATTTGCATAAAAATACATAGCTAGTGTTTCTTTGATTTTGCTGAATGGCGTTGTTGTACAGAGACAGCTGTCAGCTAGATTTCATTTCAACTGACACAACTTTAAGTACAAACAAAGGTAGGACTTGCATAGAATGTCTTGTTCAATTTCTAAACCAGAAAAACACAATATTTATACAAAAACCAAACAAAAGAAATCCTCCCAAATGGTATTACACAGCTAATGAAAAGCCATCATCAAGAGTTTTGGAAGAAATTAAATATTAATGCTTGATTTGAAAGTTGATGCAGTCTAATTATTCTTCCCTAAAAGTAAATATATCAGACCAATTGTCCATTGGAAACAAGCAGGGTTCTTGCAGGTTTCAGAAAGTCAAATTTAAGACCTTTTTAAGACATTTTAAGACCATAAAGATTGAAATTTAAGACCTATACGACGACGCATTACCAAAATTATTTAAATCAAAGAAATAATAAAAAAAAGCAATGACATTAGTAACCCTCCACAGCCAACAACGTGCCAAATGCCCAAAACCTTAGGCCCAAAATGAAAATAGACTAAAACAAACTTGCCCTCAAATAGAATAGATTACAAAACAGCATATTAATAGCCTAATAGAGATTGAACTGGGGATGCACTAGGGAGATAGGATAAACTAGGGATGCACGATTTGGGGAAGATATCTAATTGCGATTATTCTGGTTAAAATGCAAATTTTTTTTTTTTTTTTACAAATGAAAAGTGTATGCATATAACATTTTATATATTAATGTTTATATATTAACGAGACTAATAATAATGATTATATTCAATAAATATAAATATTTAACAAAATTAGAAATATTACTATTACAATAACATTTTAATTATTAAAAATAGAGTATTTAAGAATAAATATAACAATATAATAATAATACTAATAAAATAAAATAACATTTATATTTTACAGAAAACTTATTTTACAAAAAATACCTGCAGACAGCCTATGACTAAAAATCATTAGAAAGGTCTAAAGATTTATGGTAAAAAATAAAATGAAAAAATAAAGAAATTCTGTGCTTTTTATCTGTGATATAAATTTCTTAAAGTCTATGTATTTAATATGAAATATGAGCCTCTTATGCATCCACTGTGGGGGAAAAACTGTACATTGGAGAAAAACATATGGGTTGTCATATAAATGTATTTAGAGAGAAGTATTATTTTTCATATTTGTTACCCAAACTTTCATTCATACTGGAAGCCAGAGGGCGCCCTCGAGCAGAAACTCCACATTTCCCTCAGAGAAGTAATCCTAAGCCCTAATGTGAAGCTAGCGATGTAGGATAAACTGAAGATAGAAACGCTTTGACTGATGAAACGAAGACAATAAACACGACTGCATCAAGCTATGGTGTATTTGAGTTCTTCAAGCCTTCACTATTGTCATAATAATAAGGTATGCAGTGCTGATTGAGTGCAGACGTTATCACTGTTTAGAATAATATAAAACAATGCATGTATGCCTCATTCTGTCCAGAAAAATACAACGTTATTAAATGTAGACGTATTTTGCGGGCAGGTAATTGCATTTATCATGGGATTTGTAGTTTTATCACCGAGTACGTGTACCAACACCCCCAGAAAGAACTACAACACACCGAACGAACGCTCTGAGGGCGGCGCAGCAAAGACTCTAGAGCTCCGCTTCGAGCTCCGCTTTCGCGATTCGATACTTTTTTGCTACAGTGTAACGTTAATAACTTTCTGCAGCCAGCATTTCTGGAAATGAACGAGGAGAACACTTTTTTTAAGACCTAACTAATTTAAATTTAAGACCTCGGGTGAAAATCTGGCCGTTTTTAAGACGTTTTAAGGCCTTAAATTTAAAACATTTAATTTTAGACATTTTAAGACTTTTTAAGACCCCGCGGGAACCCTGAACAAGATTTTTCCAATAGAGTGAAATTCTTTTGGAATGCTCAAATGTCTGAAATTGATTGAATATGAAATTGAAACAGCTTTATTAACTGTATTTTCTGTATTTCCAATAAAGTGAAAGAAGTTCACTTAAAAGTTCTAAACAAAATATACCAATTTTTTTAATATATGCTGATTTTTCTAAATTATCGACATTAATAACTACTGATTCCTGATTTCTTGAAGTATTCTAAAAACATTATTGCAAAGATAAACAAGCCTACACATTTAAATTAGTGTGTTTTCATGTGTATGTTAGAGATATAAAATGATAATATGCATTTCATTCAGGTGTGACATCTGTGTTGTTGCTCACAGGCTTTTCAATCTGACACACAGACACTGAGGAGTTGAAAGGATGAACCATGAACCCAAATCCAGCATAGAGAGACTCTGTGAAGGAGGATGTGAATGTGTGTATGTGTGTGAATGTGTGTGTGTCAGAGATGCCGTAGAAGGATAGAGTGCCGGCTGGCATGTCCACATATACTCCTGCCCTCTTACAGGAGCTTGAAGGGACACGAGTGTTAGTACACTTATAACTGTGCCAGACATGGAATGTGTCATCATGGCAAGCTAGGCACCAGGAGTTTTTATTGAATCCAAACACAGTGTCTTCACACTTTCCTTTCCTGCCGATTCCTTTATATGCCACTGTTATATCAGTACATCCGCTCCATGTAGCCTCAAAGTAACAGCGTCCAGACAGACTCTCTCTACACAGAGCATGGGGACGCTTATCAAATCTCTCTGGATGATCAGGATATGACTGATCCTCTTCCACATATATCACCTTTTTGTAATCTTCAGACAGAATGAGATTATTGTGTGCTGTGTTTGGATCCAGTGTGAGATCACAGGCATCTGAATACAAGAAGAGAGAACATTTACTTTATAAATACAAGAACAACTAAAGCTGTGTGTGTGTGTGTGTGTGTGTGTGTGTGTGTGTGTGTGTGTGTGTGTGTGTGTGTGTGTGTGTGTGTGTGTGTGTGTGTGTGTGTGTGTGTGTGTGTGTGTGTATAGACGTACATTTGTATGGTCCTGCAGTAATCCTGATCTCTCCTCCATGATCCACACTATAAAACACAGAGTGTCACATTTTGCACATTTTATACAATCAGCAATCGCACACATTTGTTTTTGTATCTTTGTGGCGTTTTCCCTTGAACTTTCATTGTTTTATACTGGGCTAAGTATATTTTCTGTACCCTTACCCTAACAACATAACCCCATACTGGAACCTAACCCTCAAAGAATAATCTGTTTTCAGTGGAGACCATTGGTTGGTCCAATGTAGTTGATTTCAAGATTTTACTATCCTTAGAGGGACATTTGGACCACACAATGTAGGTCACACTAGTACACAATTTATCAACACGAGGAAACATCTCTGGTTATGCATGTGACCTCCGGTTGCTGAGATGAAGGGAATGAAACACTATGGGGAAACTCCTTTCTCTGATCTATCTTGAAACCTGTGTATGTGCACATATTCTATTGTGTCTTTTACAAATTAAATATCTATATATGCAGAGGACATGTTCGGTTCATTTAGTTTTGTCATGTGTTACTGGCCACGATATAACTCATGTGACCGTGTTGTGAAGTCCTCGAGATCCTATTGTGAGGGAATCTCTTTTTCTGCTTGGCCCCTTAGTTCCAGTTAAAGGAACTCTTAAAGGTGTATAGAATGAAAAATGTAATTAACATTAAGTTAAATAACAGGAGTTCAGTACATGTAAATCACATACAGTGAGTCTCAAACACCAATGCCTCCTCCTTCATATATAAATCTAATTTGTGAAAAACACCACGGAAAAATAGGCAAATCTCAACTTAACACAGAGAATTATGCAATCGTCGGGATCATTAATATGTACGCCCCCAACATTTACATATGCAAGCGCATGTTCACTGTCAGGCGAAACTGCGCAGCCGTATCATCTCTGCAGGTAAACAAGCGTCACGCGAGGATAGCAAACATGGCAGATCACTCCTTAGTTGCCCTGGCTGTGTGTTTCGAGTCGTTGTCATGCTGGAAAACCCAGCCACGACCCATCTTCAATGCTCTTACTGAGGGAAGGAGGTTGTTGGCCAAGATCTTGTGATACAGGGCCCCATCCATCCTCCCCTCAATACGGTGCAGTTGTCCTGTCCCCTTTGCAGAAAAGCATCCCCAAAGAATGATGTTTCCACCTCTATGCTTCACGGTTGGGATGGTGTTCTCGGGGTTGTACTCATCCTTCTTGTGGTGCCCCCCTGAGCACTTGGTGCCCTACACGCAACGCGTGATGCGCGTAATGGGAGTGGCGGCACTGCCCAGACCGAGGGAGATTGACCGTCATCTTGAACTTCTTCTATTTTCTAATAATTGCGCCAACAGTTGTTGCCTTCTCACCAAGCTGCTTGCTTATTGTCCTGTAGCCCATCCCAGCCTTATGCAGGTCTACAATTTTATCCCTAATGTCCTTACACAGCTCTCTGGTCTTGGCCATTGTGGAGAGGTTGAAGTCTGTTTGATTGAGTGTGTGGACAGGTGTCTTTTATACAGGTAACGAGTTCAAACAGGTGCAGTTAATACAGGTATTGAGCGGAGAACAGGAGGGCTTCTTAACCCTCTCGAGTCGGCCGTCGCGCCGGCGTGATTGGCTTGATTTTTTTCTTATCAGTGCCAAAGAGACTCAAATAACTGTCGTTTTTTATCATTCAGGCAAGTGTTATACATCATTATAATCTGTTAAGTTTCTATTTTTTTTTGTGTAAAGTCACAATAAAAACAAATTGCTGTGCTTTTTGCAAAATAAGGGAAACGAACATGATTCGCGATCTTCAGCCTCTCTCTCAATGATGTCTAATCTGATTCTCTTCAGAAAATGACCTCTAGCTTAGTGAGAACTTGACACAAAAACATGAGACAAATGTCTAATGAAACGTTGAAATGTCAGGTTTTAAATCATGTAAATCAAAACGAAAAAAAATATTCTGTGTTTATGTAATCTGTGTGAAAAGTGAGAGATATCAGTCAACTCATTACTGCCTCATTACCCGCTAATGCCTGAGTAAAGAAAAAGTGTTTAACAAAATGTAAATGAAAATATTGTTTTATGTGAATGAGTAGGCTCAATGATTCTCACCAGTGGCGGCTCCAGAGATTTTATGTTGCAGGTGCTATGGGGATGCTCAACACTTAAGAGAAGGTGCTTTGAATTTTGCGGCGTCATTATGGCATTATGGAGTCGCATTGGACCACCCTGGTATATATTAATGCGTACACGCCCGCATTAACTTTAACTTTAACCGGTGAACTTTAAGCAGCCATTCTGAACCAGTTATCACTTTTTTAAATTTCAAAAATGTTTATTTTTTTATTAATTTACTTAAATTATGACTAGATTATCATGTAATTATTTGTCCCATTTTTATCTAAATATTTTTTAAATGTCAAACTTTATATGACAGGATTATTTATTATGTATGATTAATATAGCCTAGCTAAATTATAAATTAATAATAAGATTTATTAGGCTATAATCTATTAATTACCCTGTCTAAAAAATTTATAATTCTGACTGCCAAGCTCTGATAATGTATGGAATATTATATTATATATTATCCATTAAAAAAAACTATAGGCCTATACCTTTAGAAGCACGGATGTGTCTGTCACATAGACCGGTCTGTCACCGCAGCTGCTTTAAGTCAGTCAGTCTGAGACACTGAAATGCTTCTCATAAAGTGTGCAGTTGGCCTGAAGTTCATCATGAGTTACTGGACAGACCCATTGATACCTTTTTGATATCCAGTTCTATATCTGGAGATCTTGCGTTCAAACGGTGGACGCTACGCGAGCTCGACATGTTTTTAAAATAACGCGCAAGTTTACAGGCACACTGGCACAGCGCATGTTCTCGAGACTCCACCGCTATGGCAACAAAGCCGCTAAAACGCGATCACGCACAAATGAGCTTCTCTACTACTTATTGTGAAATTGATTTCTTTATATTTGCTATACGTATTCTCCACACTGCAAAATCTGTATGTTAATTGAACTATGTGTGGACCTATGTAAAATATGGGACAATTTGCATCCCGTATTGGTTTGATACGGGACGCGTCATTTTGCTTGTTAATACAGGACGATTCCGTATTTTACGGGACGGGTGGCAACCGACCTGCAGCACAAACCATAACATCATCAATGGAAACCGCCGCCACCGATTCTCCGTCTTCAAGTTCATCCCCAGGATTTTCTTGTTCCTGAGGCTCTGTGACGACGAGTTGTATCTGCACCTTCACAGTCTCGTTTCAGGATGTGACTCAGAACGTGGACGTTTAGGGAGCAAAAAACGATCCATTTTGGTGTAACGTTATTTTACTTTGCTAAAACTCGCTATCAAAAACAAGCTGAAATTAGTTAAGGTCAGAGGTTCGCGGGCGCCGAGCCCATTGGCCAAAGAAGATCACCTGTTTGGGCCTCATGTTATTTTAGACTAAAATATATATAATTTTAAATTATTATTTAATTCCTATTTTAAAAACATGAAAAAGAATATTCAAACATGACATTAAAATATAAATATAAAAAAATTACAGACATTTCTTGGGGGTGCTGGGCAGGTGCTATGGCTATTATAGGGGGAGCTGCAGCACCACCTAGCCCCCCCCTGGCGCCGCCACTGATTCTCACATCAGTGTAAAGCAAAAACTCTAAACAAAAACACCCAATAATCAAAGGGCTTGTGAACACATATCTATTGTGTGTTTTGAAGCCTTAATTTTAATTTTTTTTTTTAGTTTTTTCAAAAATTATGCATAAACATTATTCTCTCAAAAATACAAGCATGTACATACATGTTGCTTACATATTATGGTAGCCCAGTTTGTGCTGAATACAGTGTAATTACACTTTTGCCATTAATATGTTAATAAGCAACTGAAAAATGCACAAATGTCAGAGCATGTCAAAACTTCTAAAGGGCCTCAAAACAGCTCAGACTCCTAGGGGTTAAAGAAAAACTAACAGGCCTGTGAGAGCCGGAAATCTTACTGGTTGATAGGTGATCAAATACTTATGTCATGCAATTAAATGCAAATTAATTATTTAAAAATCATACAACGTGATTTTTTTTCTTTCTGGATTCTCACAGTTGAAGTGTACCTATGATAAAAATGACCGACCTTTACATGCTTTGTAAGTAGGAAAACCTGCAATAACCTGGGATTACCCACTGTATGTATGTATGTATGTATGTATGTATGTATATACATATATATATATTTATTAGGGCTGTCAAGGGATTAATCTTGATATAGACCTATACTATAGATGTAGATCTCGATATAGATATATGGATGTAGGCCTATATAAATATACAAATATTTCTTAAATATATACATGCATGTAGGGATGTCACAAGGTCCGGTACTTCGGTACCAAGTCGAGTATACTCGGTACCCGCAGCTGCGTTCAGTCGCTTCTGTGTTTAGTATATATTTGGCTACAGTCTGGAGCCCTGCGCTTAGATAGTGTCTGTGAATATTAAACTGCAAAATACTATTTAAATATTACTCCTCCATGTTCTGCGTCCCTGTGTGAATGACGGGGCACAGAGGCGCAGGCCACTTGCTGGCTGTCATTGTAGTCGATTCTCATTTAACTTTTGATGCAATTAGTTCATGATGCAACCTTATGTTTGGAGCATGCACATTAACAAAAAGTAATTTAACAATTGTAATAAAAGTTAAGTTATTTGTAATGTTTTCAGTTCCAATATTCTTAGATATTCTTTTGTTTCAAATATTTTTATTAGAGCACATATTCACATCGTTATATTATCTACATCATACACAAGAGTATAATGTATATCCACATAGAAATATGTGCAGATAGGACCTACTGTCCTCTTTTTGTTTTTAGAACAAACAACAACGGTAAAAGAAGAACAGAATCAAATCAACAGATAGACATACAGAGTACAGAAAAAAAACCTAGATAATCCCTCTTCCCCACCCTACCCAGCCTTATCCTTCCGTCTAAATACTACTATATTATAGTTTGTGGGAAACATTAATTTCCACTGTCAGATGAGAGATAGTGAATGAGAGGTGACCACATGTTACTTTTATGTTGTTTTCAAAGTGTGGGAGTTTATCCATAATAATATATTTTATTCTCTCTAAGTAGAGAGTGTTAGTAAGATCATTAAGCCATATCTTTGTGGAGGGTGTTTCTTTATTTTTCCAATGCATGAGAAGTAGCTTCTTTGCGGTGATGAGACTATAGGACAGGAAGCATTGTTGGTAGTTGTTTAACCTTTTAATATCGTCTGAAATTCCTAAAATAATAATGTGTGGATTAGGCTCCAATTGTATTTTAAGTATCCTAGAAATTAAACTGAAGATATTAAACCAAAAGATCTTAACCTTGGGACACAGGACGAAGCTGTGAAGCAACGTGTCTTCTACAACAAGGCATCTGTCACATAGAGGGGATATCTCAGGGTATATTTTGTGTAACCTCTCCTTAGAATAGTGAAGACGATGTAGAATCTTAAAATGAATTAAGCAGTGCCTAGCATTATTAGAACATCGATGAGTATGTTCCAAACTCTTTTCCCATAGAGGGTCTGGGATCACAGTGCCCATTTCTTCCTCCCATTTTGTTTTTATGGAAGTGGAGATCACTGGAGTGATAGACTGCAAAGTGTCATAAATATAAGATATCGATTTTTCTGAGCAAGACATGGGTCGGAGGCATCGATCAAAACAAGAGCCTGAGAAGGTGTCAAAATTTTGCAAATATTTTCTTACATAGTTTCTAATTTGCAAGTATCTAAAGAAACTACTACCCGGTATATTATATTTACTCTGTAATTGTGCAAAGGATGCAAAAATGCCATTAATGTATAACTCTCCTATTGTATGGATGCCTCTGTTCATGCAGAGATTAAAAGTTTTATCAAGAATGGATGGAGGAAACGTAGGGTTTCCAGTGATAGGTAATGCATAAGATATAGGTTTCAACTTAAAGTGTGAATTGATTTGTTTCCAAATACGCACTGTACTATGGATCATCACATTGCTATTGTACAAAGACTTCTCAATAGTGTAAGGTGCCAGAAGGATGGCACCTATAGAGTTAGGCTGGCATGCCTCTTGTTCTAATTCGAGCCAGTTTGGTGGGGTGGTGTTATCCAGCCAGTACGCCATAATCTTGATATGTGAGGCCCAGTAATATGATAAAAAATTCGGGAGTGCCAAGCCTCCTTCCATTTTAGACTTGCAGAGGTGTTTCTTGCCTATTCTGTGGGTTTTGTAGTCCCATAAGAAAGGGAGCACAATCGAGTCAAGTTTTTTAAAGAAAGATTTGGGGAGAAACACTGGAATGTTCTGAAATAAATATAGTAATTGGGGCAAGAAAATCATTTTGATAGCATTCACTCTGCCAAGTAATGATATTGGCAAGGTCTTCCAGAACTGTATATTTGATTGTAATTTAGACAGCAGTGGTGGGAAATTCTCCTTAAATAAATTAGAGTGGCATTTTGTAATCTGAATTCCTAAATACGTGAATTTTTCTGAAGAAACACTAAAAGGGAGGTTCTGTAACCAGGCAATATTCTGCACCTGCATGGGCATTAGCTCGCTTTTATTCCAATTTATCCTGTAACCAGAAAAGGTCCCAAATGAATTTATTTCAGTGAGTATCTGTGAGATTGTTTTTTGGGGTTGAGAAATAAATAATAAAACATCATCGGCATATAATGAGATTTTGTTTATAGATTTTTGTGTATTATAACAATGAATTAGAGGGTCTGAGCAGATACTCACAAGGGGTTCGATTGCTAAAGCAAAATTTAAGGGAGAAAGAGGGCACCCTTGTCTCGTTCCTCTATGCAGTCTGAAATGGGGGGACAATATTTGATTAGTCAGTATCTGTGCACAGGGGTTGTTGTAAAGGAGCTTTATCATTGATATGAATTTTTCTCCAAAATTAAATCTCTTTAAAATTTCAAATAGATACGGCCACTCGACTTGGTCGAATGCCTTCTCAGCATCGAGTGAAAGGATGGCTAGCTCTTCTTGTGGTCTATTAGTAGCATACATGATATTAAATAAACGTCTAAGATTGAAAAAAGAATTTCTACCTGGTATAAAACCAGTTTGGTCTGGATATACTAATTTATCTAAGAGGGGGCTCAATCTATTGGCCAAAATTTTAGAAAATAATTTCCCATCTTGGTTTAATAAAGAAATAGGTCGATAAGAGCCAACCTCTTCTGGGTCCTTACCCTTTTTATGTATCACTGTAATAACCGCTTCTGTTAAAGTAGGAGGTAGGACACCATCCATGTGGGCTTGAGTGAACACCCTGTGTAGATATGGGCACAGGGTTACATCAAATTTTTTATACAGCTCACCTGGAAGGCCATCAGGGCCTGGAGCTTTATTATTTTTGAGTGAAGTAATAGCCTTTTTAACTTCTTAAACAGAAATTTCAGAGTTCAGCTGAGCTGCCTCATTTTCATCTAGTTGGGGGAGATTGCACTTATTTAAGAAAACTTGCATGGCTGTATGGTCTGTATTACTTTTGGAAGTGTACAATTTTTTGTAGAATTGGAGAAATCGGTCATTAATGTCCTTGGGTTTAATCAGAATCTCACCTTTATCAGATTTAATTTTATGTATCGTGCGATCATTTTCCTGTTTTCTGAGTTGCCGGGCTAAGAGTCTATGTGGCTTGTCATTAAACTCAAAATGTTTTTGTTTTGTATATAAAAATGCCTTACTAATCTTTGCAGAGAGTATCTTGCTATATTCATATTTTAAGGCAGATATCTTTTTGTGCAAGTCACAGGAGGGAGTTTTGGCATTCTCTTTATCCAGGAGGTTAATTTGGTTGTCTAGTTCGAGTAATCTAGCTTTGTTCGTTTTCCTTCTAGATGCTTCAAATGAAATTATAGAGCCTCTAATAAATGCTTTGAATGCCTCCCATAGAACAGAAGGGGTGGTTTCTGAATTATCATTAGTATCAAAATAAAGGGATATCTGAGATTTTAGATAATCACAGAACTCTTTTTCGGTTAATAAAAGAGGGTTTAGCCTCCAGTTCGTCTGCGGCTTCACAATGTTTTGAATATTCAGAGTACACGTAAGGGGACTGTGATCGGAGATCAAAATGTTGTGGTATTTCGGATTTACAGCATAAGGTGTTAGTTTTGCATCTATAAGAAAATAATCTATCCTGCTGTAAGAGTTATGTGTTGCAGAATAAAAGGAGTAATCTCTACTAGTCGGGTTGGCTATTCTCCATATGTCAGACAGATTAGTATTTTTGATAAATGTATTAAGAAAGACACTTGAATTACTCTTCTCTGCTCTGCGAGTGGAAGATCTGTCTAAATACGGATCTAATACGCAATTGAAGTCCCCTGCAATGATCAAGTTCGTCCGGGATAAATCTGGTATAAGAGACATTGCCTTCTGAAAAAATAATGGATTGTCTATATTTGGAGCGTATATGTTCATCAAGGTGAGAGGTGTAGAATATATTTCCCCAGTTACAATCAGAAATCGACCTTCCTTATCAGATATTGTATCTTTGTGAATGAAGGGAACACCTTTCCTTATCATAATTGCTGTTCCTCTTGCTTTAAAATTAAATGATGAGTGGTAAACATTATTAATCCATTTACACCTTAAACTGATATGAGAGTCTTTTTTCAAATGGGTTTCCTGTAAAAATATAAGATCTGGTGCCAAAGATTTAAGATGGGCAAAGATTTTACCTCTTTTAATTGGGTTGTTAAGTCCACGCACATTCCAGCTAGCTAAGGTTACACCGCTCCTTCCTTCTCTTGTATTCAGATAATTTTGTATAGGCATATCAGAAAAATAGAGTAAATAGCTGTTCCAATTAGTACACTTTCAAATTGTGATTTTATAGTACTTAGACGGCTAAGTCCCACCCCCCACTTCCCCATCCTATAAACTCTTTAAAACCCTCTAGAACAAACTGCGAAAACAAAGAATAAGAACATTTCTAGCCAGTACTAAACAAACGTATGGAGCGGAAGTACTTCGGGAAGCAAAAAATAAAAAGGTTAATGAGAGAAAATTAAATAAGAAAAGAAAATTAGTCTAACCAAAAAAAAGCTATTACTTCCCTGAGCTTTTACTGTTAACCCTTGTTAACCTTAGTAACTAGAGCTTCTCAAATAGCTTGTCAGATTAATTTAAATAAAACAAAAACATTTATACTGTAAGCAGAGGTGGACAAAGTACACAACTCCATTACTCGAGTGAAAGTAAAAGTACTACTGGTCAAATATTACTCCGTTACAAGTGAAAGTTGTTAAAAACTATTTTTACTTAAGTAAAAGTACAGAAGTACTTGCTTTTAAAAGTACTTAAGTATCAAAAGTAAATTTCCTTTTTTATGTCAATGCATCATTTTATTATTGTTGCATTGTTGTATAAATGCACGCTATGCCATGGTGGTTTAAGCCAGTCAGTTATGCTCCATCCGACATGCTAGCATACGACCACCTTGAACTAATTTAAATACTTAAGTTACAAAGCTTTTTACAAGACTGCTGTCACTTTAAGGCAGAATGCACAAATCCTACACACTGATACACATCCGATAATCCCCCAACTGTTTACGTTCACTTAAGACATAATCAACTTTGTTTACTTGAATACTTTCCAAAATGAAAATGTTGACATTTTGTGTGTATTGGTCTGTTTAAGTGCGAAAAAAACACAAAAGAAAGCTCTATTCAGTACTCGTGCTCTGGCATCTCAGATGCACAAAAAAACAGACTTCAGATTCATCCATATGTCTATGCTTCTTTTTCTCCCAGACATTTACATTTTGCTTAAAGAAGAAAAAAACCATCCACTGACTTGCAAAGCTACTACAGAAACGACTTTTGACTTTGAGGACCTTGATAGAAATGTAGTGGAGTAAAAAGTACGATATTCGTCTTTCAAATGTAGTGAAGTTAAAGTAAAAGTTTCCCTAACAAATAATACTTAAGTAAAGTACAGATACTCAAAAAGTGTACTTAAGTACAGTACTCAAGTAAATGTACTTTGTTACTGTCCACCTCTGACTGTAAGGTATAAAACGATGTGTGGCCTAACGCACAGTCTCACCAAATTTCGATGGATTGAACCCGTATGTTAGTATAACTGCTCTGTCCATTTAGCTGGGCCACCTGATGTGTCACTTCCTCTGTCAATATATATTGTGGCTGCCCAAAATGTTTCTCAGCGTAATCTTGAGCTTCCTTTGGGTCGGTGAACGACATTTTCACTCCTCCGTGTGTCACCATCAGCCTGGCAGGATAAATCAGTCCGTATCTGACGTCTGATCTTCCTCGTAACATTTCTCTAACTTTAGTGAACGCCGCTCTCTGCTTGACCACAGAGGGAGGGAAATCTGGAAATATGTGTATTTTCCGCCCTTGGTATTCCAGCTTATTCTTTTCTATGGCCCTGCGTAGTATTTCCTCACGGACGTGGTAGTAGTGAAGTCTTAAGATGAAGGGTCGTGGGGGGTCCTCTGGTTTCGGTTTCTGGCGGTTTATCCTGTGTACGCAATCTATCAGTGATCGCTCCGGCAGAGACAGCGTTTCGGATAGGAGTTGTGAGATGAACTCTCTGGGTCGAGGCCCCTCTTTTCCCTCCGGTATTCCTATAATCCTAATATTGTTCCGTCTTGATCGCGCCTCGAGGTCCTCACATTTTTCATCCAGATGTTTAACTTTAGTTGTCCACTGTAGATTGCAGTGTGGAGAGGATGTCGGAGTGGGAAGAAGCGCTTTCTTCCAGTTCTTTTAATGCGGTCTCGTGTACTGATGATATGCCTCTCAGATCAGAGATAGATTTCTGGACGTTTTCATTAAGTGATGAAATCTCGCCCCTGATGGCAGCAGAAACTTCTGTGATGCGGTTTTCTATGGTGGCACAAACCTCTGATCTGATCCGGTTCACATCTGCACTTAAAGCAGCGATTGCCACGAGCACCATCTTATTAGAGGGTTCATCCACAGTGTTGTCATTAGGGATGTAACGATATTGACGATATCGCGCTATCGCGGTGGTAAACGTGTCTCGATATCATCGTGGTTGGGTTACAATATTAAAAGGACAGGTGTCCGTCAAAAAGCAAGAGGAATTAACAGTCCCGCGGAACAAATCATTGTTAACTACATAGACCATGATCCTTTGCGCTGTGTCGTCACAACAACCGTTTTTAAGCCTATAGGATTGCACGCTGCACGCTGTCCACGCAAGCTCACAGCAAGCCAGCATGGCCGACAGCGATACTTGTAAGGATGAAAACAACAACACCGAAGTTGAGATTGTGCCAGCCCCTGCAGCTTTTAAATCAGATGTCTGGAAACATTTTGGTTTCGCCGTGTCAAAAAACGCAAAAGGAGAGAAGGTGGTGGACAGACAATGGACTATGTGCAAGCACTGCCACAGTAAACTGCGATAAAACACAGGAAACATGCAAAGTCATCTGACGACCCATCATCCCGAAAAGTTTGCAGATTCTCTCACAAAGAAAGTCCTGTCCGGTCAAAAAACCCTGAAGGAGGCATTTTCAACAACTATGCCACACAACAGCGCAAGGGCTCAAGAAATCACGAGGTACATCGCGAAATACATAGCGTGTGATTTACGTCCCTTTTCTGCAGTAGATGGCAAAGGATTTAAAAGGTTAGTGGCCAAACTTGAGCCGAAGTATCAAATGCCGTCGCGGCCTCATTTTAGTCAAACTGTGTTCCCTGCCCTTTACCGTGAGACAAAAGAACGTGTCATGTTGAACCTTAAACAGTCTGAGTGCATTGCTATTACCACTGATGGGTGGACTTCCAGAGCGACTCACAGTTACATAACTATTACGGCACATGTTTTGACGAGTGAATGGGAAATGCAGAGTTACGTTTTACAAACTAGACAGCTTAGCGAATCACACACTGGCGTAAACATAGCCGAAGTCCTTAAATCTGCAGTCAAAGAGTGGGGGCTGGACAAGATTGGAACAAGGATCGCTGTTGTTACTGACAACGCAAGCAACATGCGAGTAGCAGTAAAGGAAGCCGAACTGTCCCCTCACATACGGTGCTTTGCGCACACACTAAACCTGGCATCTCAAGCAGGTTTAAAGGTCAACGCAGTGAGCCGCCTCCTCGGTAGAGTCAGACGCGTAGCAAGTTTTTTTCACCGCAGTTCTACAGCCACAGGCGTGCTGACCACCAAACAAAAACTACTCAGTCTCCCTGTACATAAACTCATTATTGATGTAGTGACAAGATGGAATAGCTCTCTGGACATGGTGGAGCGCTACCTTGAACAGCAACTGAGACACAAGTCACGTGAAATTGACACTTTGGACACATCTGACATTGCAAATGCAGAGGATCTTGTGAAGATTCTTTTACCAATAAAAAAGGCCACAACTGTTCTCTGTGATTATTTGCAACCAACAATATCTCTCATTTCACCACTGAAACAAATGATTCAAGACAGCATGGCTACAGATAATCACGAGTCAAATGCCATTGCTCTGATGAAGGCAGCCATTCTGAAGGATCTTACTGACAGATACCAAGGAGAGGATGAAAAGTTCATGCAGGAGAGCAGTGCTTTGGATCCACGCTTTCGGACCTTGCAACATCTAGGCAGTGGAGAGAGAGAGGATGTCTTTGAAAGAATAAAATTCAAAGCATCACAGATGCAACAACAGGTAAAAAATGTTACGCTGTGCCATAGAGAAAATTGAGAGAAATACAATAAAATGTAACAAAATGCTGATATAATGTCTTTTTATCATTTATGAACCAGGACCAAGATGTGCTGCCCAGGAGCCCACATCCAGCAGATCTGGACGACAGCAGCGCGAGCTTTGTGCCTCCTCTTAAGAAGCATGCCCTTGAGGACCTCCTTGGCTCTTCTTTTAGCAGTAATCAAGTCACAGGTGGAATTCAGGCAGAAATTGACTCTTACTGCAAAGAAGCATTAGTTTCTCTGTCTGCTTGCCCTCTTAAGTGGTGGAGAGACAATGCAGGGCGGTATCCTATTCTGTCTTCATTAGCCAAGACCTACCTGTGTATACCCGCTACCTCGGTGCCCAGTGAAAGGGTATTTTCAACAGCAGGGGATATTGTAAATGCCCAGAGGTCTCTTCTTCTCCCTTGCAATGTAGATCTTTTGATCTTTCTAAAGAAAAACTTGAACATAAGCTAAATGATAGGTCAGTGTTTTTTTAAACGGCTTTTTGACTGACTATTTTATTTAAGTTTAAGTTATGTTCCTAAATACCAGTTTTAAAAGGCTTCTTTTATTTGCCTTGCACATTTAAACCTGACTTAACTTGATCTTTGTTTGCACTTAAAGGGAATTCCCTATTGTTTACAATTGTTCTAGTTGCTTCTTAACTTGAACATTGCACAGAAGAATCAGTTATGCAACCAAATATTACTATACAGAATATTTATGTTCCTGACTACAACTTGCACTTTAAAAGCACTATGTGATCAGCGTTTTATGTTGTCATGGATCCATAAATACAACAATAAATTGCCTGTTGACTGGCAAAAGCAGAATAAATGTCAGTATTTTTTCTCTATTATCATCACAAACACTATCGTCAGCTATTTAACAATACCGTGAGCTTTTCCACAATATCGCAATAAATATCGTACCGTGAGGTCAATATCGAAATTGTATCGTACCGTGAGATTTTGATATCGCTACATCCCTAGTTGTCATCAGCCTCCGGGGCCTCTGAGCAAGGCGCGCTCGAGGTCTCTAGGCCTGTCTCAGGTGCCTCGCTTTTCTTGACTTTCGCTTTAACCATTGTCGAAACCGAGCAGAATATTTTGTTTCGGTGATTACCACGACGTTTATGTTCTTCACGAAGTGGGTAACAATCGATGATTTTGCGTTTTTGCACAGTTTTTGAACGGATTTTTGACGAGCTATCTGGAGGTGGGTCTTAGCCTTCCATTGCTTCAACTCCGCCCCTCCTTCTTAGATATTTTGAACACATTTAAAACCATTCCGCATAATTACGTAGATTTTTCAAAAAATCTGCGCAGAAATCACAAAAAAATTTCCACAGATTCCGTGTGGCCCATACGTCTCTACTAATAATAAAAATTATGCCTAGATGGTTGATTATTTTTCACTTTATCTTTTTTATAAACAATGTTTACTTTCAAATAGCATACAGCCTTTAAATGTTTGCATTATTTACTTATGATGATTAACATCATAAATAATAAACTTAATACATTTTAAACGTTTTTTTTTAAATAAAAAAAATAAAAAAACATTTAGCTGTGGTACCGATATTGGTACCGTAAAATGTTATGGTATTGGTACCGACTACTGGAAATTTGGTACCGTGACATCCCTACATGCATGTGTGCATATTTATATACACATAATAATTATACATAGTACACACATGTATTATGTAAACAAACTTTTATTTTGGATGCCGTTAATCGATTTTTCAGCACTAATATAAATAAAATAGTATATCAGTTTGAAAAAAAAATGTCAGACACACAACAAAAAAATTTACTAGCCAATGGCGATTCTATTGCCAAGGTGAGCGTAGAGGGTTGTATGGATTCATTTTTCATTGTGGGGTTGAAAACAGCCACTCTTTTGAATCACTACTTTGGTAACCCAAGATTATTAGATGTATTAGATGTAAATAGCGGCCGTATTATGGGGATGATCAGATATTCCTATTATTAACTTGTGTTTACTTCGCTCAAATTGCACGTTTGGCCAGCTATAAAAGAAACTGGTAGCCAGGCAACAGACAAGTGACCAATTCTAAGTGGCATCGTCACTACATGCATTCTACCAGCACCCGTTCAATGCAAGTAGATTGATTAAATTAAGCTTTAGGATAAATTGAGGAAAAGAGTTTCCCAATAGCATCAGCTATTGACGAAATGATGAGTAATCCACATCTGAAAGGGAACTCACATGTGCATGATTCAGACATTTACTATAATGGCACTCTGTGTAAAGCAAGAAAATGTTCCATCCATTATCATAAACAACAAGTTTGATGCAACAAACTTACACAAGTAATTTTATTCCTTTTGAGTGCTCTTTAATTCAGTAGGAAACACTTTTCTAGGTATAAACAGCAATATATGGAATGATGGACAAAACTGTACTACTCTGTCTCATGTTTGTTAAAAAAACAAATTGAGAATGTATCATATTGACACGTCATCAAAAACAGCAAGAGCATTATAAAAGCACATCTTAATAATAAAATAATTGTATAATCATAATTAAAATAAAAAATGTAATAAAATAATCTTTTGACAGTACTTTAAGATTCTTATATTTGAATATTGTAAATAAATTAAACATACTTGAGTTTGTGAAGTTTGCAGTTTGGATGGTTCAGTGTATCTGCGAGTAGCTTGACTCCTGATTCTCCTGGGTGATTGTAGCTCAGATCCAGCTCTCTCAGGTGGGAAGGGTTCGAACTCAGAGCTGAAGACACATAACGACAGCCTTCCTTTGTCACCATACAGCCAGACAATCTACAAACACACACCAACGGTCCACATGATATTAGTTTGTCAATCAGACATCAGACATCACTTTCACAGTGACTGGTGCGTTCACAGTAAACAGAGATGCTTTCTCAAACGCGTTTTTTTGTCATTTATTTTTTTACACATTCATTTCCCACATATAATTGAATGAGGAAAGGAAAAACAAAAGAAAACAGCAACAACAGACTAGCACGATGACTACTGGAACATACATTTTGCTCTCCTTTCTTTCAGGCCAGCAAATTTCTCAATGACTATGATTAAAGTCAGTCATCTCAGTAGTGTCATAACGATTTCATTGTTCAGTAAGATATTTGAGGTCTCTTACCCCCGTTGTTGTCCACAAAACTTCAGTACAGACACTTTGAAATAAAACTCAGGGAAAGCAATAAAGGGCATTGCTAACAACACATCCAGCCAGCCACCTACGTTTCTCACCGCCCTTGAGGAGTTCATCAACAGCAGCATTCATTGTATGGAGTCTCAAGAGAGGAATTTGAATGAAACAGGGCGAGCCGTGCAGGTTTTAGTGGCGCAGGTGTCCGAGCTCACCCAGCAGTTCCAGCTTCTTCGTGGTCCCGCTGCGCCGCCCACACTGGCCGTCCTCCCACCCACACCAGAGAACGCCGCCAGTCCCGAACCTCGTCTTCCGGTGCCCGAAGCCTACTCAGGTGAACCTAATTTTTGTAGAGCATTCCTGACTTGTTGTACTATGAATTTCGCTCTACAGCCCCGCACCTTCAATACGGAACAGAGCAAAGTGGCATTTGTGCTCACTCTCCTTACGGGGAAGGCTTCTCTCTGGGGGACGGCGGTGTGGGAGAACCAAGACCCATGCTGCGCCTCGTTCCAGTCACTCTCCACGGAAATGAAGAGAGTATTCGACCGGAGAGAGGTCGGTGTCTGACTATTCCATCGAATTTCGTACGTTAGCGGCAGAGTGTCACTGGAACGAGGAGGCGCAGTGGGACATGTTCCTACATGGGCTGGCTGACCGTGTTCAGAGGGAAATCTACGCGCTGGACCTCCCGACTACATTAATAGACTCATTGACCTGGCACTCAGGGTGGACGCTCGGCTGACCAGGGTTGAGCGAAGGAGTCCAGCCCAAAGGAGCGGGGAGGTTATACGGTCCAGCAGCGGGGACACGGTCAGCCCCATTCAAGATCATGAGCCCATGCAGGTGGGTCGAGCTCGGCTTTCCCGGGAGGAGCGGGAGAGGCGGAGATCCCAAGGACTGTGTCTGTACTGTGGAGGAGCCGGCCATTTCGCTTACAACAGTCCGTTAAAAGGGCAAGCCCGGCAGTAAGTTTGAGGCTACTGTCGGGTTGGATCTCCGCTGGAAAGTCCTCAACCACATCTACCCTCCTCCCGGTGAGACTGAGATGGTCGAATCACCTTCACGACTACAGTGCACTTCTGGATTCCGGTGCCGAAGGTAACTTTTTGGACAAATCTCTCGCCATAAAACTTCACATTCCCTTCAAACCACTCACCAACAGAATCGCCATGCACGCACTCAATGGACAGAGCCTCCCCACCATATCTTACAGCACCGAAGATGAACAGACTTGAACACATTGAACAGACTTCATTTCTCATTTTGGATTCCCCTAACACCCCCATCGTCCTTGGTCACCCCTGGCTCACTAGACACAACCCCCGGGTAGACTGGATCCAGAACTCCATCGTGGCCTGGAGCGAGGAGTGTCATAAGTCTTGTCTTGTCTCTGCCTGTTCGGTCGGTCTCTGTTTCTGTTTTACAGGAGGAGGCAGTGGAACGTACTTGTCGAGTACCATGACCTGAAGGAGGTGTTTAGTAAGTCTAGGGCTGCTTCTCTTCCTCCACATCGTCCCTACGACTGTGCTTTAGACCTATTGCCAGGGAAGTCTCCGCCTAAAGGCAAGTTGTATTCACTTTCGGTTCCAGAAAGGGAGGCTATGGAGAAATATATTTCTGATTCACTAGCAGCCGGGTTCATCCGCCATTCCTCTTCTCCAGCGGGGGCGGGGTTCTTTTTTGTGGGGAAAAAGGTTCGTTCTCTGCGACCTTGTATTGACTACCGGGGGTTGAACAACATTATGGTAAATATTTACGTATCCTTTGCCGTTAATGTCTTCAGCCTTCGAGAGGTTGCAGGGAGCATCCATTTTCACAAAATTGGATTTAAGAAAAGCCTATCATTTGGTTCGCATCAGGAAGGGGGAAGAATGGAAGACCGCTTTTAACACCCCTAGGGGGCACTTTGAATACCTGGTTATGCCATTTGGGCTTTCCAACTCCCCAGCGGTCTTCCAGGCACTCGTTAATGACGTGCTGAGAGATATGGTCGATCAGTTCATATGTCTACCTGGACGACATATTGATTTTTTCCTCATCTCTCCAGGAGCATGTACAGCACGTTTGACGAGTGCTTCAGAGGTTGCTAGTGAATGGGCTTTTTGTCAAGGCGGAGAAATGCGTTTTTCATGCACAGTCTGTTCCTTTCCTAGGGTACATTGTGTCGACTGAGGGAGTACGCATGGATCCTGAGAAGGTTAAGGCTGTGGTGGATTGGCCAAGTCCAGATTCCCATAAGGCCCTACAGAGGATTCGCCAATTTTTACCGGCGGTTCATTTGCAACTTCAGCCAACTAGCCTCACCTCTGATTGCCTTGAACTCCCCCAAAACTACATTCAGGTGGTCAGACGCAGCCGAGGCTGCGTTTGCCAAACTGAAGGCCTGCTTCGTTTCAGCCCCTATTCTTGTTGCCCCTGATCCATCACGGCAGTTTGTGGTGGAGGTCGACGCATCAGAGGTGGGGGTAGGAGCAGTGTTATCCCAGCGTTTTTCCGCAGACGATAAGATGCACCCGTGCGCGTTCTTTTCCCATCGATTATCTCCCGTCGAACGTAACTACGACATTGGTAATAGGGAGTTGCTGGCAGTCAAGTTGGCCTTGGAAGAATGGCGCCACTGGTTGGAGGGTTCAGGGGTGCCTTTTATTGTATGGACCGACCATAAGAATTTAGATTATATCAGGACTGCCAAAAGATTGAACTCCAGGCAGGCTCGGTGGGCACTTTTTTTCGGACGTTTTGACTTTACTCTCTCGTACCGCCCGGGTTCTAAAAACATCAAACCCGACTCTTTGTGTCGTATTTTTGATCGTTCCGAACGCCCGTCTACTCCCGAGTGCATTTTACCTGAGACATTAGTGGTCTCCACATGGGATGTCGAATCGAGAGTCAAGTCTGCTCTAGAAGGGGTAACGCCTCCGCCCGAGTGTCCACCGAACTGCTTATTTGTGCCGGAGGGATTACGGTCCATGGTCATCCAGTGGGGTCATTGTTCCAATGTAGAGTGTCATCCAGGAGTCAGTCGAATTAAATTTTTAGTCAAGCAACGATTCTGGTGGCCTCTCATGGCTCGGGACGTCCGCGATTTTGTGGGGGCTTGCTCAGTCTGTGCCGTTGGTAAAACTTCCAATCGTTCCCCGGATATGTTGCTTCAACCGCTGTCAGTCCCTTCGAGACCCTGGTCCCACATTTCGCTAGATTTTATCACCGCCATCCCACCCTCCCAAGGGTACACGGCCGTTTTGACCGTAGTGGACCGGTTCTCGAAGGAGGCTCATTTCACACCCTTGCCCAAATTACCTTCAGCCAAGGAGACAGCGGTAACAGTCGTTGACTACGTCTTTTGGCTTCATGGCCTCCCAATAGACGTGGTTTCTGACAGGGGTCCCCAGTTCGTGTCCAGATTTTGGCAGGAGTTTTGTAGATTGCTGGGGGCGACTGTTAGTTTATCCTCAGGGTTCCACCCCCAGAGCAATGGTCAGACTGAAAGAGCCAATCAACATTTGGAGCGAACGTTGCGATGTTTAGTCTCTAAGAATCCTTCCTCCTGGAGTCAGCAATTTTCGATGGTGGAGTACGCGCACAATACATTACCAGTGTCGTCCACGGGCCTATCTCCGTTTGAATGTAGCGTAGGTTACCAGCCACCTATTTTTCCTAGCCTGGAATCCGAAGTCGCGGTCCCCTCTGATCACGCCTTTGTCCAGAGGTGTCACCACACTTGGACGAGAGCCCGAGAGACTCTTCTCCAAATGAGGGAGCGCACCAAGGCCAAGGCCGATTGCCACCGGTCAAGGCCTCCCGTTTACGTCGTTGGTCAAAAAGTGTGGCTTTCAACCAAGAATATTCCTCTCCGATCCGTTTCTAATAAGCTTGCCCCCAAATGTATTGGTCCGTTTACTGTCACCAAGATCATTAGTCCGGTGGCAGTCCGCCTCAAACTTCCTCCAGCGTACAGGAGAATTCATCCCGTCTTCCATGTATCCAAAGTCAAACCCGTTTTTCACTCCGATATTAATCCGCCAGTTCCGGTTCCCCCACCGCCGCGACTCGTAGATGGGGAACCATCTTATTCGGTCAACCGTATTCTGGACTCAAGGCGGAGGGGACACGGATTTCAGTACTTGGTGGACTGGGAAGGTTACGGTCCGGAGGAGAGGAGTTGGGTTCCTGCCAGAGATATTCTGGATCACACCCTTATCGAGGATTACAATCGACAGGTAAGGGAGTCGGGGAACGCCAGGAGGCGTCCCTAGGAGGAGGGGTACTGTCACGGTTCGCAGATGCATTGTTTCCTTTTTTTCACGTGCTCTGTGTTGTGACAGCGGTGGGTGTGTTTGTGGATGTGTGTGTGTGTGAGTGTGTTTGTGGGTGTGTTCAGGCCACATGGCTCATCAGTGGATCCAGCTGCCACTCATCATCTCTCCACCTGCTGCTTATTCACTCACCCTTTATATACTAACTCATTCTCATCTCCTTTGTCAGATCGTTGTTTGGTGTCCTGTGTTGTGGTTGTTTCATCTGTTCCTGACCGGAGTTCCTGTGTATTCGTCTTCAGTTCCAGTTTGGTTGTCATCGTGTTCTCGTTCTATGTCTGGACCTTGGATACAGCTCATCACTTTACTTCTCCTCACCACCACGCACCAACAGCCGATCATCTCAGTCCCTGCGCCATCTGAAGCCTGCACATATCATTGACTGTTCCTAATTATCTGCTTGTTTCGTAATAAACATCATAACTTGCAATTGCTTCCTGTGATCAATCATGACATCTCTATTGTTCTTATTGAGCCGCACTCAAAACAATTCATTTCCTCAGCGTTCGCATACAATGTCTATGACTTGCCCTCATAAACACAACAGAAAGACTTGCCATCTGAAAGACACGTTTCAAAGATAATTTTTTTGCATCCAAGCAGTACCATCTTAATTCCACTTAACTCCATTTTAATTCCGCAAACTTCCCAAACCTCAAGAGCTCACGCTCTATATCTTCAACAGGTATAAACGGTGGCACCTTTGAGTTTGTTATCTTTACAGTTGTAGAGACTTAAGGTTGAACAATAACAAAAGTTCCACTTACCGCTATGCTGCTCTCTACCAAACAAATTACAAGTTATGTCCTACATCCAGTGACACATCCTCTACTGTTACTCTGGTTTTAGTGATGCACCAATGCCATGACGAATCAAAATAAATGACGTTCGTACACCCAGGTGTACACTCCCTGTACTCACCCGTAAAACTAAACTTTGCTTCTAAATGAATGTAACATTTGAATATCAATTGTACTCAAAAGAAAAGTCCCTTTAAATTCCCCTCACTGTGACTGAACTCTCCTAATTCTAACTGGAAGGAAAGTAGGAGAGAGAGAGTATAAATATTTATTTATGTTCTAAATACCTCAGTATGTTCAGTTGACAGTGTGAACTCTCCAGTCCAGTGGAGAGCAAATTCACTCCTGAATCCCGCAGGTCATTGTTACTCAGGTCCAGCTCTCTCAAGCAGGAATTTGAAGATTGTAGGGCTGAAGACAAACTTTCACAGCACTGACCAGTGAGATTACAGAAGACCAATCTAAACAGAATAAAAAATAAAAAAGTAATTAACTCCTGTCACAACATCCATTAAATGACTTGAACACTTTCTGACATTTACAATTCTGACATTTGTTTTAATGTTTTAATATTACTGTTAAAATTAAAATTAGTTGAAATTACTGTTAAAATGAATTGAACGTTTTTAAAGTTAAACATCCTGTGGTGAGGTCTTGAAAGATTTAATTGATTTAATCCGCCCCACTTTATATTAGGTGGCCTCAAGTACTATGTACTTACATCAAAAAATAAGTACAATGTACTTACTGTGTTCAAATTGTATTGCAAAACACCTTTGCTGATATTGAGGTGGAATACGGGTAGAGTTAGGGATAGGAGTGGTGTTATGGGTAAGTTTAAGGGTAGGGTTAGGTGTGAGGGAAGTGCCAACTGTCAGTGCTTTAAGTGGGCCGGTACGCGCCGGTACTCAGTACCGCCACTTCCAAATACAGCTCTTGAGCGTACCGCCACCTCTCCGTGCACCCAGAACGTGCTTTTAGCGTACCGGTACGCTCATTTGCGAGCAGAGACTACATTACCCATACACCCTTGAGTTTTACAAGTGAAAAGCGCATGCGTCGCTTTTGCCGCTGTCAGTGTCAACAACTCAAAGTTGTCCGGAGAGAGTGTGTGAAACGCGCAACCATAGCTGCTCGTTTAAAATCTATGGTTAAAATACAAAGCACTTGTGCCGCGATCACAAGTGGTGACGAGGACGAGAGTGGCATCACTTCTACCGATGACAACAGCCGCATGTTGTAGCTGGGTCGTTCCTGTTATACAGTGACTTTTCTGTCTTTATGATTTACTCATATTTTCTATAAAATAAGTCACATAAGAAATGGCTTAAATTATAAATGTAGGTCTTCTTTATCACTTAAACAGATATAATAGGTATTAAAAATACTATTTTGTATTTTACACACCTTTTTATTGATGCATTCAATTTTATCATGTCCTCAGTGCAAAGTAATCAACTTCCACAAGAACTATAAACCATGAAATGATGAAAATATCAAAATATTTTTAGATTATGTTATAGAATAGGCTAAACTACCTCTAGTTATAAAAATAAATCATGTGAAACTATAGTTATTTTTTTACAATTGTCTTAATTTACTGTGTCCCTGAAGTCATCTTCCACCCTGTTAGTATATTCTAATAGAATAAATCGTATTTAGTGTATATTGCAAATTCTATAAACACATATATGCATATATAAATATTATGTATATAAAACCATATTATATAGGTGCAGTGCCACACATTACTGATGGCAAATCCTGCAGGACAATGACGGAAAACTCATCCACTGTTATGGTCTTCCACCCTGTTAATTGACAGCAACGTTAAATGTTTTGCATACTTATGTTTTATTTTGGGAGGTGAGGATCATTAACAGCATATACAATAAATGTTTTTGAACCAAAAATTTTATTATTTACCATCCTGTTGGCAAAAATGGGTACAAAAAGTACCTGTTCTTAATAATCAAGACATTCTATTCATCATTAATAGTTTTGTTATTGTTTCAAGAATTAAAAAAAAATACCATGATGGCATAAGGGACATATACTATCCAAGAAAAACTTATTGTTTAACATTTACATTATTAACATTTTGTCCCTAACAGGGTGGAACACCTTCACGACCCGTGTCTGAACAATGAATACCCATAATTATTTTTTTTTTAGTCCCTGAGCTTGACCAATATGTATTCCGACTAGTTAAACATGTCACCATTTTGGTAGAATGCTAAAAACATGAAAATCATGTACTTTTTTTTCAAACATTTATTAAGCCAAAATGTTATCGCATACCAGGAATGACCCAGCTATAGTTTCAAACTGTGTTGCTATTTGATTAGAAAAAAGAAAGAAAAAAGTAAACATTGGCCTGCATGGTAGCCTAATGAGAAGCCGTCAATGTTCTTGCTTTGTAAATAAACCCTTATTGTAACAAATGCTATAGTTAAACAATTACAAGAACTATATGTTAGTTCTAAGGCTGAGAACAAGTTAGAAAGAGCGTTAAAATACGGACCTTCTTGAATTATTGACTTAACAATCCCCCCATAACCACGCCCCCAAAAAAGCCCCGCCCCCTCTGGTGAGTACTGGCACTTTATTTTTTCCACTTCAAGCACTGCCAACTGTGTAATTACAAATGTAACTACATAAATTAATTACAGACGTAATTACATGCAGGTGTTTTTAAAAATGTAAGTACAATGTAAAAACATGTATGTACACAATAAGTGCATTGTATCATATTATTAATTAAAATGTTAGTACATAGTAGTTAGGGCCACCTAATATAAAGTGGGTACCACATACAGTGAGGAAAATAAGTATTTAAACACCCTGCTATTTTGCAAGTTCTCCCACTTAGAAATCATGGAGGGGTTTGAAATTGTCATCGTAGGTGCATGTCCACTGTGAGAGACATAATCTAAAAAAAATCCAGATATCACAATGTATGATTTTTTAACTATTTATTTGTATGATACAGCTGCAAATACGTATTTGAACACCTGTCTATCAGCTAGAATTCTGACCCTCAAAGACCTGTTAGTCTGCCTTTAAAATGTCCACCTCCACTCCATTTATTATCCTAAATTAGATGCACCTGTTTGAGGTTGTTAGCTGCATAAAGACACCTGTCCACCCCATACAATCAGTAAGAATCCAACTCCTAACATGGCCAAGACCAAAGAGCTGTCCAAAGACACTAGAGACAAAATTGTACACCTCCACAAGGCTGGAGAGGGCTAGGGGGAAATTGCCAAGCAGCTTGGTGAAAAAAGGTCCACTGTTGGAGCAATCATTAGAAAATGGAAGAAGCTAAACATGACTGTCAATCTCCCTCAGACTGGGGCTCCATGCAAGATCTCACCTCGTGGGGTTTCAATGATCCTAAGAAAGGTGAGAAATCAGCCCAGAACTACACGGGAGGAGCTGGTCAATGACCTGAAAAGAGCTGGGACCACCATTTCCAAGGTTACTGTTGGTAATACACTAAGATGTCATCGTTTGAAATCATGCATGGCACGAAAGGTTCCCCTGCTAAAACCAGCACATGTCCAGGCCTGTCTTAAGTTTGCCAATGACCATTTGGATGATCCGGGAAGTCATGGGAGAAAGTCCTGTTGTCAGATGAGACCAAAATAGAACTTTTTGGTCATAATTCCACTAAATGTGTTTGGAGGAAGAAGAATGATGAGTACCATCCCAAGAACACCATCCCTACTGTGAAGCATGGGGGTGGTAGCGTCATAATTTGGGGGTGTTTTTCTGCACATGGGACAGAGCGACTGCACTGTATTAAGGAGAGGATGACCGGGGCCATGTATTGCAAGATTTGGGGGAACAACCTCCTTCCCTCAGTTAGAGCATTGAAGATGGGTCGAGGCTGGGTCTTCCAACATGACAATGACCCGAAGCACAGCCAGGATAACCAAGGAGTGGCTCTGTAAGAAGCATATCAAGGTTCTGGCGTGGCCTAGCCAGTCTCCAGACCTAAACCCAATAGAGAATCTTTGAAGGGAGCTCAAACTCCGTGTTTCTCAGCGACAGGCTAGAAACCTGACTGATCTAGAGAAGATCTGTGTGGAGGAGAGGGCCAAAATCCCTCCTGCAGTGTGTGCAAACCTGGTGAAAAACTACAGGAAATGTTTGACCTCTGTAATTGCAAACAAAGGCTACTGTACCAAATATTAACATTGATTTTCTCAGGTGTTCAAATACTTATTTTCAACTGTATCATAACAATAAATAGTTAAAAAATCATACATTGTGATTTCTGGATTTTTTTTTAGATTATGTCTCTCACAGTGGACATGCACCTACGATGACAATTTCAGACCCCTCCATGATTTCTAAGTGGGAGAACTTGCAAAATAGCAGGGTGTTCAAATACTTATTTTCCTCACTGTATGAATCACATTCCAATTATTTAATATAAATGGAAATAGTTAATAGAAAACAGTTGACAGTGAAAAGACAGGACCAATAAGAGCAAAACAAATCACTTTTTCTAAATAGAATATCAGGTATAAATTAGCAGAGTCCGATATTCAACGAGGGGTTGTGTTAAAGGATAAGTTCACTTTTAAAATGAAAATGTGGCCATGATTTACCCTCAAGCCATCCTAGGTGTATTTGACTTTCTTCTTTTAGACGAATACAATCTGAGTTATATTAATAAACACCCTGACACTTCCGAGCTTTATAATGGCAGTGAATTGCAACCAACAGTTCTAAGCTCAAAAAAGCGAATACATCCATCATAAAAGTGCTCCACACGGCTCCGGGGGTTAATAAAGGCCTTCTGAAGCAAGGCGATGAGTTTGTGTGTGAAAAATATTTATATACTTTATAACACGTTATAAAGTAAAATTCTAGCTTCCGGCCAAATGGCCATTCGCAGTCTACATACATATAAAGCACAACTTATGCAACTTGTGACGTCGGAAACTAGAATTTTACTTTATAAAGTTTTAAATATAATTACACAAACTGATTGCTTTGCTTCAGAAGGCCTTTATTAACTCCCCGGAACCATGTTTATTAATATAACTCAGATTGTATTTGTCCAAAAGAAGAAAGGCACCTACACCTAGGATGGCTTGAGGGTGAGTAAATCATGGCCTCATTTTTATTTTAAAGTGAACTACTCCTTTAACGGTAAAGTGTCCGTCATTTAAAATATTTTTTAATGGCATGATTTTGTGTTGCTGTCGATTTGCAGTCTCTTTTTAATGATAGTCTTCCACATTTGTCAATCATCCCCACTTGCTATTTGGTGAATTAACCCAGCGCTTTGATTGGTCGAACTCTTCTTTCACTGTTGCTTGATTTGACATACAGTAAATATGAGTATTGTCCTAGTTTTGGTTAGATTATGACCAGTTTATATTATAAAATACTGCCCAAAGATGTGTATTATTAATGGACCAGAAACCTCCGCACGTAATAACCCAGCATATTGTCTAACACTTGATGGATGTTCTGTGAAGTCTTTGTCATCAGTTAGGAACCTGGGTGTGCTCTTTGATAAAGCCAATCTTTCAGAAAGCCACATTTCTAGCAAATGTAAAACTACGACATATGCTATCAATGACAAATGCGGAGCAGTTAGTTAATGCGTTCATGACCTCAAGGCTAGATTATTGTAATGCTCTACTGGGTGGTTGCCCTGCACGCTTAATAAACAAACTCCAACTGAACACTTCTTTCAACACTGCATTGGATCCCTATTAAACTTTGAATACATTTTAAAATCTTGATAATTACTTACAAAGCACTAAATGGTTTAGCTTCCCAGTACTTGTGTGAGCTCTTACAAAGCACTAAATGGTTTAGCTCCCCAGTACTTGAGCGAGCTCTTAGCATATTATAGTCCTTCACGTCTATTGCAATCTCTAAATCCTGGCCAGTTGATAATACCAAGAATATAAAAATCTTCCACAGGTAGTAGATCCTTTTCCTATTTAGCATGTAAACTTTGGAACAGTCTTCCTAGCTTTGTTCGTGAAGTAGACACAATCTGTCAGTTTACATCTAGACTAAAATTTTTTATACATTTTAAAGTACCAAATGGCTTTCGAGTTGCGATTAATTGTACTTGGAACAAGTACTTAACCCCTTTGTGTACAGAGATCGCCGACGGCCCCGCGTTTGATAGTGTTTACATTGATCGCTAGTTTACAATATCATTTTGTCAAGTAATAAGGTCAACCAGTGCATTGTTTGAAAGATAAGAGACTGCAGATTCGTATCTGTATAAGTATTATACAATCAAGATAACTTTGCAACGTTTTTTTGTCATTCTGTATGAATCTAAACAATGTGATATGACAACAAAGAGAGGGGGGTCCCTTACCTTTTTGTGCTTTGGAAATGTAATGTTTGGCAGAATAATGGTGACTTCGACCTTTTTTCCATGGGAAGAGTCCAGTGTACGATGTCCATAGTAAATATTTGTCCAAAAACAAGCAAACTGGTAAAAAAAGCTATAGAACTTCTGTTGTTTACTTCCTGAAGTTTACTAATCACGAGGATGCTGTCCTGTTTATTTGATGAACTGTACGCATGAAGCGCATTATTCAATGAAATATAACGTATCAATGTATTTAGTAGAGTGTCTGGAACTGAATGAGAACCGCCCAGAAGATATCTGATGAAAACTAGCCACGCAATTTTAGAAAAGATTGAAAGATGACAGTCACTTTTGGTGACGCATGATTATCCACATGCAAATGTGTTTGGTAAAAAAAAAAAAAAACTGCAATGGGAAAGTCTTGTGTTGTCATCTAACATGTAGTCTATGCAATAACGAATACGCCGATGTGTTGATTAGCATAAATCTCGCGAGTATCACATTGTATTTTTGTTTGCGTAACCATTTGCATCCTGGAAAATTACTCACGCACGCCCCTCGTGACGCATAGAGGTTCCCTTGCTACACTTGCTCACTAGCGCTCGCTCTGTCAGCATTCGCCTGCAATGGATCCACGTCGAAGACAGAAGTTATTTTCTCCTGCTGCTGCATTGGAAGAACTTTTGCGAAGCTGTGATGAAGAAAATGTGGAATAATCAGAAGAGAGTGCTGGATCCAGCGTCGACTCTGAAGAAGAGGAAATGTTTTTGGAAGGTCTCGATCCTGTTTTTAGATCGGTAAGTGTCTACATTTAGTATGTTTTTGTTGCTTTGTTTTGTAGTTTTGTGTTTCTACACTATTACGGCTTATTAGTACATTCAAGTACCGCAAAATTCCTTTTTTATTCAAGTTCTGAGTTATAAGCTAGTGATGTAAGTTGTAACAATGTATCGTGGATAGTGAAAATCTGTATTGTGTATATTTCACCCAAAATAAAAATGACAGTGTGAGGAAAAAGTTAAATTTCACAGTGTTTTAGTGTCAGTACTACATTCAATTACTATAAAATGTTGAATATAATGTATAGTAATGCAATGGGGGAATATTTGTGGGACCTGATAATGACAAATGTCTTATGTTGCCACTAAAAAGTGACCAGCAATATTTTAGATATATCTAGTCAGTGAGTGGGTGAGAGTGTAAGCATATTTGTCCAAAATAATTCAGTCTTGACGGCTATTATCACCAGAATAGTTTTTACTATGTTGTCACCATTGTCCTGTGCGTTTGGTTATCAGCACCAGGTCCAAGCCTATTCATATCCACCCCAATGTAATACAAATTTAGCATTTCGGTATATTTTTTGTTATCCTTTTTACAATATGCCTTGGAGTATCGCAATAATATTGTATTGTGAGTTCAGTATTGTGCTATTTATCGAAATGTGACATGGGAGTATTGGTAAACCTCTAGAAGAAACCCTGTACAACGTACTTGAGCATATAACTTTATGTATGTACAGTTGTGTATGTAGAAAGCAGGACAAAGTTCAGACCAAATGTGTCAGAGGAAAAAATGCAATAATATGTGCTATTTTCTGTGCAAGATAATCTGTTATGTTGGGTTTATTTCTAATCCTTTTTGTGTAATTCAACAGTGAGGAAACTTCAGATGATGACTGGGTACCAGAGGCCTCTGGAAAACAGACAAAACGTCCCTGCCTGGCTGCAACATCTCTCGCTGCCTCTAGAAATTCCAGGGGAGGAGGAAAGAAAGGAAGACAGAGACAGCGCAGTACTTTGTGGTAAGCAAATAATGTGAAGCAAGAAATGTTTCTTGAGAGAAGAAACTGTTTTGGGGTATGATTATTGTCTGATTACAGTCTGAGTCATTAGCTGGTAGTGTAAATGTTTCAATAAGGGAAACAACAGAGTGGGTATGGAGGTCGATCACTGTATGTGAAAGATCCTTTGAATTTGAATAGAAAATTTGTAAGCTTGTGTAAATGTGCCATCAGGGCAACAATAGAGTGGGTATGTAGGTAGATCACTGTATGTGAATGATTCTTTGAATTTGAATAGAAAATCAGTAAGTTGATGTAAATGTGCCATCAGGGCAACAATAGAGTGTGTATGGGAGTAAATTGCTGTAGTTTTTTCTATGTGTAAGATAAACAGTTGTGTTGGGTTTATTTCTAATCCTTTTTGTGTAATTCAACAGTGATGAAACTTCAGATGATGACTGGGTACCAGAGGCCTCTGGACAACCGACAAAACGTCCCTGCCTGGCTGCAACATCTCTCGCTGCCTCCAGAAGTTCCAGGAGAGGAGGAAAGAAAGGAAGACCGAGACAAACTCAGTACTTTGTAAATAGTCCTTTTTTTTGGGGGGGGGGGGGGGGGGGGGGGGGGGGTTATCACTGTGTTGAATAACTAAGGAACAGATGTTTGTTGCTGTATACAATATATACATAAATAAAACTTTTTATTTGCTAAATAATGTATGTCATTATTCTAAACCTTTAAATTAATGGAAGTGAACAAAGACTTTGTTAAACGTCTTATACGTTACCAAGTGTCACTTTGGTGTCCTTTTGGAGCTCTTTCAAAAAAATATTATTTTACAAAAAAATATGCACATACATGCATTTTTATAAACATTTAGGGGTGAAAAATATACCAGAGAAAGTATATAAATTGAGCTTTGTCATGTTGTAATGAGAAAATAGATTGAAAGGATCAAACTAACTGGTTATACCTCATGGTAAAAGGTGGTTACCAAGTGTCCCTTTGGAGTCTCCAAGTGGCCTTTTTGGAAAGGTGCCTAGACATACTCAGAACTAAATGCTTGTAAAAAAGTCATTTTGGCTTGTATCAACTTCAAATTTGAAACGTACATTTAAAAGACATGTGGCTTTAGTTTACTTGTGTTTCCAGATCCATATATATTTCTGCCTTATGTATTTTTCTTGTTCATAAACCGTTATAATTTTTTTTTTCAATTGTCCATTGTGTTTGAGCTTTTTTATCTCTCTACTAGTAATTTCTAGAGTAATTTTGAGTCTTTCATGGTAAACTGTCAAGTGTCAGCTTTCAAATAATACCTTTGATTTGTGTGTAGTCAGAAGGACTCATTAGCAGCAACAATTTTATTTTGGGTATGTCATTTTGCACTCCTTTGCCAAAAGTGGGGGTGACTGGTAAGGGGTTAAAGTGAAACCTTATGGGGGTAATCCTAGTAAACAGAGAGTGGAATGTTTATGTAAACTGAATCATGAAAAGATAGCCAAAGTGGGAGGCTGATTTAATTTAAATTAGGAGGAAGAGAACAAACAAGGAGAGCATGTCAGCCCTTTCAGAAACATGCACTGGCCAATGCATTTCTTCAACCTTCCTAATCCAAACTGGGCAAAGTATAAGAAATAGTGAAATTCAAACCTCAGTGTGTTCAGTTGACAGTGTGAACTCTTCAGTCCAACATATAGCAACTTCACTCCTGAATCACGTAGGTCATTGTAGCTCAGGTCCAGCTCTCTGAGATGGGAGTTTGATGATTGAAGAGCTGAAGACAAATTTTCACAGCTCCGATCAGACAGAGAACATCCAACAAGTCTGTAACAGAGAATGATAGATAGATGGTTAAAGTAATGTTTTCATAGACATAAAAATGACAGTTATATAACACATTACAACATAACCATAAATTGAAATAAAACAACATACACCATATAAAACCAAAACAGCACATCATCAGAATATGTTAAGTAAAAGCCAACTTGTATAGATATGGTTTAAAAAGTTTTTTAAAACCTGACTCAATGTACCAATGTCAAACTCAGAGGAAGAATTCCTAAGCATTCGTTTTATGTGCCACAGAACGGAAGAGAGGCTCTCTGGAGCGCATGTAAACATCACATCCTTTTGATTTTTCCAGGCAACAATGTCCCGAGTCCTTCACATAAGAATCAGTCTATAGGCTTTCATAGACAACCTAGTAAGTCAGGGAGGGTCTGATAAGTTGTGTTACAAGCTGTTCACACATTAGCAATAAAAAAAGTGATTAATAAAAAAATGATTGCATCTCGCAACCTCCTTGCATATGGACTTTCTAAACAAAATGTGTCAATTTAAATCAATACCTTGTTTTATGTGAATAAGTGGGCAGGATGATTTTCACACAATTTTGTAACAAAAATTCTAGTCTACAAGATCCAGTACTCGTGTGAAGTCGTGTGGTCCTATTTATCATGCGTACATGGATTACAAAATAAATACATAATAATGAACTATATAATTTATAATATAAATATTGTAAATATGTAGAAAAAAAAACCAACCTCTATAAAATTGATTTACCATATTGTTCTGAATAAGACAATGTAATTTTTCTCTTAGAAATGAGTCTTATTCAGGGTCTAGACTTTTACGTCAATAATGCACCAAATATGCATAAAACGAGTGTGCCAAGACGGGTGGTGCTGAATTGACGAGCTTGTAATGATGAGCATTGTCATTTTTCAATTTACCTCATGTAGTTTACATGGTTGTGACTGTTTTGAATTCTGAGTCTTCTGAGTCAAACCCATACAGCAATGTATTTGGTTTAATGTGTTGAGAATTTATTTGTTAGAAGACTATTTGTTAGTTAATAAGTTAAAATGAATAAGTTAACATTAATACTGACAGTTAATACACAACACTAAGATTAACAGCTCATGTGTCAGATACATATGTGGTTAAAAACAGACTGTGTCAATATGATTTGTGAATTGCATTGAAACGGACTTCATTACCCAAGATGCATTGAGCAATGGTGAAAGTCACGCGAAGGTTTGTTGATGTTCGGGGGATTTTTGGCAAGCAGCCATCTTATTAATGATTTGCTGAGCAAGCACACGCTGTATTTACTCTTACTGTATTTACTTTTTTTTTCATTAAACGTCTAAATAGAAGCAACGTCTCGCTTCCTTATTCTTAGTTGCTAAGACGATAAATGTACAACAATGTGTAAAAAAGTGTGAAAGTCAAACCTCAGTATGTTCAGTTGACAGAGTGAACTCTTCAGTCCAGCAGAGAGGAGCTGCATTCCTGAATCCTGCAGGTCATTGAAACTAAGATTGAGATCTCGAAGATGGGAGTTTGATGATTGTAGAACTGAAGACAAACTTTCACAATGTTGATCAGAGAGAAGACATCCAGCAAGTCTATTAAAAATTGAAAAAATTTCAATTAAAAAAAACCAATGTGAATCGTTAAAAATAAGCTCATTTTTGACAGTCTGTCGAGTAGCAGAACAAACAACAGAGGCAGGGGTTTTCAAAGTGTGTGGTGTGCCTCCCCAGGTGGAAGCGAGAACAAATTTCAATTTATAATGCTTATGCACCAAAAGTGGAATGAAACAGCACTACTCATTTGAACCACGGACCATTTATCCGCTCGGCTCAAAGTCCAAACGGTAGTGAAGTGCGAGCTTACTAGAGCAGATGCATTTACACGCTGTGCTTGAATTCAGTGAAGAACACGGATGACACAATGATTTAAACTAGTTTAAAGCCAGATGAAACAGCGCTGACAAACAGGGGAAATACTGCCCAATGATACAGTCAGAAGGCTTTTCAACCTCAAATCTCCACCATTTACCATGTATTTACTGTAGTAAGACTAACTGCACCATGGTATTGTGGCAGAAATGTGGGATATTATTAATGTAGTCATGGATTAAGGGAGTATGGAATATAATTACAGTATTGTTGTGATTAAATTACAGCATTTGTGTATTTATACTACATTTATTTAGGCTACTGTTTTTTATTCAAATACCATAGAAACCATAGTTACATTTTAACATGGTTTTGAGGTACTATAGGCAGGGTTTTAACTGTGGTTATCATGATGTAAATGTACGATACTGTGGAAGACCAATGGTTAATTTGAATAAAACTCAAACAGTCAGGATATTTCAATGTTAACATATAAAATGAGGTTGTTACATTTTTTTACATATGTTACCGTTTTTGTAAATAAACATAAATTTACATCTGCTTCCTAACGCAAGCTACTACTACTGCCAACGCACTGTCAAATGTGCATTTCTAAGAGACAAAACATGTAATATTATTAATATTGCAGCAGGCAACACAAACCTGTTTTTATGATTTGAAACAATATCACCTCTTAGAACATGCAGAAACTAAGAAATTAATTAATTTTATTATTTTGTTTAGGAAAAATGACTAGAAATGTGTAACGAATTAAAAAACGTGGAGTGTTTGACGATAAAGAGTAGTTTAAAACTGGTTTCTACAAATTTCACTTATTTTGGGCCATGTCACCCAGCCCTACTTGCACGCTTATAGTCGGCTTTGTGCACACACACATGAATTGTGCACAAAAAGCCACCTTTGATAACATTTGCATGGAAATGCATATGTTCACATTATATAGTGATATGCTATCTAAATTTATTTAAGTAGCATATCACTATATATGCTACTTATCTGTGATAACCCTGGTGGTTTGGTGCGTATAGGGAAGAGAGAGAGTACGAGAATACGAAGAGAGAGCGTTAACGAGAATTATTGCGATATAATTTACCTTTATAAAATAAAGTTTGATAAATGTTCAATGTAATTGTCACAGGTCGGAGCGGACCGCGTGAGTCCCGCTCCTCCCTTAGTTTCCACCTCGGGGAGGTTCCCAGGGATACCCCAGACGACCGGACACAACGAGGACACTGGAGTAAGGTTTAAAATTACAAATCTTTATTAATTTACTTAAAATGGGGGAAGGGGAAGTGAAGGGGCTAAAATCCAAGAGGACTGGAGGGTGAAGACACCGCCTCAGAGCTCGCCGGCTCTTGTCACAGGAGAACCTCAGATAAGTCGTCTCGTCCCTTTACTCAATGTCTGGCTTCAATGTCCTGCTATTTGCTCACTCGACTCTTTCTTTCTCTTTCCCAGGTCGGACCTTTCGGGGGATTTACACCACGGCTCACTCCTTCTCCTGGACACATTATAACTTCGCTCAATGGGTATCACTCACAGACTCCGTAGACACGGTTCATCAGTTTCTCTCTCTCTTCGTCTCAGGCTCCGTGATAGCGGTGGCTCAAGGGGGGCTTGACCACTGCGGTGGTGCTGGATCGGGCGCTTCTCTAGGTGGCTTCACACAGGTAAGTGCAGGTAAGTATGACTTTGCTCGATAGATATCACTCACAGACTTCATAGACACGGTTCATCAGTTTCTCTCTCCTTGTTCCAGGCTCCGTAATAACGGTGGCTCAAGGGGGGGGCTTGACCATGGCGGTGGTGCTGGATCGGGCGCTTCTCTAGGTGGCTTCACACAGGTAAGTGCAGGTAAGTATGACTTTGCTCCGAGCGTGTGTGAGCGTTCCCCTCTCCTCCACTCGGGCACTGCACACGCACACACAATTTCCTCCGACACAGGCACGTATCAATAGCTATTCGAGAGAGTTCTTACTTGGCTCCGGTCGTGCTACCTCCGTAGAGACAGAGAGGAGGGTGATGTTCACAGCGTGAATGTTATGGCTAGTTACTCCGCCAGCTTTGGGATCGTACCTTCCCCAGAGAGTGGGTCAGCCTGGAAAGTGGTCTTTGGGACGACACGCACACAACACAGCAGATTCCAAGTGTACACTCTCAAAGTCAAGATACTGACTCACCCACGGCACTCCACACACTAACCAGGTGTACTTAAGGTCCAGAGACCACTTTTCCCACGTCGTTTATCTCGGGGGGGGGGGGGGGGGGTCGCTGAAGCGCTGGTATAGCAAAGAACCAACGAGAGGGACGTCGCTGCTACACCACCCCGGCGGCTTTCACTGTCCGCTGTCTCTGGCTCTCCCACGCTCACTCTCCACGGTGAGGCCACTCGTGTTCCTAGTTTCAACGTCACAAGGCTCACAGATGATACACTTCCGATGAATTTGTTACTGTATACGTTTCTCAGGGTACTCACACATTGATCAACCCGTGTGCTCGTCTTATTCTCTCCTTCAGTGTCTGGCTCGCGTCCTGGCCGCTGTGCTCTCTCTCCCGAAGGGATTTGTTCATCAGCACTTCCGGCAACTGTCCTGCATATAACTTCTCAGAATCGGACACACACTTGACACTTGAATCACAATGCAAAACTCGGTCTGTATTATACTCAGCCTCGTCTCTTTTCTTCTCTTTGTAGTTCTCCGGATCTTTGATCGCTCAGTCCACAATATCCACCTCGTGTTATCCTTTGTGTTTGCCCAGATGCCCAGATCCTCTCGCCGCCATGGCTGGAAGCGGTTACCACCACGCTCAGCTTGTGAATGTACTATGAATTTACTGTATGTGGTATGTTGCAGAAATGTGGGCTATACATAAAAATGTTTATTACATTTTTAATGCAGACATATTAAATGTAGTAAATGAGTAATAGAATATAATTACACAATACCATATAGTTACATTTGACCAAAGGTGCAATATGTGTGGTTTTACCTATAGTAATCATGATCTAAATGTATGATATAATGGATGACCAATGCTTAATTTTAATAAAAAGTATTGTCCTAACTCAAACAGTAAGAATATTTAAAGTTTACACTATGAAAATAAGGTTGCTAAAAGTTTTACAGAGTTACACTTTATTTTAAGGTGTCAGTATTACCATGTCAGTGTTATGGTGTAATTATACATTTAAGTACTGAGTAATCATAATTAACTACTGAGTAATAATAATTAACTACATGTACTTACTATAGGGTTAGAGTTAGGATGAGGGTTTGGTTTAGGGTTAATTGCATGCAATTATGCATAATTTATAGTTATAACTACAGTAACATGTAAATAAAGTGTTCCCAGATCTTTATTAATAACATAAAAATACATCTGCATTCCAACTGCCCGTCAACTCAAACTACTGTCAGATTTCATCATTATTAACTATAGCCAAACCTCTGCTAATTCTCAATAAGAACATTTGTAGACATATGAAAGAAACAAAGTTAAATTGGTATGCAATAAGTGAAGATGGTAATGCTGTTTTTGGAAAGTTTTTTTGTAGCTTTAATACTAGGGATTTTAATGTTCAGATATCATTTCTCAATGTTTACATGTTGTTTATTTAATATTCTTCCCAATGTGGCTCAAAACTTTGTGACTAACAGCATGTCTTTGGCTTTTATTGCACCACTATATCATATTTTGCCTGTTCAGACTTTATATTTCTTTGAGGAAAATGTGTTTTTGCTACTAAGTAATACACAGTTTGAGGTATAAAAGTTAAATTCTGAATGTGAGGTAGTTGAAAACACATTTTCCACACAGATGTGCTTCTACTGTCTACTGTACAGTGTGCTTTCAACTGCTTATATCCTTTCTGCTTCAATGTTTAAGTCTCAACAACAGACAAATCTGTTTCTTCTGTGATGATTTGAATGAATACTCACAGAGCTTTTCTGCAGTTGATCACAGCTGGTATCAGTCTCCATCTACCCTCGTCTGGTGTGTTATATTTCATGGGATCAAACTCTTCCAGCACCTCCTCTGACATGTGAATCATGTAGGCTAGAGCTGAGCAAAACGAAGGAGAGAGATACACCTCTTTTTCTGATTTCACAATCTCCTGAATCTCTCTGCACAGAGTCTGATCATTCAATTCCAGCAAACAGAGGTACAAATGAATGGATTTGTCAGCTGGAAAACAGGCATATCCTCTGATTGTGTCTTTAATGTACCGTGCAAATGCATTGATGGTCTTGGAGATGTTCTCTGTGTTTGTCAGAAGATCCTGTAAGAGCCTCTGATTGGACTCCAATGAGATGCCCAGAAGGAACCGCAGGAACAGATCCAGGTGTCCATTTTTACTCCGAAGGGTTTTATCAACTGCTAATTTCAGAAGTTCAAACAGTGAGATTTTCTTAGTTCTGTTTTTCATAGATTTGAACCTCTTATATTTATCCTCCAGAAAACACTGCAATGGTTCCATGTTTTTTATTAGATGGGAGAAAAACACATAGAAAGCAGCTAGAAACTCCTGAAAGCTCAGATGTATGAAGCTGTAGATTTTCTTCTGATGAATCACAGATTCCTCCTTAAAGATCCCAGAATACACAGAGGCGTCAGTGACGTCTATGCCGCTCTCTCTCAGGTCCTCCTCATAGAACATGACATTGCCCTTCATCAGCTGTTTAAAAGCCAGTTCACCAAGTTTTACAATAATTTCTCTGTTGGACTGCAGCAGTTTTTCTGGATCTCTCTCTTCATATTTCTGATTCCTCATGTTGATCTGAATCAGCAGGAACTGAATGTACATTTCAGTCAGAGATTGAGTGATTTCTGTACTGTCATCTTGTTTCAGGATGTTTTGAAACACAGTGGATGAGATCCAGCAGAAGACGGGTATTTGGCACATGCTGTGCAGGCTTCTTGTTCTTCTAATGTGTGAAATTATTTTGCTGGCTTGATGCTCGTCACTGATTCTCTTCCTGAAATAATCCTCCTTCTGAGGCTCATCGAATCCATGAATTTCTGTCACACGGTTGATGTATTTGTAGGGGATCTGATTGGCTGCTGCTGGTCTGGAGGTGATCCAGATCAAAGCAGAGGGAAGAAGCTCTCCTTTCATGAGGTTAGACATCAACACACCCACTGATGAGGTCTCAGTCACATCAGAAACTTTCTGAGCGTCTAAAAACGTTAGTGTCATTCTGCTTTCATCCAGACCATCAAAGATGAACACAACTTTACATTCCTCATAAATCTTTGAGTCTAGACCTTTCAGTTCAGGATGAAAGTCCATCAGAAGTCTGTGAAGACTGTACTGATGATCTCCAATCAAGTTCAGCTCTCGAAATGGAAGAACAAACATAAAATCTACATCCTCATTGGCTTTTCCCTCAGCCCAGTCTAGAACAAACTTCTGCACAGAGACGGTTTTTCCAATTCCAGCAATGCCTTTAGTAAGAACAGTCTTGATTTTTTCTTTCTCCTCACACCCAAGTGAAGGTTTGAAGATGTCATTGCAGCAGATTGCATTTTCTTGTGAATGTTGTGTTCTGGCTGTTCTCTCCATGTATAAAACCTCATGTTCTTCATTCACTCCTTCACTCTCATCCTCTATGATGTAAGGCTGTGTATAGATACTTTCCAGGAAGGTTTGATTCACTTGTAGTTTGAGGCTCTTAACTAAGCTCTCATACTTAATTTGCATGCTGGTTTTGTATTGGGCTTTGACTTTCTGTAGTTCATCTACTGGTTGGTGAGAATCATGCAGCAGGTCTCCAATCTGATCATCTCTATCCACACAGCAGAAACAAGAACAATACAAAAATGAATGAGAACACGTTCTTTGTGATCATCCCCTTATGCCTGTCACAAACTAAAGTGCTTCTCCTCCAAGTGGATAAAGAAAACAGTGCAGCATTTAAAGACATTTCTGATGATTGACACAACAGAGTTATTTGTTTTTTGGCAATTTACCGGGTTTCTTGTGTGAAAGTGGCTAAACTGCTCTGAACTGCATAAAACAATATCCACAGACATAATATTAATATCATTTTGACAATTAGACATATGATTGTCCTGCGCCATGAAGAATGCAGGTCATCTGAAATATATTTTCCATGTTTAGTTAGCTGATTTTTTCATTGCATTTGTATTATTGTTTGTTACCTGTTGCAGTTTAGGCTGTTTTAATGCACCGGCTCTGATGGACATACAGGTGATGAATAATGAATCTGGTTAATATATAGGTGAAAGCGGTAGTGTGGAGTAGACTCTTTTGTGAGAAGGCCCAAAATGAAGTGAAACAGTAAAATGTGCCTCTAATTATGGTATAATTTGTTAAAGGAGAAACTGATATTATAAGTAAAATGTTGTAATTTAGTTGATCTCTATGGGTTAATTCTGTGTTACAGAATGTCTTACCCCCATTTTACTGCAGCAGCTCAATCACCAACTACATGTTTGTACTCACACAGGATCAGAGGCCACTGCTCCATCACCGAAGTTAAGGGGAGCTCTCATGGATTCATCACTCTTTACAGACACACAGCTGGGCCCTGGAGATCCTGATCTCTGGTTCTGGTAGTCAACAACATCACCCTCCTCTCTGATGTCATGGAAACTCATTTTAGAAGTGCTGTCCATCATTCTCCCTAAAGATTTCAGCCATGCAAAAAAAAAAGAAGTAAAAAAGAAGAAGAGTTTATTTACTTAAAGTAACCATTATTACAAATATATCATCACTTAAAAATCTGAATTTTCTGTTCCCTTGAAGAATTTGTTTCTATGGCAACTCATTTGTTAATCACGTTCCGGTGTTCATTATTTAGTTCCTCGTTTACTCTATGTATAAATATCCCATTATTTTTATTCTGTTCGCATTACGTTAAATACGATGAAGGAGTTGTTGTGAACATTGAGTTTATTAGTAAAGCCATGTCATGTTTATCTTCATTATGTGAGTTTCTACTACAAAGCCTATGTTTGTGACAAGTACCTTATAAGTGACTTGCTCTGGGTCCTTTAAAATTTTATATATAGGGCATTGGTTTGAATTTGACCAGTGGCTCTCCCCTTTTCCCAAATCATATACAACTATATCACATAAACTACTCTACGCAGCCCTATAGTGTACAAATAAAGAAATAATATGCCATAGACAAACACACTCGTTGTTTTTGCAGAATGTAATGGCCATGCTATTCTCTGCTCTTCCACCAAATCCTTTGCACACAAATATTTGTATTCTTTCTTTTTCTTACCAAAGCTGTGACGGCATTAATGGAAGCTCAAATATCTTCCTTTGACTCCATGTTTAGCACGAAAGCTCTTGAAATTTCTGCTGGCTCACCAGGCAGTACAGTTGTATCGTGTACCAATTAGGGATGCTCATATTGACCGTTTAACCGTTAACCGATAGATAATTGTTTTAGTTTTTTTTTTTTTTTGCTGCATGGTTACCACATTTTTATAAGAAACAATATCGAGTCTATTAAACACGAAAGAACAACAAATATATCGGTGAGAACACTCGTTTTAACAGCCTACATACACCGAGACTGCATATCACAATTTTCCCAATATTGATTCTTCTTGCAGTCGTAATGCAATGGACTGTGGCCTACATTAAACCTTTAAATAAAAGATTTACACAGTCATATACAATAAACGAGCTTGCACAGCAACAGGAAATAAAAATTAACGCAAAAAACCTGCCTACCTTACCAGAGCATGTCAGCAAAGCAAAGCGGAGCTTCACTCATGAACTGCTCACTGGTAAAATGACATGACATTTCTCAGTACTGTAGCCTACTATACTTGTAGCCATTAAAACACGTAATTAGTTTCAGTTTAAATATTATAATGTTATTTTTTAATTTCATTTACGTTGAAAAGTGAACAGGACACATAAGATGCATAATGTCAGAAGATGGGTGTCTTCAATAAGTTCAATAACACTTCAATAGGCTTTCAACAAAACAAAACTTTTCTTTAAAGTGAATTTCGTTTTGTATAAATTGTATCTTAATTTTAATCTATGTTTAATCAACCAGATTGCCCGGATTTAATAAATAATAAGCAAATAGTAAAGCCTATAACAGACAATGACATGGAGGCGGCGGCGCAGCGTGAACAACAGCTTAAATGATCAACTAGAAAAGAAAAAAAACTTTAGTCAGGGGCAGCCCTAACTATTTATTTCAGATAGACCTATATTTGTGGAGCGTGCGGTGCTGAGCGGAATGAGCTTCAGAAATTAACGGAATCGTTTTAAAAACATAATTCAACAAATAAATAATACTTTTTAATGGGCCACTTAAAATGTTTATTACAAATAAATTATTACATTTTAAAAATGAATAAAATTAACAAAAATTTGCATTGCATTTGCAATCCTTTGCAGCACCCTCACTTCCCGCGCCCCTGCACCACTTATGCTGCGTTCACACCAAACGCGAATAGAGCATCTGGCACGAGTGATTTCAATGTTAAGTCAATGGTAAGGCACGTTGACGCACGTCTGGAGGTCCTGCGGCGCGAAGGACGCAAATCCGCCTCATTCGTGCGTCCAGTTCACGCGAATGACGCGAATTGAGCGTCTTGTGTGTTACACGCGAGTGGTGCTTTTGTGCATTCACGCGTTTGAAGCGAATTCACGTCTGACGCCTGAGTTAAAAAATGTTAACTTTGGCGTCAATTCGCGCCGCGTTAACCAATCAGGAGCCTGCTCGTGGCGGTCACGTGGTAAAGTGACGTGATGAGAAACCCTGCATAATTTAAAAATACTACTATTGTGTCACAAAATGTTGTAGTTTTACGACTTTTTCAGGTGAGAATGTAGTTGTTTAAAGCTCAAATCTGTGGTTTATTTATAAAGAGAGCGCCTATTTAAAAAAAAATTATCTTGTGTTTTCGGAGTCGTGAGATCCAGGTGATCACCGGACAATCACCGATCATATCCCCGGCGAGAGCAGCCTTTCCTCGGCTAGTCCTTCTGACATTTGCCGCTGGCTCTGATGTCCTATAGTGGTTCGTCTTGTGTAGATCTAACAGGCGATCTTTGGTGTCATGAATCTATACTTTGTTGTCTGCCAAATCGTTTTGACTGAGGGCAAAGAGAAATTTCATAACTTTATATTTAAATATCCTTAAAAAATACATGCAGTGAAGATAATGTAGGAGTTGCCTGGACCACATTTGTGTGGCTATTAATGTTTAATATATATTTTTAATGAAAATGAAAAGAGGCAGAGTGGTGTTTTATGACATATTTCTCCTGGAGTGCCTTGAACGTCCAATTCGCCGCGAATGCATTCAAAATGTTTGCGTGTAAAACTAGACGCGGTAGACACGATTTTGACGCTCAATTCGCGTTTGGTGTGAACGCAGCATTAGACATGCTACTTTAAAAAATTTTTTAAAACAAGTCAAGGTGTGGATTGAGGTAGGCCTGCTATTTTTATATGATGAAAAAAACTTAGTTTGATGGGAAAAAAACTATTTCGGTTCTTCAAAGCTTCAAACGGATTCAGTGTTTTCGTTTTGTCATCTAATTTGTTAATTATTTAAGTGAAAAATATTTAGTGTAGGCCTATTTATTTTATTCTTTTTAAAAAATATTTTATTCAGTTTTTCACTGTTGTCAGAAACGCTGCAGGTGCGTGAACATTTGATAATGTGAATCCAGGTTCTGATGTTGTTGTTGATCTGTTCTGTATGCTGCGGTTTGCACAGTAAAATAAACCCGTGGAAAAAAGTGTCTTTTTAACGGGTCACAGACACTCTTCAATTGTATATTTATTTAATGCCAATTCAATATTATAATCTTATCAGTTAACGGTTAATAATCAGATAATGAGCGGCGGTTGACGGTCGGGAAAATTAACCGTTTTGAGCATCCCTAGTACCAATGTAACATGTCTCTGTTTAGTTTATCTTTAAGTTGTGTTTTCATCCTGTCACGTGTTCCTCTGTTTTAGTTTCCCACCACTTGTTTGTCACCATAGTTACTCTTGTTAGTTATGTTAGTTTCAACTATGTTCAGTTAATCATCTCGTTTTAGTTTGCTATTTAAGTTCTTGAGAGTTACATTACATTAAAGTTTATGTTATATTTGGATCTCCTGAGTCTACTGCCTGTTCCTGTGCAACCCGCTGTGACAACCAACTGCTTTGAACTGATTATGTTAAAATGACTCATAATGTGTGGTCTCACAACCTCCTCAGTTTGAACTTGCACAATGTACGCCAGCTGCATGTAACTAAGATTTCGTAGTCAATATATCATTGACACTGGACACTTGACTCACTGAACAAATAGTACCATAGCTCAGGGCCTGTATTCATAAAGATTCTAGGAGTCCTCTCAGAAAACTAATTTAGCTTAAAAACTTTAACGTTGGAGTCTTAGCTTAAGAGCTATTCGGGACCGATCTGAGAGCAACTCTGAGCAGGGAAAATACAAAAACTTTTATCTTAGTGAAGAAGCGGGGCTGACCCCGTTGCTACGTATGACACAGTCTTTTGAAGACTGTGATTGGTTGGTTGTCCAAAAAGGGGAAAAAAAGGAGCGCTTTTAAGTATAGGGTCTATTCTAAGCCTTCACTTTGAAATTACAAGCGCAAATTGTCCTATTTTACCGTTCTCTCACTCGCGCACACACACAATATATATATGTATATAAATCCTTTTATTATTTACCATGCTGTTAATTTTCTATAAGGTATTTGATTGGCTTAGAACTATAAACATTGTTCCACTCTTTCCAATTACACTGATTGTTGGCATGTCTATTTAATTGGTGGTTTGAAAGTTGGGTTTAATGCAACAAACATGATCCCTGCGCAATCTAATCTATAGCGTCTTATTAAGTCACTGTCATTCATTGTCTGCAACATGAAGAATTTCTTCTCCCTCTTCGTCTTTCTGCCATTTTCTCCGCTGCTAAAGAAACTCTTAAAGGGTTAGTTCACCCAAAAATGAAAATTCTGTCATTAATTACTCACCCTCATGTCGTTCGACACCCGTAAGACCTCCGTTCATATACGGAACACAAATGAAGATATTTTTGTTGAAAGCTGATGGCTGAGAAAGGCTTCAGATAGGCCTCCATTGGCATTCAGTACATTTACACTCCCAAGACCCATAAAAGGCACTTAAAACGTTGTTACAAAGTCCATCTCACCACAGTGGCTCTACAATAATTTTACGATGTGACGACAATAGTTTTTGTGCGCAAAAAAAATCTAAATAACACCTTTATCCAACTTGTTCTTGTCTTCCGTGTGTGCCTCCACAACGCATGCGCGAGAATATGACGTAGCGCCGGGGTTCGGGAATCCATGAAATGCACACTTTAGCCCGATTTTGAGAACTACGCCGAGACCTAAAGCACGATCAATGTAGAATTCAACAGCTGAGATACGCGCGTCTTCCTCTGCTTGTAAACAAATCGCTTCTGGGTCACGTGTCCGAACGCCGGATCTGCGTAATATTCTCGCGCATGCGTCGTGGAGGCACACACAGAAGACAAGAACAAGTTGGATAAAGGTGTTATTTTGATTTTTTTTGCGCACAAAAACTATTGTCGTCGCATCATAAAATTATTGTAGAGTCACTGTGGTGAGATGGACTTTGTAACGACGTTTTAAGTGCCTTTTATGGGTCTTGGGAGTGTAAATGTACTGAATGCCAATGGAGGCCTATCTGAAGCCTTTCTCAGCCATCAGCTTTCAACAAAAATATCTTCATTTGTGTTCCAAATATGAACGGAGGTCTGACGGGTGTCGAACGACATGAGGGTGAGTAATTAATGACAGAATTTTCATTTTTGGGTGAACTAACCCTTTAAGCCTCTTAAAAGTCCTCGTCCGTGCTTCTAACAAATTTGACCTTAAGACCTCTTTTAAGGGTTAAGATGCTTTCTGAATTACTTCTTTCTTTACTAGGATTTTTTAGATAATTTGAAGAGTAAACGCCCACATTTCAAAAAAATTTCTTTGAATTTTGTCACTAGGAGCTACTCTTTGCATTAAGATTCTTTATGAATACGGGCCCAGGTGTTTCCCAACCCTGTTCCTGGAGCCACACCAACAGTACACTTTGATGTCTCACTTATCTGATCACATTACTTATCACATTGAACTAATGAACAAGTACCTCGGCTCATACCTAACAATTTTTATATGTGAGTACTTAAAAGACACCTAACATAAAGTGACAGATTTTTCTTCACTTGATACAAGTCGCATTTAAAAATATTAAAAGTTACTATCATGAAAATAATTGAAAGTATAAAACATATTTAACTTAAAACTAAATAAGTAAAAAATAAAACAATAATAATCTAAAATGTAAACACATTTTATAAAGGTTGTTTTCTTAGTCTGTTCATTTGTGCGGATGGTTGCACAACCTGACATTTTGGGCGGTTTAAGATACCAAACAAAAAATGAAAATGATTTCAAACTAAATGGGTTTTATAGAATAAAGGTGATACACATCACAAATTTATCACATTATTTAAAAATGTAATAATGCACTTGAACACAAAAATATGCACGTCATGTCACTGACCCAAAATTAAGCAAATCAAAAATTAAATAAAAATAGTACAAATAAATGAGTATTAATAAATATGAATATAAATGATTTGTGTGTTATTGCACATGAGTGAGTCTGTGGTGTGGGAAATTATTGCACCGAAACGAGTCTGTCGAGTGTGGCTGTTGTTACAGCACTTTTGACTATACTGTATGTCTGTTATGAAACTCATAAAATCTGGTGTATGGGTGTGTCATGTTTTGACTTTGTTAAGAGTTTGTTTTTGACTTATTGTATTTAAGCCTGTGTTTAGTCCTGTTGTCAGTTCTATGTTGCATTAGGTGTGGTTGTTCTGTTCTTGTGTATCGTTCTGTATAAATAAATACTGCTTGCGTTTAGATCCTGAATTCATCCTTCATTTCATCCAACTGTGTGACAACTGACCTTAACATGAGCCGTTTCTCAATATGCGTACTTGTCTGTACTTGTGTTCTCATGGACTTGTGAAACGTCATCAGTCGCTGCCCAAGTACTGTTCCAATTCAAAGTTCACATCTAGCCATAGACAAGTACAGTTCAAATCCCCGGATGTGTCCTTGATCTGCCACTTTTATCGAGGATGCATCGAGAGGAGACTTCAGAGAGACCGGTATCCCAGAATGCATCTCGCACCAACGGACGCAACGATCAGTAAAGCCCCTATGGTAATGCCCCCCAACACCCCCGCATGATAAGCTGAACTTGGTTGTGCGTGAGCCTCTACTACTAAAAGAACCGAGAGCAGGGCTGCATTTCCCAAAACCATCGTAAGCCTAAGTTGATCGTAGAGACCATTGGTGGCAATTGTTCTACGATCAACTTAAGCTTACGATGGTTTTGGGAAACGCAGCCCTGAGCGGCATTATCATCAATTAAAGTACTGTTTGCATGTGCTTTATAACAGAGTCTCAACGGGGAACGGCATTGTTTTGTCACTTGCAACACATCCAGAATACACATAATTTCTGCTTAAAATAAGCCTAAAATGCAAAACAAGACCAATTTAGGATAGATAGATTAAGCACAAGCCTAATAAAACATTTGAAGTAAAAAAAAAATGTTTTTAATTTATTACTTATATAGTAGTATAAACTTGTGAAAATGTAAATATTAAATACAATTATAAAATGTTATAATATTTGTTAAATAGTTTTATTTATCATATTTATGTTTTATTTTTGTAATGTGTTTTTGTTAAGTCATGTTATAATATTGTTTTGAACTGCTTTTTATTTACAATGGCAACTATTAACTGTTTTTAAAAAAAAAATTTTTTTTTTTGCGGGTGCATTGAATTGTATTAAATCCACATAAAAATCCTAATAATCAAACTAAATCATAATAATTATTAATGTTAATAATAATATAGAGAGCCCACAACAACAACAACAACAAATAAACAAACAAAAACATTTAAAAATATATAGTCCCGTTTTTTAATTAAAAGATAATAACAAATTAGATTTTAGTGATATTTTGACCACTCACATAGGAAATGTCCCCGGTTTCCATTTCAGAAATCTGGTCACCTTACCTAAACCACATATTAATGTTTAATATAGGCCTATTATTTGTTTTAATCTAAACAAAAAGAGGCAGGGTTGTGTTTTATACTTCGTTTTGTTATAAATATATAAGATAATCAATGTAGCTGCCTGAACGACATTTGTGTGGCTAATATGTTTAAGATTTTTTTGTAAAAAAAAAAAAAATTAAAAGAGGCAGTGGTGTTTTATGACATATGTCGTTTAATTGTAGCCTAAAATATACGTTTCTCTATACCAAGTAGGCCTACGCGAACTTCTGACTTGCGTTCGTGGTTGTTAATTCAGGCTCGCCAAGTTCAATTCCGGAGAACGAACTCCCGAGGACGGGAGGACAATAGACTTTACTAAGGGAACAGCAGCGTTCTTGATAGTTTTATTTTAAGCTACAATAAAACAAAATATATGATTAAACACCACTCTGCCTCTTTTCATTTTCATTAAAAAATGTACTGCAGGCAATGTTATTGCATGTATATTTATAACAAAACGAAATATTAAAAACCCTGCCTCTTTTCGTTTACATAAAAAAAAAACATTAATATGTGGTTCAGACAAGTGTGATTATCACTGTAATAAAATGAATTCTGACATAAAACACAACCCAGTCTATTTTTGTTAAATGTCAGTTAATGTGTTTAATAGCCTAAAAATATAAAGTTATGAAACTTCACTTTGCCCTCAGTCAAAACGATTCGCCAGGGAACAAATTATAGATTCATGAGACCAAAGATCGCCCGTTAGAAGATTAATTATATCTGAAGACATCAGAGCCAGCGGCAGACGTCAGAAGGACTAGGCCGCTGAGCGCCTGCTGAACGCCCACTGATCGACTGGATCTCACAACTCCGAAAACGCCAGATCAAATTTTCAAAAAGGCGCTCTCTTTATAAATAAACCACAGATTTGAGATTTAAACAAGTAAATTCTCGCCTGAAAAGTCTTAAAACTACATTTGGTGAAACATTAACAGTGGTATTTTTAAATTACGAGGGGTTTTCTTATCCGCTATTGACGTTGGCTCGTTGGTGCGAGATGCATTCTGGGATACCGGTCTGTCTGAAGTCCACAAGTCTCCTCTCTATGCATCCTCGATAAAAGGGGCAGATCAAGGACACATCTGGGGATTTGAACTGGACTTGGCTAGATGTGAACTTTGAATTGGAACAGTACTTGGGCAGCAACTGATGACGTTCACAATTGACGATTGCTGACGATTCCTCCCGTCCTCTGGAGTTCGTTCTCCCGAGTCGAACTTGCAAGTCTGAACTACCAAGGACGCAAGTCAGAAGTTCGCGTACTTGGTATTGAGAAACGGCCATGGATCTAGCACCCATTTCAGGTCTTGCAGTCTCTACTAATGAGCTCATGAGTTGAATCAGGTGTGATACCTGAGGGAGACATACAAAATGTGCAGGGCTGGTAGTACTCCAGGACAGGTTTGATAACCACTAGGCTACACGAACAACGATACAAATTGAGTAGACTTGCTCCCTCAGTCAAAATCGAGGGTCTGTCCAAATAAACTTTCTGCGTCTATTTGACAAAGTTGAGCGCACTTTAAAATGGTGGTGGGGATTACCCCGAGGGGAAGTGCTTAGGAAAGTTTGCATATGTATAAAAGTGAAGTTTAACACAGTCTAGTTCTCTTATTAGTTTTCACAGTCCCTGATTCGTCCACAACTGTTCCCTGTCCTGTAGAATTTGCAGTGTAAATCATCATCCTCATGTATTTAAATCTTCTCCCTGAGTTCATTGTCTTCTGTTAAGGTTATGTTGGTACAGATATAGCTCTGTTTATTATTATAATTTCTCATTCCTCCTGTCACACTTCTTTCTTGGATCTTTATACATGCAACCCCTGAGACAAACAAACAGTGTCTCAAATGATGTGTTTTAAAAGGGCACATATCTCAATAAACAATCGATTGCACTACACAGCAAGTCTGTTGCAGTTAGGCTCAAATATATGTGGCACAATATTTTATATAGCATAAATGAAAAAACATATACTAGTTAATAAGAAAGATCGAATTTTCATTATTGAAATAAAAACACTTACTTTGGCATCCTAAACACACGTCAGCAAAGGAAGCAGATCAAAAGACTCACTCAGCCAAACTATCAACTATGAAAAACAAGTCTATAAAGATTTATGGGTCTGATGCTGCACTCATTAACTGTTTCTATGGTTGTCAGACTCAGAAAGGAAAACACTCGTAGGGTGAGGCAAAGTAACTAAAATACGTAAACAAGCACCACAAAGAAAGAAAAGGAAAGCCTAAAGCTCTACGAGAGCAGTCAGCTAGCATGCACATTTCTATAGTAAGAGACAACACTATAAATGTACATACTGCAATGTCAAAGAGGTTGCTCCAGTGCATAGTCCAGTCAGGGATCGGTTTCCTGCATGTACATATTCTTTAAAATGGCTGCCCACTGCTCAGGGTGTGTTCACAGTGTCTGTGTTCAATACTCACTGCTGTGTGTGTGCACTTGGATGGGTGAAATGCAGAGCACAGTCTGAGTATGCGACACCATACTTGGCTCCACGTCACTTTCACTTAGCTTAATGTACTATATGCTCTTGGAGAGCTTTCTTTCTGCAGAAGGTTTTAATCACTTTTCATGTATGTATATCAGTAAACATTTGATGTATATTGCACATTTTTTACACAGAAGAAACAGCATGTATTTGTATTTTTTGTATTTCCACATAATTTAGTTTTTTGTTTTTGTATATCACAGTCTCACCCACACAGATGTAACCTCTTTTTACGCAGGTTAGTTAATGAAAATAGGTTTCCCTAAGAAATATGCTGGATTAAACCTGAGGTTCCCATGTTTCCTATTCTCCAACAACAAAGCACTTGATGTAGATGTGCCATGCTTGTAACTACAACATCAGAAGAAATAGGATAATTACGATAGAACATGAAAGCAGTATAAGCCGTCATGTCTTCCTTGTTCAGTGTAAGGTCTTGTATATTCGAAGGCATTTCATATAGTGAGTCTTAGTTATTGTTTTTTGATGTTAATAATTTAATAACTGCGTTAGGATCCTGACCTTCCTTGTTTCTGAGGCTTGCATTGTCACATCTATAGGGAACCCAAACAAAATCACTAATTCAAAGTAGGTCCCAGAGACTGATTGCGGATGTTATCTCATATTATATTTGATCATATTTATGGGTAATATGATAATATATAACCAATTTATAGATTTTGTTTTTTGTATTTAATTTAATTTGTTTTATCAATTAATTTGTAATTTGTAACATGTTTTAAAGATTCATGTATTACATGTACTGAGAAATAAATAAGGGATAAGAATACAGCCTGTAGTTTAGCGCTAGTCCAAATGCAGAAGTTAGTAAAGAAAACAAAACTCAAGGAACAAAGAAACTCAGAAACATACTTCCATTAAAAAGGACAACAACAAGGCATATTAGAAATGCAAGCCGACATTTTTGTGTAAACACTGCGCAGGAAAAAAGTCAGAACCAGTTGAATTTACAACAAATAAATCTGTTCACTTCTCCCCAAAGACATAGGAAAAGTGAGTGGCTGTTCAAATGGAAAAAGAACAGTGTAACGTTATAGTTACCTAGACACACACACACACACACACACACACACACACACACACAAAATGTTTGCATATGTTTTTTTATTATTATCATTATAATTGTTGTCACTTCCAAAGAGGACATTGAGTATTTTACTAAATGTTTATTTTTTTTGTTTTACTTGCACTTCAATGATCACATGCGTCAAGCACTTAGCGTTCTGAACACACACCGATTAGTTTGGCAGTGCTAAGACGTTTAATTCAAACATGACTGATTAATGCAAACTGACTGAGAACATCAAAATGTCTGTTTTGGGAAACAAAAAAATAGCTGGGTTTGTTCCCTAAATAAACTTTGATCCCTGTATGAAGACAAGGGTGCTCTTTAGGGTCTAGTGAAGTACTCATAAAATATATTCCTTAATGTATTAAGTTTTGTAGGTCACACATAAATGTGTATGTGTAGCAGAGTATTTGTGTGGTTGAAAAGATAACAAGAAAAGCAGAAAACAACTGTAAAGTTACGCGGATAATTATACAGGATGATAAAGATGTAACACTTATCAGCAATAGCAATCAGAGTACAGAAACGTATGTTTCATGATCATATGTATAATGTATAAAACAGCACTTTTACCTCTAATCTTTCTTCTTCATCATCTGTTGAGCTTCTTCCTTCTCGACTTCTATTGCGGCGTTCATACAACTTTATGTGAATTACCGCCACCTGCTGGTTATGAGTGTGGGTCAGAATCTCATTATATCTCCTGAACTACTTATTTTATTAATATTTACACACTTTTCTTTGTTGTAAAATTACAATAAATTCCTCTACAGTAGGCCTAAATTTCATGTTCATCTACATTTCCCCCTTTTTTTTAAATTCTCAGATAAAGGCTGAAGTCATGCAGATAACCAGTTCCAGTTCTGTTAAAATGTTTGGTGCAGATGGACATAACTTTTATGTTCTTTTTTTGTTTTGTTTTCACTCTGTTTGACACGTAATATTCATCTCTATAAGTGCATTTATTTAAATTTTTCCAGTTTCGGTTACCTGGCTATAAATAAGTTCCCACGCCTGTTTCTTTTTTACTCTTTACTGTCATGGTTGGGTTGCAAATTTGTAGTGATAGGTAGGGATGGCCAGGGGCGCCGCTAGCAATTTTGGGCCCTATGAAAAAATTTGATGTTGGGCCCTCTACCACACCAACCTAGCTATCCAAGATCATCTCAGGGGGCCCCAAAAGTGTGTGGGCCCTTAGAATCGTCCTAACTTTCCCCCCCTTAGCTGCGCCCCTGGGGATGGCTGACGTGAAACTGACGTTTCGGCGCTTTGTCGAGATCCCGAAGCGCAGATGTTTTGAAACACTGCTCCAACTGTGATTCGAAACACCTATGTCACGTGACTATGTTGTGGAAAATTCTAAGTCCCACTGTTCCTTCACTTCAGCTTTTGAAGAAAATCTCTCAGAGTCGAAGTTCCAGGTCATCAGAAGATATTTAACTTTATTGCATGAACAACAAAGAGAGATGCCAGCTGAACATCTGAATCTTTTCAGTTGTAGCTCACACTTTTATACAGTTTGACCAGTGATCTCATCTGCAGGTGCTGTTCTCCCTCTCATTTCTTGGCGTCTACCAAGTACTCCAATATTTTCATCACAGTAAAACCATCCATAAGCTATCTCTTTGTAATGGTGGCCGACTGCCAACATTTTTGGATTGTCCCAAACAGTGATTTTTTTTGCCTCATTATTTTTATCAAGAGAAGAACACATCAAAGGCCAGTTGAACCAAAAGAGCAACTTTCTACTAGTGCAGATGGCAACTGCAAGCAATTTCAGATAAAATCCTATCCTTTCCCATAAGACTTTTCTCATTCATGAAGGCCATGAGGCCTCAAAACACTTGTAAGCCAATGTATTCTGCAATTGTTTTTTATAGGATAAATAAAATACTTCAACAAATGTTTCCATACATTGAACACATCAGACCACTCATTAGACCTAATTTTTATATTAACTGTGCTCTTTACTAAAAGGACAAAAAAGACATATATTGACCTTTGAAAATCTCCAACAACTACGGCTATATGAAACTTCAACTGTTTGAGTGCTTCACGAAGCCTCGGTCTGCCCATCACTAGTGATAGGATGTAATTCAACAGCTTAACTTGATTTGTTAAGAATTTAAAAGAAACAAAAACTCATGAAGAAACTCAAAAACACTCAAGAACAGCCTAGCTTTACGCAACAATAACAGACAACTGAATTCTTCTTTTTTCTTTTTATGGCGGGGGCACCAGTGTTAAGGTGCATTATCGCCACCTACTGTAATGGAGTATGAACCAGAGTTTACCCATTTCATAATAAATAAAAAATAAATAAATAAATAAATTCTCTAAATCAGCTCTGTTCTCTTGAGATAAAAAATAAACTCTCTAATCCATAAATAAATGTTTATTTATTAATGTTTAGGTTTTAAACAGCATGGAATGTCCAATCCTTAATCTTGTTAGAATTATTTCCTCTTCAGTATTTCTTCTTGTCTTCCTCACCTTCTCCTACTTCCCGTTGTATTTCATAAAGCTGACGTCCTGTATTTCCTGTATCCCATTTTTGTTGCCACTCCTTAGTAGTATATGCTTTAATTACTGCTTTTGCTTCAAGTTTACTAAGTGAGATATTTATGATGTCCTCATTTTCCAAAGCCTGCTTTGCTAATCCATCAACCTTATAATTGCCCTTTATCCCCCTATGAGCTGGTATCCACATAAATATAATCATGATGTTCATATTTTTAAATCTATGAGGTTCAAAGATAATAAAGTTTTTTTTACATTTAAACCCCACATAACTATATTTTAATAGTATGAAAATGTTGTAAATAATATATTAACAAATAACAAATAATAAAAAAAATAATCGATCATAAATTTACAAGAAAAAATAAATCCCATTCATCACGGAAAAAACGGGGCATTGATTAGCCAGCCCAGGGTTGGCTGTAGTAGGATATAAAAAATGTCAATAAAATGCATTATAGCTTAACTTACTCACCAAAATAGGCTATGATTATTACACAAAACATGCCAATGTGTGCAGTAAATTTACTGCAATTACCCATCCTCTCAAATAAATCAAGATCCGCGGGACTTCAAAATCAGTGATGGTATACATTACAGTACGTTCATTTTTAGCCGTGACAGATTGAATAGCGTTACGTGACTGTGGCTGTGCATTAAGCTGGAGAAGGCAGTATACAGGAATTTTGAAAATGACTTTGTAAGTAGGCCTAAGTTAATTAATACATTAATTTATTCTCCTCTGTCAGCCATTTGGGTTTGAAAAAAAACGCTATTAAACTACAGATGTTTTATCTTGTGCGGTTTGCTGGTTATTCAGACTAGGCTACTAGTATACGCTCTCTGATCATCCAATCAAAGGACGTGAAAATTCAGACGTTATTGTACGGCAGCTAGATGGCCCCGCTGTCGCCAACTCGAAATCTGATTGGCTTATTAAATCGGAGTGATTTATCTGATTGGTTAAAGCGCACAGTTTCATTGCCATTCACTTAAGCTAGCGGCGCCCACAATATTGATTCTGAAGGCCTCAAGGCAGATTTCTTTGACCTGGCAACACATGCTGACTGAAATATGATTGGATAAAAGCTCTAACATAACAAACACTACTGGAAGCAGCGCAACCCAGAGAAAAGCGATGAAGTTAATAAAATAGACTATTGGGAATAATTTAACACACATTCATGGAAAATTTTAAATTTAAATTTAAATTAAAATTTAAGTCTGTGATTCTGATAGTGATTAGGCCAGCAGAGAAGGCCTTGCTGGCCCTGACGGCCCACCACTGTTCTATCTATTTCCATCTATTCCTTCAATTTGAATTAACTCATTAAGAACTAATTTCTTACAAGGATAATAATCATTTATAATAATGAGCTCTCCTTCCTTTCATCAATATCTCTGTGACTATATATTCATGCTCATTTCCTTTTCCTATCTCTCTACTTTAATAAATGTCAACTTATCAAACTGGCAGCTCTAGTATTAATGAAAATATGACCTTGAACTCTGACAATAACCTAAATGAAACAATTGAATAATCAATTAAAAAATAATTTATACCTGTATGATATTACACTGTATCCACATTGGAGCAGTGTCTTGTAAAATGAATGTATGGATGTACTCTAGAGTTCCCAACTTCAGAAGAGGAAAAATTAAGGGGACAATTGTGGTTCTTTATATCCCACCTGACACACGGCAGATACACTGTTAATCTACATAAGGTTTTCAGCAGCAAAGGAGGGTGCTTCTGGACAGAAGATACCACGTGTTATGGCAATTGCAGACAAGGTGTGGTAATTTGCATTTTATTTCATGTTTAGAACTAATTACAAATATTGAACTAGAATCAGTGTTTTTAATATTGTGTCATGTTCAGTGTGAAGACATACACATCAAACGAGACTGTCATAAAAAGCCTGTGTACCTCAATTAGGACATTACAACACTTCTCAAGGAATTTAAGGTTTGTATATTGTATAAGTACTTTTTGTAAGGACCTAAACATATTTCCAGTCTGTATGTTGGCAATATTTTAGTGAAACTGGACATGTTGGTGGTGTTTTTTTTTTTTGGTGGGGGGGGGGGGGGGGGGGGGTTGTTCTCGCTCCTCCGTACTTGCTCCTCCACCCTCCAACTTGTGACCCGAAAACCGATCAAACTCAGCCATCTTGAAGGTCATCTCAATTCTCTAATTTCAACGAGAGGAGCCGAGGAAGGAGGAGCAAGGAAGCTTCCTGATCGGAGTCACACAGGTTCCCTCGCATCCTATGGGGGAGGACCTAAGACGCAAGGAAAGGAAGCAAAGAAAAGATTACAAGGATGCACAAATAAGAAATAAGAGGCACCCAGGGTATTTTAAATGTTTCAGTAACTAGGGCATTCACTGCTTGCCTAGATGTTTCATAGCAGGGTACTTGAAAACAATAAAAATTACAGGGATAAGAAAGGATACCCTAAAAGAGATTTTTCTATGTATTGATGACATTAACTCCAGCATGCAAGAGACTGCACCTGATGTACCTTCCTACTTCTAACTTTGATACTCTTGACACAAGAGATTTTAGCCCTTGTGATACTGACTCAGTGCAGGAACTTATCTGATGACTCATTTTGCAGCAGCAAATAGACTGTTATAGTTATGTCTCTCGAGTAAAAACAAAAGTTCTTGGTTTCAAGTATTTGTAGTTCCTGTGTTATTTTCTGCTGAAATTCAGCTTCAGTGAGCTGTCATCAACAGTGCAATGCTACTAATTCCTGCACCAAAGCATCTTGGTTACTATTGTAACCTCCGTTTTCCGATGGAGAGAATGAGATGTTGTGTCAATGTACTGACGCTAAGGGTCACACTTGGGAGCGTCAAATCCCTCTGATACTTCAGAAAAGGCCAATGAGAATTGGTGAGTGGAATTTGCAATACAACCACTCACCTGTACATAAAAGGAGACTGGTATGCTCCACTCAATCGGGTTTGTTCTGAGGTGCCAAGATAGTCTCTTTGCAATTTCAGCTGGTAGTTCAGAGTTGTGGAAGGAGCGACACAACTTCTCGTACCCTCCATCAAGGAATGGAGGATACAAAATTAAAAGAGACGTGCCCTATCTATCAGTTACTTAAATGTTGTGTCGATGAACTGACATTAGGGGTCACTGTACTAAATGGCACAAGCAGCTGAACGGTGTTACGAGTTTCGGCAGTGCAGATGTCATTAATGTTGTAACCTTCCCAACATCCCACGTAAGCTGTGTAGTCTTTTGAAAGGACAGTTCTCAAAATGGAAATAGTTCACTTTAGCCAGACATCCTCGACCTTTCCTGTTTGTTTAAAAAAAAAAAATCTACAGCTGATGCAGACCAGAGCGTAAAGAAATCAATTCACAAGTTCACACTTACATATAATTTATGGAGAGTAAATGTAAATGCATATTTGCCGCGTTGTCCAGGGGGAGGGTTTTGAGCTCGGAATTTTGCCCGAACCCAGAGTACCCCCGTGTATGTAAGTGGTTTAGAAATAAAATTGTGTAGAAGGGGTGGTGGAGGGATGCTGATAAACTGTCAATGAACAGAGGTAAGACCGCTGTGTATATATATACACTTCTTATTGTTGATTATCTGAGTGATTATCTGATTACCTGGTGGACGGCTCGACGAGGGTTTGGTGGGCTTTTTTGATGTGTAGACGGTTAGTGCTGATATAGCTTTGAAAGGCGTCTGAGGACCATCTCCCGAGAGATTGGATCTCCTGTTGGGAGAGGTCTTTTTGAGCTGCTGATGCGGGAAGAGTGGCTTGAGAAGTTCTTTGCTGGGATGCCTGACTGTTGGAGAACGGTTTTAATGTGTTTCTGGAACCAAAAATGTGTCACAGGTTTGTTGGATTCATCCGTGAACAGGGGTTCCAGGGGAGATTTTGTTTGAGAAATCCTCCATTGAAGATATGCCAGAACTGACTGGTATGGTTGGATTGGGGATGAGAGCTTAAAAATTTAGATAAAATTACCCTTCTTGGTTTGGTCAGTCTTACTTTGCTTAATCAAGTAAGAGATTGTTTCCCCCTCTATTACTGATAAGTCTTGGATTTTTGGGTCGAATTTGGACGTGATATCAATTTCAGAGCATCTAAGAAAACCACAAAAGGCTAGGACAAACATGGCGTAGAGTGTTCGTGCGGTATTGAGGGGCTGGTACCCTGTGCGGAGGTTGTGAATACATTTGGCGTTATAGGTTGTCTGTTGTCGGGACAGGTGGGCTGGGATCTTTGAATCCCTTTGATAAGGAGGGAGGTTTGAGAATTATTTATCTAGGGAGAGGGAGCGCCGTACATCAGTTTGTGGAAAAACTGAATGCCGCTTAAGTAACCTTTGATGGAGGTATTAAGGTAGGAAATGAACGAGGTGACTGAAAGGAGAGAAAAATCAGGGAACGGCATGTTATAAGAGACGTGAAATGATAAAAAAATTTTGGAGGGTCCTGGGAGAAACTGCTTGGAGGATGGTGTCAAGCGATGCTTCGAGGAGGGGTTTTATGGGGTGGGTTACGGGAATATTAGTTCCGAATAGTGAGGTACTAGAGTTGGGAATTGGTCCGCCTCTGGAGCCAACGTCCTAAATTTCTGAAACAGAAAACGAGTGTCTGTCTACAACTGGATATCGATGGGGGTCGAAACGAGATTACTATAGAAAAAAGATAGGCCGTTCCATTGTTTCAGGAATGTTAACAATAGCCTGAGTTCATCGCGATATGCTTGGGTTATGGAAATTAGATCCTCTAGCAAGTAAACGGAGGATGCGAGCGAGAGGAGATGCAATATGAAGGGGCGGCCCAATGGAATGATGCGCATTGCGAAGTTTAGATAGCCGAGCTGGGATAGAAGTTTGCTTTTCTAACAATTGGGTTTTTTTGAGGAGAGTAGATGAGACGAGAATTATTCGGTTGATTTTCTCTTTGGGCAGGGATGCCTGGAATTTGATAGAATCTAAATTAATTCAGAGGAACTCGATGGAAGTATCGGGCCTCATGGTTTTTTTCTGTGCTATGGGAATTCTAAGCTCAGAAAAAACTTTTTCGACTGTGAGGATATGTGCGGCTGGGATGGCATCGGGATCAATTATTAGACGTTTTAAACGGGGGATTGTCGAATGGGCCGATCATGAAGCCTGACTCCACTTCTTTTTGGATGAGATTGTCTACGACTTCGGGTTCAATGAGTGCTGATTGCAGATTATTACAGATGGTGTTTTGGGAGAGCGGGCATTCTACGCCGTTTTTGAGGCCTGACAGTAGGTAATTAGTAAATTCAGCATCTGGGTGGTGAGCTAGTTCGAAGTCCATGCGTGAAATATTTACGGGAGTCGATAAATAATTCTTAGATTTTTTTATTCACAGATATATACACTGGACAAATGATGCGGGCATGGGCGCAGCCACAGAAATTACAAACCTACATGGTACATTTGTCAGAATTGAAATGATTGCAGGGCTGCATGCTTTCTTTGAAGGAAGAGGTGGTTGCGCTGGTTGTTGCTGCGCGTGGCACATAACTGGTTGATCTGACCGAGTTTGTCTCTGGGTTGGGTAGAGAGTAGGGGTAAACCTGCGGGCACGATGCCGTAGCGTGTGACACTGACCTGCAGACTGCGCAGGAGGCGTTTTGGCAGCCTAAAAACATCCTCCTGTGGAGATTCGGGTCGAGTGCACCCCAGTATGTGCAATGGTTCCAGTGCGCGACTCGCACGACACTTTTGGCTGAAAAAAGTTTATGGTATGTGTAGAAATTGCTTCCTCCGTAGGACAGCGCGAGCTCGGTAGTCATTTAGCTCGCGCCACCTGTGGGGGAAAACTAAACAGATTATTTCCGTCAAATGAGAAAAAGCAATTGCAAACTCAGAAAATTAAAGAACGCGGGATGAATGTGTTCGTATTTTTAAGGGTAACGGAGAAGCATGGAGAGAAGAGAAGAAAGATCTGTGTCCGCACCTGCGAGAATCTGTGCGCGGATGTTTTGGGAAGAGAGAATGTTGGGATTTAGTTTGCAAGAGGGAGGTGGGAGGGTTATAAACCCGGGGCTGCGGATGTCGGCAGCTGCCTCACGCTTGGGTTTCCCTCTGTGGTTTGAAAAGAAAAGCTAGTTGAATGATAGGAAGAAAATGAAGGGTGATAGAGTGAAGCGTGGGCTTGTGCTGCAAGCGGAGGAAGGCTCGCGCTTGTTTGCGCCACTGGAGCTGCAGGCCACTGGATGTGGGCGGGGTTATAACCTGTTGGATAAAATTTTTTAAATGGTTGGGCCTGTTCAGCTAGTGAAAGCTGCCTCACGCTAGCGTCTGGCTCTGCAACAGGAGCTGGAGGCCACTGAAAAGGATATGGGTTATGGAAAGCAGGAGCATGAAACTGAGAAGCTGTGGGGAGGCCGCTGGGACCGGGTGCATACGGCGCTGCGGCCGCAGAAGCTGCGTTGAAAAGCTCAGCCGCGTCGGGAGGTGGGAGTGGCAGAATCCAGAATCTGGAGCGTGGCCCAGGCTTGCTGAAGGCCTGTTGCTGCGACTTGCAGGGCGAAGCAAGCCGGAACCTGTGCGGGATGACGATGGTGGTGTTTGGGCTCTGCGGGCTCTGCTCTGCCTTTGGGCCGTCTTGGGAGCTGGAGTGCCTTCAGGAGAGAGGTTAGTTGTTTGTAGAGACACATAAAGATCATACAGCTCCGCTTTGTTTAATTTCCGAGAAGCCTATATATCTGAATTACCCAACGCTTGCCTCAACCCTGCTACGGTCCATTTCCCGATAGGTGGGATTGTTGGGACGTCCGAGCGGTAGGAGGAGGCCGGGGAGGAGAATGGAGATCTTGCTGTGGGAGGAGAAGACTGGCCTCGGCGTGTTGTCGAGCGCAGGCTTATTCGAGCAGGCATGCGACCGCGAACAGAAGCCTGGGGCTCGAGTTGGATGTCTGGCGTCGGATGGATGGTACTGGTGCCGGGGGAATGCGGCGGCGGATCCCTAGGAATATCGCTTTCTTCATTGGAAAAAGGGCCTAAACTTTGAGACATATTGGCAAAAACGGCAAGCTGAGATGCAGATAAACTGTCAATGAACAGCGGTAAGACTGCTGCGTATATATATACACCACTTATTGTTGATAATCTGAGTGCTTTCCACTTGTGTCAATTATCTGAACGTGCTTCTCCCGAACCTTGTTAATATAACATCATTAAGAGCAAAGTCTGGCAAGTCAGTGAAATTAGTAATGTCAAGAAAGTCCTTGAGTGAGCAAGTTCCTTGACGAATGCGGACTAGGGTAACTGCTGGATCCATATTGTGGCGAAGTCTTCTGTCACATACTGCTCTGACACAGTTGAAGATACAAAAAGGCAAACAGGGCAGAATAACAGACAAACAGGATAATCCTGAATCAAAAACCAAGACACAGGAAACCATGATATCACTCAGAATTGCAGTGTAACACAAATACAAGGCTTTGCAATGAATGAGTGGATAAACAGGGCTTTTATAGGCAGAGTAAACAAGGCTAACTGTGCGTTCACAGCGGCGCAGCACGTCTTGAGAGTTGGATTCAGGTCAACTTTATGGTAATGAGCTATGACGCGGTACAGCGGCAAACCATCTGAATGTAGAAGACCTCCGCTTGAGAGGATCCCAGAGAACACAGTCCTGTAAATTTCAGTTCCGAGCACTTTAGTTGTTGTGCTAAGAGGAGAGAGGTTGATCATCATTGCATCCTATATAACATGCAATTCTATTCTGAAATGTGGTTAATGAGGTGTTTATATTGAATATGTGTTTTTTATTGTTTTTTCACTAGAATATTAGTGCAAAAAAAGGTAAAGTCTCTTAGAGACACCTACCGAAAAGAGAGAAAGAGAAGTGGAGCAGGGGCAAGCAGTGTACGGCCATGACGCTACAGTGGGGTCATGGGCTTCCTCAACCCATTCCTAGAAGATCGAATAACTGCCAGTAATATGGTACTATAAACCCATCTTTGTATGAAAGATGGGTTTAAGTGTTACAAAAATATAATTTCTTAATAAGTTTTTAGTCACATTTCTGGTAAAAAGTTAATATCAAACCCTGGCTCTATGATAATCACTTGGATGACTAGGCAAATTTAGACACACAGCTTGAAATAAGCAACTCACACTTCTAACAACAAAAGCCTTATCAGCTAATAGTAAATATAGTTATTTATCTGATCGTTTGCATGCTGTCTGTGAACCTCTGGACAAGTGCTTTAATGAAGACAGGGTCAACGTTCCTTTTCTGCAGCTGGTTGAACAGAATGTCCACATTTGGCATGATCTTGTGGAACAGTGCAAGAAAAAAAACGAAAGCCTCGTCTTCAAGCATCTTCACAAAGCTCCCAGCCTGGGGAGTCTATGGGCAACCACTTGGTCAAGCACGGTGGTTCGCTTGGGTGACCTGAAGAAAGCAAAAAATCCTGCAAGATCAAAAAAAAAAAGTTGATTTTGGGGATGTGTGAGATTCAGCTGATGCGCATAGCAGTGGATGTACTGAGCATTTCGTGGACATCCATTACCTTGCACTGCACTCCGCCGGTGGTTCCCCTCATTATATTAGCTCTATCATAAGCTCGGCCGATAAGTTGGGAGTATGGCGTTTAGACTCTCCAGAAGCACTGTAGCAATGGTGTCTGCGGTGGCATTCTGGATTGTAATGAACTTAAAAAAAACGCTCTTGGATTTTGATGTTGCCGTCAATGTAACCTGCTAGCAGTGAGTGGAAATGTCAGTCGTCTCGTTTGCTTGTATGGCGATGAAATCCGCAAGCTTTACTTCCTTCGGAATGTAATCCTTCAGCACTGACAACATGCAGTCTAACAGCTTATTTTGTATGGTCTTTGACATACCTTTAAAAACGGTGGCCATCTTAAGCTGCTCCTCCAGCACTCTGTCGAGTGAGGCAACAAAGTTCACCAGTCCCCTGAAAATGCTAGGATTGTTCGAGGTGTCAGTCTCGTCATGCCCACGCAAGGCCAGCTGAAAAGCCCCATAAAACTTCACACAATTGATTATTTTGGATAAGATGTGCAGGTTTTTATCTACCTCCTTGTTGTGTTTCCTCACAGCAACCCTGTGGCCGCCGTCCAGCTGCGTAGCAATGTTAACTCTTCCCAGTATAGCTATCTTAAAGGAATTATCCATGAATCCATATGTTTTATTACTTTCTCAGACAGGCAGGGCCACATTAAGACTATAAGGGGCCCCTGGGCTTTACCTCTTGAGGGACCCTTCATCCACCAGAACTGCTACCAACTAGAGCTGCATGATTAATCGTTTGATTAATCAATTTAAACACCCACACGATTCCTAAACATTGTGAACTGGGGGCGTATCTTAACTTTAGAATCCTATCTTATCTGTTTGGGAAACATTTCATTTTCATTTAGGACCTCATTTAGGACAAAAGCTATTAAAGAATGACATTTCTTAAGTGCATAATCATAATCATAAAACAGGTATTACAGAAGCATCCTAACTCATCAAAAAATCCTAAAAGTCTTAACTTTAGGGCAACCCCACTGGTCAACCCCACTTCAAAGCTTTTTGAAATCCAAGGTAAAAGTCACAGTACAAAATACTTTTTTGAGAATGCCGTTACATTTATTAACTATACAAGACGAAGAGCAGCCAGGTTTGATGGTGGAGAGACTTTTGAAGGACCCAGAGAATGTGCTGTGCTTTGATGATAAAATACTCGTAAATAATTACAGACTCCCACGACACATAATTTTGCAGTTAGTTGAGGAATTGCGACCAACATTACAGAGGCCAAAGAGCCATCACGGAGCATTACCAGTTATTCTTCAAGTGACTAACGCTGAACTAGGGAGCTGATTGAGACACACACGTCATGAATGAACGACAGTTCGTCCGTAAATGCGCGCTCTGTGCAGCCATGCACATTTTACTTCGGTGGTGGGTTGCTTGAATTGTGGGTTCATTAGCCTATTATTTTTAATGAAAAACACAACAAAACAAATGACAAACTCCCTTAAATAGGCGCTTTTACGTTTCACTTTGAAACCAAATCTTCCGCGATCATCTCAGTCAGCTCCTCACTCTCGTGATGAATGAAATCTGATGAATGACTCCATGCTGCTGCCGAGACTCGCGGGGGATCATGCTTTATTAAGCAGACACGTTCAGTTTTTATTTGTATTGTCTGTTCTCTAACTGAACTAAATTGTTTTATTACTAAAAAAAAATCTAAACGACGGTGGGGCGGTGCCACGGTGGGCAAGTGATGTAACCGGTGTTGAGTCTGAACACCGGCAACACCAAACAAATCAAAACGACAGTGGGGCGGTGCCACGGTGGGCAAGTGATGTAACTGGTGTTGATTCTGAACACTGGGAAGAACACAGCAACACCGACTATCATAAACAAGCCTAGTAGCCAGCACAAATGACAAACTGGATTTATCATTTACACTTGATAGCGTTACATAAAGCACCAACACTTCAAAATAATCACTGCATGAAAAGTGGGATTTTCGTCAGTATGTGGCACTGTAGATTGTCGTGAAACTTCAGGTTTACGACTCTGCACAGCAATTTGCAGGCAACACCGAAAACTGCCATAAATTGACGGAAATTGACGTGGGCCTTGCTTGGCAGTTGTCCCCCCATGACCCCCCTCCCCTTAATTCTAGGGGAGGCTTTAACATATAAATGAACATGCTGTGAGCTACACAAATGCAAATCCGAGTATAGCAGCAGGGGGATTTTTATCTAGGTTCTGAATTTTTTAAACTAAAATATTTTAAGTTAAATGTACTCGTTTTAGTTCACATTACTACATTTTTAGGGCAACCAGTTTGCTCCAATTTTTTAAGTAGATTCAACTTGTCCGGGCTAACAGAGTAGATTAATTACTCTGTATGTCATTAGCAATAACCAATGTTATGTAAAAAAAAAAATACACACAAAATAAAAAGTTACGGTGTTATGCCTATGTAATTGAAGCACAATTGCCACACCCATTAACTTAAATAAAGTGAAAATAAATATAATAGGTTTTTCTGGAGCTGGTGGTCTGAAACCTCAATGAGGTTGAAGAATATAGGGATAAATTAAGCCCCTCTGTGGACTGATTTCCGGACTCTTGTGATTCTCTATCTCTCTCTCACACACACACACACACACACACACACACACACACACACACAATCACACGCACGCACGCACACACACACACACACACACACACACACACACACACACACACACACACACACATCTGTGCAGGCAGACACACACACACACACACACACACACACACACACACACGCACACACACTTTGTTGTTAGACTCCCTTCTTTGTAAACTGTCATAAACTGATGAGATCTCTCGTTCAGACTCAATAAAAGCAACTCGGTCAGTGATGGACGTGTTCGTTACCTCCAATAATATCGCATTTTTTATTTGTTTTACAGTTTTTGGAGAAATGCATGACATGACTCGAACGTAATGAAGTAATTTGTATTCATTTTATAAAACAACAACAATGAAAATAAATAATACAAACACAATACATCAGTCCTTAAGTAATCATTTAACCATCAGCCTGCATTATTACACTGTTTTCATTAAAATGGTAAAGTGTACATGTCTTTCTTTGCTGCATACCATATATACCTATCTACACAAGCCGATCTCTACATGTTCGCTATCAGTATCGTTCAATAGCTGGTTCATTTCCGTTCACGAACAAGTCGAGGAGGAGATCAGTCTTTGGTTCAGAGTCGGACTCAAAAGCATCTCGGTCAGTAAAAGGCGTATTCGTTCACTGAATTCAACAAATCACATGCTCCGTCACATCTTATACTCGAACGCTATTGGCTCGAAGTTTTGTCATTGACAGGATGAAACAGTCCACAGAACCAGGTAAGTACCGCAGTATCAGCAGTTTGGCGGTTTGACACGCGATCCGAATCATGATTCGACTCACTGATTCATAACGCTTCGAAGCTTCATGATGCCGTGTTTTGAAATCGTCATCACTATATAAGTCGTTATTTAGGGTTTTTTTGCGCACAAAAACTATTCTCGTCACTCCATAAAGTTATTGTAGAACCACTGTAGTGAGATGGACTTTGTAATGACGTCTTTAGTACCTTTTAAGGGTCTTGAGAGTGTACCGTGCATTTTGCCAATGGAGGCCTTTCAGAGCCATCAGATTTCAACTAAAATATCTTCATTTGTGTTCTGAAGATGAACGGAGGTCTTACGGGTGTCGAACGACATGAGGGTAAGTAATTAATGACAGAATTTTCATTTTTGGGTGAACTAATCCTTTAATCAGCGGTCGCGCTCTGCGCCTATCTCGCACCTGTTCCTCCTTTGCCCTGATCACCTTGCTATTTAGTTCTCTTGCTCTTCTCTTCCCTTTGTCGGGTTATTGTTTGTTTCATGTGTGCTACTCACTCCTTGTCATTGTTTGCTCGTCTAGGTCTGTTCACTAGACCAGCACAGATCTTGAGCATTTTATAAATTTTTGGGACCAAGCTAATTGGCAATGTTTGCAAAAGAATCTTGTACACCTTCAGACGCCTTATTGCCCGTTCAACATGAATGTGGGCGTGAGCAATGCGCCGTGTATGCGTTACCTCCTCGTTGGTCAGCTGGCATCCTTTGTGTGTAAATGTTGGAATGATTAAGTTCACTCTACGCTCCTCCAGCAAATCCCTGATTGTGAAACCACGATCACCCATCACCTCATCTCCAGCACGTAAATAGTCCAGAAACCCTGAGTTCTGTGTTATGTACCTGTCACTGCATTTGCCACCATAAGCATCTGAAATGAACATGATTATTCCAGAGGGAGAAATTGCCACTAAATATTTCACAGTGTTGTTGGCATAGTAGTGGCTGTATGATTCACTTCTAGAGTCCAGGTTTTTGGCTTTCTGTAAGACCGTCTCGGAGCAGTCAATTACACAGGTTGTGTTTGAAAAGTTTTCTTTGAAGCTTCGGGCAACATAGCTTTGATTGTTTCATGAGGCAACCAGATAACAAGATCCTTAGTGTGTTCAGACATTATGTCTATCCAGATTCCAAGTCTTGCTGACTTGACCTTGCGACGTTTTAAATGTCGTGCTAAATCAGCCATGACAAAGTTTTGCCTTAGTTTCATTAAGGTCATTAGGATTTGGTCTACAACAGGCATGGATGAAGTAGAAGCAAATGGTTGTAGGCAGGTTACAAGGGTGTGAAACGCAATGAGTGCAATCCCTGTATACAAGAGGGAGTCTGCATCACTCTTCAAAATACTATCTGCAACAGGGCATGATAATTCTGGGGATGGTGTAGTGCTCGCTCTGCAGGTGATGGTTGGCCCTTTTGAATAGGTGTGGTCCTCCATCTCTGGGTCTGACCACTGTGTTTGGGCATCACAGGAGGGCTTTAATGTAGAGCACAGCTCCTCATCTTGATCCATCTCTTTCAACCCATCAAGCTCATCTGAGGGTAACAATAAAGTTCAGTTATTAGGGCATTAGAGATATCACTTCATCATTATTGGATTGTGCTGCTAACACATTCAGTTTTAATGATATGCATTTTAGCTTTAGTTTCTGAGAAGGGTCATTCTGTGTCAAATCAACCAAATTTCAGAAACTTCCCCGGCTCAATTTTTTGATTGTGTTAATATTTTTATCTAAAGAGTGACAAAAACATAAATAGTGATTGAAGTCAAAATATTAAATGGCACAGGTGTATGTTTTCTGAATAATCCCCTATTCTGTAGAGGGGGTACATTTATATTTATTTATCTGAGATTAGGAGCCAATTTACAGGGGTGTAAAATGACTTTAGAAATATGGCAGCATCATATTATTTTTACACAGAGATTAGTGGATCGATTAATTAAATAAATAACCGTGAAACTAGAATAGTTTCCTGTTTCTCTTGATCAAAACTGCATCAGCGTTTTTTTTTCCACATTCAAAAAACAGTTTACTGTAAACATACTGCCCTGAAATCTGTGCCATAAGCTGCCTTACATTTTAAGATTTACAGAAAGCAGTCAAACTAACTGGTTGCCATTAACGTTACCGGACAAGCGCTACAATGCTGTGTTCTCCCTGCGTCTGAAATCATACCTGATGTTCCTATCATACCTCGTGGGACTGCTGTAAATCCTTTTGAGGGCCCAATGTCTCTTTTCTAGTGGTCTTTCGTAGCCCAACCACAAAGTTGGATGCGATTTTCCTCCGTTGGTTTTTTGTTGACAAAATGAAATGAACACACATACAGTGTTTTGGGTGGTCTCTTGAAGTTTAGGTTTTTCAGCCACATTTTTTGCATTCCTTTTCTGTTGGTAGGCGATGGAAACTGTACCGTTTGTCACAAGGACAATCTATTTTTGTTCTGGGCACATGTTCAACGAACTGTTGTTGAAGCCACAGATTTAGCTTAGTCTGGTTGTTAGTACAGCCACAAACAGTGCAACAGGGACCAGAGATGACATTGTACAATAATAAAACACAAAATAATAAAAAACAAAATAAAACAGTATTTGTCAAATTGCAGTTATTTTTTAATCTAGAAAGACTTACTTCAGAAAAGAGCTGCTTATAAGGTTAGCCACGCACTATTAGCCACTGGGACTAACTACTTCCGCTATCTAACCGGAAGTTTCACCCATAATCATTTCTACAGCAGCGTCCCCAGGAATAAGGTGGATACAAATACAGACAGGAGTCAAACGTCTTGGGAACAGATATCTATTGTGTGTTTTGAGGCCTTAATTTTAAAACAATTTTTTTTGTTTTTTCAAAATCCGTGCATAAACATTTTTCTCTCAAAAATACAAGCATGTACATAGACGTTGCTCACATATTCTGGTAGCCCAGTTTGTGCTGAATGCAGTGTAATTACACTTTTGCCATTAATGTGTTTATAAGCAACTGAAAAAAACACAAATGTCAGAGCATGTCAAAACTTCTAAAGGGCCCCAAAAGAGCTCAGACTCCAGAGGGTTAACAGCTAAAAAAGAAGAAAACAACATTTGTTTGTACACTTTGATTGAGCTGATCGGGAGACGCTGGTGCTGCTGAACCAGGATGGGCTGTTGTCACACACCTGCTATCGGCCCTTTAACACCACTCGGGTCAGTGTTGCCAAGTCTGGAATTGGGCTACTTGTACACTGTTGCTCTGAGTTGTTTGTAGCCTATACTGCCCTACAAAGCAAAAAGGCAGTAACTGCATTTTTGGTCAAAAATGAGTTATTATCATTTTCATGACATTGAAGGCATCCTTTCTTATGTGACAAAACATCTTATCTCAAATGTGTTTCATTTTGGAGAAAAATGGTAGTCGTTTGTACAGTAACTGCAAAAAGCCCTAGTGAAACAAAGCATGAGTACAGGAACATCCATTACTGTATTCTTATGTTTTACCTAACAAAAAATAACCGTGTTGCTACGCAGTGAAGTTACTGTTTCCATGGTGAACAAACACAGCTTATTTCGTGGCGTCCTCACGGGACGGTTTTAACATTTGCGATTTCACCCTTCTAACTTCACATACATTTTGTTTAAGATGGCACAAAGCTGGGGAAAGAAGATGGTCGAACTGGCGTTGAAAAGAAAATTGCCGGAGAATATTAAGTAACAGTGACAGATTAAACATTTAGAGTATAGACTATCACAATATAAACACCTGTCAGCCGCCAGAGCGGGACTTCCTCTCAGAGGTCCATTCAGATAGCATTATGCTAATTGACAGGCGATGTTTTAAATAGCTTTGCTTACCTGCCCCTGATCCTCCCTGCTCCTAGCTGTAACTTTATCCTTTGTAACTTCACATCATCGCCGATGCCATGTCATCATTTTGTTGTTCATGTCACAAAGTTATAATCCAACCAGCAGTGAAAAAATATTCAATAACTAGAAAAGGACTCAGAGAGCTCTAACCTCTGTCAATGCAGCCTAATAGGTCACTGAGGCAATACAAATTCCAAATGTCCCATGTTCCAGATTACCACCAAAATGTAGTCATCTGTTCCTTGTCCTACTACCAGGGTTGACTTATTAAACAAAGTCTAAGCTTTTACATTTTTTAAAAGTTTTAATGCGAAATTCAAACAATAAATAGCGTTTTTGCGCTAATATGGCATAACAGTTAAAGGTCCCATGGCATGAAATTTTAATTTTATGAGGTATTTCAACATTAATATGAGTTCCCCTAGCCTGAATATTGTCCCCAAGTGGATAGAAATGTTGATCGGTGTAAACCCGAGTTCTGGCAGTCTTTCTCTGCCTTTGAGAAAATGACAGGTCAGACTAGCCAATCCTGAAGTCTCCTGGTTTGACGTCCAAGCAGGAACGGTTTCCTCCCTTTCCTCCGCCCAGAGAATCTGGCACACCCATGCAAACGCTCGAGAGATCATTGCGTGTGAACGAGTGAATGCTGGCAGTTTCTCAGTGTTTGGATGTACAAATGAAAACTGAAGTCTTTTTTCTGTTCCTTCTGATCTGTGATCAGTGATTTCTGATGTGTAGCTAATTATTTATTATTCATGCACACACTGCGGCTTCTCTCTCTCCCGACAGAACGGTGTTTTCGTGTTTTCTATCTTGTGAGTCAGTGTTTTTGTACGTCCTCGTCGCGTCTATCTGTTCTAAGATGTGCATACAGTCGTTTCTGCTCAACATCAGCAGAGTATCATCTTTAGAAATAAACCTCACACACGCCGAAGCTCGGGCTGCACTGACCGGCCTTCAATATCACCGACCCCCAGTACTGCATCTGCCCACAGCGGAGGCACCAAACGCGGCGCGAGATTAAGCTGAAGGGGGTAAGCGTGAGCGTATCCGGCTAGGCTAGCCAGCCTATCCCCACAATAAACTGGATTACATTCGATTACTTCTGTTGTGTCTTTGTTTGCGCTGTCTATTCAATACGCATCACTGACGCTTTTCATATGATAGGAACATATATAAAAACAATGCTATTATCAACACTTACTCGTAACTCGTTCATCTCGACAGCTGTAATGGTACTTTGCATGTGTTACAAAGTTGGTAATAATGATGAAGACGGACTCGGTGTGACTGAGACTCATGTTTATTCAGAACTCTCAGATACAAACACAATAAACTCGCGCTGACAGACAGCGCTCTCATAACTCAGTAGTTACTATAAATAACTTTGTTAGCAATCGCTCCGTCTCCGTGATGTCCTGTTCGCGAACAATCTTTCTTTTGAACCGGTTCTTTTTAGTGAACCGAATCAGTTCACCAAATCGGACTGAATCGTTCTAAAGAGGTCTCGAGTCAGCGCTGATCCATAATTTACTAAAGTTACTAACTTTCTGACATGAGTGACAGCCCCTCCGACTAGAAATAAACTAATAACCTGCAGTATATGCTGTAACTACAACAGTTCACTGACTGAACTGAGACTGACAGAACTGATGTGAAGTGAACTCCGGTCCATCCGTCTCTCTGGCAGCAGCTCGTGCCTGCTCGTGCGTCGTAGACCTCGTTAAACCACGCCCCCTCCGCTCATTTAAACTCCAAAGATGTCAGCCAATCACAACAGTGGCCGTTTTTACTGAAGTCTCACAGCAGACACGCCTCTTGAAGCAAGGCATTCAGCCACAGGGCAAACAGCAGTATAGAAAAAATGCCTTTTATTTCTACATTATGACATTTTATGATGTAAAAATCATACTAACAATATAAGTACACCTCAGGAAACATTATAAAATAATAGAAAAATGCCATGCCATGGGACCTTTAAAGCCAGAGTTGCGACATGCTCTCTCAGCTCCCGGTGGCGTGCGCGGTCACGTGCTTCACGGAGCTCTCAATACTTCTAGCACTTGTGTCAATACATTTGAATGGCTTGATACACAACAGCTCCACTTTACAGGTGTTTGCAGCAAGTTTTGGTAAACAGCACAGCATAGTGTGCATTGATTATTACGTCAACCATACAGGATCGTTTTATAATGGAGAGTGATGGAGATGCAATGATGTTAGCATTAACATTAATGTTAATGTTTTTTATTGTATTTAGCCCTCAGGTATTCCATACTTATTGGTCACACTCATACTCATTGATGGTCAAATGTGACCATACACCTTAACTATTTTTCAATTGAATAAATGTTCTATATTTTAGTTCAATAATATTTATTGAATATTTTGAGATATTTTGGTACTAAATATTATTTGTGCAATAATTATGGTCCATTAATGACCACTTAAAATATTTTTCTTCTAATATGTGTATTATTTATATTACAATTAGTTTAGTAATTAAGGTTAAATTAGAGAATTCTTATTCAAAGAGGCAAATTAGAGTAATTTTGTGGCTCGAAAAATAATAATTTCCATTTGTAATGCCATTACCCACTGGTGCCTTTATGGCTCTTTAATCAATATACATGTACAACCCCAAATCAGAAAAAGTTGGGACAGTATGGATAACGCAAAAAAAAAGAAAAAAAAAAGAAGTGATTTCTAAATTTACTTTGACTTGTATTTCATTGCAGACAATATGAACACAAAATATTTCATGTTTTGTCTGGTCAACTTCATGTCATTTGTAAATATGCATCCTTTCCTGTCATTCAGACCTGCAACACATTTCAATAAAAGTTGGGACAGTAAAGCATTTACCACTTTGTAATGTTGCCATTCCTTTTCACAACACTTAAAAGACGTTTAGGGACTGAAGACACCAAGTGATGAAGTGTTTCAGGTGTAATTTTGTCCCATTCTTCCTGCAAACAAGTCTTAAGGTGGGCGACAGTACCTTTCATGAACGTGGCTTAAAATAAGCTTAGTTAGTCTGAGACTACAGAGTCCTGAGGGGTATTGCACAAAAGTAGAATTAAGAAAGCCAGGATAACAGAACAGTCGCGGCTTGACCTAGTTTAATCAGTGCATCCTGGCTTAATCAGTTGCACGTTTGCTGAGCCAGGATGAGAACGCGCTGATATGTCAAGCCAGGTGTATATAGTTTGGATAAATGCGCGTTCACGGCATTCTTAAAAAGATCACGAAATCGATCACAGAATCACCGATGCAAAAATTGACAAAACCCGTGCGGCATACTTTTCGCCTAATGAGCAACAGCTTCTTATGGAAACGCATGAAGAAGTGAAACATATAATTTGTAAAAAAGGCAATACAGCTGCTGTAATAAAGCAAAGAGAGAATGCTTGGCAAACAATAGCGGACCGATTGAATGCGTAAGTAGTCCAAATAACCAGTGCTCCACTGAAACCCTCATAATTACAATTAATTTTACTTGTATTTACAATTCTTTTTCAGTTACTTGTCATTTTCAAAAATAATTGTATACTTTGCCTTAAATGTGTCCAGTGGACATGCATTTAACATGAAGAATAATTGCAAACACTTACCCACTATGTACATATATTTGATATATTTAGTTTATTTTATGTCTCTAATCTGTTTAATCTTTTTACTATTACTATTTACTATCTATTTGTATATAGGTTTTGTTTCTAATTGATTTGGTGTAATCTATAATCCGATCATTTGCTCTATTTTTATCCCATCTAATCTATTTTATCATTTGTATCTATCTATTCCTCTTAACCCCTTACCTGTCACCCCCCTTTTTGAGAATACACGTGAAAATGCACTATCCAAACTTAAAGGGCTGTAATTCAAGAATGCTTTGGAATATAGACCTAAGTTTGGTCTTGTTTTAAAGCAGACACTCGGCAGATTATTGCTGAAGTGAACACAATTCAAAATATGAAAGTATGAAAAAGTTATGGAAATTTAAATTTACTGTAAATAAAAAATACTGTACTAAATATTTTTATTTTATATAAAATATATATTTTACAAAAATGTTTTAATCTAAAATTACTATAAAATCAAAGCCATATGTCTAACCAAGTTGTGTTCCAAATTTGAAGTTGATATCACTAAAACTGAAGTTCCCATGAGATTTTGTTTAGGCGCTGTACCACAAATAGCCACCGGGTGTCACACATATTCCATTGATTGTTTTTTTGATGCATTTTTCTGTAAATTTCTGTCCAAATATCCCTTCCATCACAAAATGGTCACCAAATATGGAACCCAGAGACTCAGACCTTTCCGACGATATGTGTTTTGTCAAGATTAGAAAAGATTTTTATTATAAAGTAGTTAAAATAAATGTTGTAATATAAAACATGATGACGCCCACTAGGGGAGGAGCCCGCTAGAAGAATTTAAAGTCCCGTTTCCATGGTAACGCAATGTCCAATTTCAAAACGGTTTCCACAGGATGAATTTTGAGTTCGTAAGCTTTCAAATGATACCTAATTTATGATAATTACACAAATATATGATACAAAAAAAAGCAGATCAAAAAAAGAGTGCCAGGTGTCCCGCCAGCGGGACGGTGACAGGGAAGAGGTTAAAGAACAAACATGTCTGGCCAAAAAAGGACTTGGCAGCAAGTCAAGATTAAATACAAGAATATTTTGCAGGCTGGTAAGTGACTTGTTTGCTGAGAACATAGGTGACATGTTTGCTGACATTTTATTATCTGTGCTGATTTTAGCAATAAAAAAAAAAGTCATATTACTGGTACGGGGGGTGGCCCTCCAACCCAAGACTTCACCCCAGCAGAGGAGCTGGCCCTGGACTTAAATAAAGGGAAGCCAGTGATTGAAGGGATCCAGGGAGGGACAGCCACTGACTCTGGCCCAGCAAGGGATACTGGCCTCTTCATACAATGTACATTATTGCCATACTACTGCACATGGAAAATATTGAAATCCATTTATATTTTGTTATGTGGACTGTGTGACTTTGCCTTACCTTGCAGTGGCTGGTAACACCCTTACACTTTTGGAGCCACCAGACTATGATTCGCCGGTGAGTATTCTTTATTAAATCATAGGCTTTGCATGTTCTGTCAAAAATATCAATACCAGTAATGAATATGGCAGAGGGAAGCCACATCTACAGCAGTGGAGTGCACTTCTGCCGATGATGAGACCGTGTCGCTGGACTCCAGAAGGCTCGAGGTATCATGTCAATTTTGTGGAAATAGACACATTTTTTAAGTTTATAATAGATAAGAAGTCAGGGAGGTGGTACTAATAGAAAATATCATTTGTTAAAGGATCCTGACATTGGGCAGCCTGATAAGCAGCCTGGTAACATAATGTAAATTTACTTTAGGCAATACTCACTATGCAAAAATTCTGCTATGCTAACTAAAAGGTGTTCACAGAATTCACAAACGGTCAGATATCTCTACACAACACATCTTAAGAGACAGATCGAGCTGACAGAAGTCAAGATTGATGTGAATAAAAGAAAGCTGCAGGACATGGACCTTGAGATGCAAATTAAACGCAAGACACTGAGGAAACTAGAACTGGAAATCCAGAAACTAGAAAGAGAAGTAAGTGACTTCAGTTCATACTGTAACACAATGTATTAATCATCATAATTTATTTTCTCCAAAGCTCCAAGCTGACAAGTGATAACAGCAAAATAATAAAAGTCAAGTACACTTTATAGTTATTGATCCAGTGAAGTGGAACTAGAATTTGGGAAGATAACCACAGTGTGTGCTACTGATGCCAAATAAAATGCATGTACACATGAAAAAGTTATATAGCCTACATTATCCTTTATTAAGGGATGGGCTAAATCAAAACTAAATTAACTGAAATAATTTGCAATGTATGGTTCTCTAACAATTCTACCATTTGTGTTATCTGGGAATATGGCAGCATTGTCCCAATCAACATCCAAAGCAACTCTGGGAGCCCTTTCTTTTCTTAGGCTGGCAATATTGTGCAGCACTGTGTAGGCAACAGTCACGTCGCATGCTCTATCTGGGGAGACCCTCAGGTGGTGCAGGCACTGAAATCGTGATTTCAGGAGGCCAAAGGTCATTTCAATTCGAGCCCTGGTTTTGGCATGGGCATGGTTGTAAGCTTGCTGTGCTGGGGTTTGGGGGTCTGTAAGGGGAGTCATCAGAAATGTCTCACAGGCATAACCTTTGTCCCCCAGCAGCACACCAGAGAACTCACCTGTGAATACAAAACATAATTCTTACAAGTACTGTACTCTTGATGTTCAAGGTGCTTAAAAAATGGGGTGGCTTACCTAGAGAGAGTCTCTGGTAAATTCTACTGGCCCGAAAGATTCTGGAGTCATGGACTGAGCCAGGCCACTTTGCCTCTAAATTTGTGATAAGGCAGTCAGCATCACAGATCATCTGTAAAAATATATAGCCTATTAAGGTCATTTATACTACGGGGCCGTTGAATGCTTGAATCTGATTGGCTGATGAACGTTCTGAGGTGTGCAATTATTTTCTGGGAGATGCACAGCGAACGTAGTTCCAGGCAGCTCTTGACCGCATTACAGTTCCATATCACTTCGCATAGTTAACTGTAATAACGGACTAAAAAACAACAATATGACAGACGATTTTCCTAAAGTAAATCTTAATATTTACGGTGAAAATAAAACGTTCAACAACTGGGCGGCAGCAGTATTAGACAGTCCAGATGAAAACCAACAGACGGAAGCGGACATTAAAGGCAAGCTTTTCTGTCTCATTACTGAAATCACACACACTCGCACTCGCACTACAGTTTGCACAAAAAGGTGTCAGCGCTGCCCTGACGATTTGATCAGTTAGCCTATATCCCCTTTGTGTACAGAGATCGCCGACGGCCCCGCGTTTGATAGTGTTTACATTGATCGCTAGTTTACAATATCATTTTGTCAAGTAATAAGGTCAACCAGTGCATTGTTTGAAAGATAAGAGACTGCAGATTCGTATCTGTATAAGTATTATACAATCAAGATAACTTTGCAACGTTTTTTTGTCATTCTGTATGAATCTAAACAATGTGATATGACAACAAAGAGAGGGGGGTCCCTTACCTTTTTGTGCTTTGGAAATGTAATGTTTGGCAGAATAATGTTGACTTCGACCTTTTTTCCATGGGAAGAGTCCAGTGTACGATGTCCATAGTAAATATTTGTCCAAAAACAAGCAAACTGGTAAAAAAAAGCTATAGAACTTCTGTTGTTTACTTCCTGAAGTTTACTAATCACGATGACGCTGTCCTGTTTATTTGATGAACTGTACGCATGAAGCGCATTATTCAATGAAATATAACGTATCAATGTATTTAGTAGAGTGTCTGGAACTGAATGAGAACCGCCCAGAAGATATCTGATGAAAACTAGCCACGCAATTTTAGAAAAGATTGAAAGATGACAGTCACTTTTGGTGACGCATGATTATCCACATGCAAATGTGTTTGGTAAAAAAAAAAAAAAAACAGCAATGGGAAAGTCTTGTGTTGTCATCTAACATGTAGTCTATGCAATAACGAATACGCCGATGTGTTGATTAGCATAAATCTCGCGAGTATCACATTGTATTTTTGTTTGCGTAACCATTTGCATCCTGGAAAATTACTCACGCACGCCCCTCGTGACGCATAGAGGTTCCCTTGCTACACTTGCTCACTAGCGCTCGCTCTGTCAGCATTCGCCTGCAATGGATCCACGTCGAAGACAGAAGTTATTTTCTCCTGCTGCTGCATTGGAAGAACTTTTGCGAAGCAGTGATGAAGAAAATTTGGAATAATCAGAAGAGAGTGCTGTATCCAGCGTCGACTCTGAAGAAGAGGAAATGTTTTTGGAAGGTCTCGATCCTGTTTTAGATCGGTAAGTGTCTACATTTAGTATGTTTTTGTTGCTTTGTTTTGTAGTTTTGTGTTTCTACACTATTACGGCTTATTAGTACATTCAAGTACCGCAAAATTCCTTTTTTATTCAAGTTCTGAGTTAGAAGCTAGTGATGTAAGTTGTAACAATGTATCGTGGATAGTGAAAATCTGTATTGTGTATATTTCACCCAAAATAAAAATGACAGTGTGAGGAAAAAGTTAAATTTCACAGTGTTTTAGTGTCAGTACTACATTCAATTACTATAAAATGTTGAATATAATGTATAGTAATGCAATGGGGGAATATTTGTGGGACCTGATAATGACAAATGTCTTATGTTGCCACTAAAAAGTGACCAGCAATATTTTAAATATATCTAGTCAGTGAGTGGGTGAGAGTGTAAGCATATTTGTCCAAAATAATTCAGTCTTTTCGGCTATTATCACCAGAATAGTTTTTACTATGTTGTCACCATTGTCCTGTGCGTTTCGTTATCAGCACCAGGTCCAAGCCTATTCATATCCAGCACAATGTAATACAAATTTAGCATTTCGGTATATTTTTTGTTATCCTTTTTACAATATGCCTTGGAGTATCGCAATAATATTGTATTGTGAGTTCAGTATTGTGCTATTTATCGAAATGTGACATGGGAGTATTGGTAAACCTCTAGAAGAAACCCTGTACAACGTACTTGAGCATATAACTTTATGTATGTACAGTTGTGTATGTAGAAAGCAGGACAAAGTTCAGACCAAATGTGTCAGAGGAAAAAATGCAATAATATGTGCTATTTTCTGTGCAAGATAATCTGTTATGTTGGGTTTATTTCTAATCCTTTTTGTGTAATTCAACAGTGAGGAAACTTCAGATGATGACTGGGTACCAGAGGCCTCTGGAAAACAGACAAAACGTCCCTGCCTGGCTGCAACATCTCTCGCTGCCTCCAGAAGTTCCAGGGGAGGAGGAAAGAAAGGAAGACAGAGACAGCGCAGTACTTTGTGGTAAGCAAATAATGTGAAGCAAGAAATGTTTCTTGAGAGAAGAAACTGTTTTGGGGTATGATTATTGTCTGATTACAGTCTGAGTCATTAGCTGGTAGTGTAAATGTTTCAATAAGGGAAACAACAGAGTGGGTATGGAGGTCGATCACTGTATGTGAAAGATCCTTTGAATTTGAATAGAAAATTTGTAAGCTTGTGTAAATGTGCCATCAGGGCAACAATAGAGTGGGTATGTAGGTAGATCACTGTATGTGAATGATTCTTTGAATTTGAATAGAAAATCAGTAAGTTGATGTAAATGTGCCATCAGGGCAACAATAGAGTGTGTATGGGAGTAAATTGCTGTAGTTTTTTCTATGTGTAAGATAAACAGTTGTGTTGGGTTTATTTCTAATCCTTTTTGTGTAATTCAACAGTGATGAAACTTCAGATGATGACTGGGTACCAGAGGCCTCTGGACAACCGACAAAACGTCCCTGCCTGGCTGCAACATCTCTCGCTGCCTCCAGAAGTTCCAGGAGAGGAGGAAAGAAAGGAAGACCGAGACAAACTCAGTACTTTGTAAATAGTCCTTTTTTTGGGGGGGGGGGGTGTTTATCACTGTGTTGAATAACTAAGGAACAGATGTTTGTTGCTGTATACAATATATACATAAATAAAACTTTTTATTTGCTAAATAATGTATGTCATTATTCTAAACCTTTAAATTAATGGAAGTGAACAAAGACTTTGTTAAACGTCTTATACGTTACCAAGTGTCACTTTGGTGTCCTTTTGGAGCTCTTTCAAAAAAATATTATTTTACAAAAAAATATGCACATACATGCATTTTTATAAACATTTAGGGGTGAAAAATATACCAGAGAAAGTATATAAATTGAGCTTTGTCATGTTGTAATGAGAAAATAGATTGAAAGGATCAAACTAACTGGTTATACCTCATGGTAAAAGGTGGTTACCAAGTGTCCCTTTGGAGTCTCCAAGTGGCCTTTTTGGAAAGGTGCCTAGACATACTCAGAACTAAATGCTTGTAAAAAAGTCATTTTGGCTTGTATCAACTTCAAATTTGAAACGTACATTTAAAAGACATGTGGCTTTAGTTTACTTGTGTTTCCAGATCCATATATATTTCTGCCTTATGTATTTTTCTTGTTCATAAACCGTTATAATTTTTTTTTTCAATTGTCCATTGTGTTTGAGCTTATTTATCTCTCTACTAGTAATTTCTAGAGTAATTTTGAGTCTTTCATGGTAAACTGTCAAGTGTCAGCTTTCAAATAATACCTTTGATTTGTGTGTAGTCAGAAGGACTCATTAGCAGCAACAATTTTATTTTGGGTATGTCATTTTGCACTCCTTTGCCAAAAGTGGGGGTGACTGGTAAGGGGTTAAAGTGGAGCAACTTAAAGGCTACACGTGACATTTTTTCACTAGCGAGGTAATAACAGCGCTGTTTAGAGACGCACAGAGGTAGCCTAATTCACACAAGCTATCTCTCTCTCTCTCTCTCTCTTTCTCTCTCATTCATTCTCTCTCTCTCATTCTAATAACTTTATTAATAACTGCAGTAGAATGCTATCAACGGCTCAAGCCTTCGTTAACAGCTTTAAAATGACGTTTTGGAACTAGCAAAAGAGCCGTTGGATGAGACGCGGAAGAAATAGTCCTACTCACAATAGCGATTTAAGTACAAAAACCGGACGAATCCCTTTAAATATATCTTCGGATCGATGTCTTGAGGTGTGGTAACCGTAGTATAAGCGGAATAATTGACTCCGGGGCGTTCAATTATTAGAATAATAATGCACACCCGAGGTGTAACGGCCACTCCGCTTCGCGTCGTGACCGCATCACCACCTCGGGTGTGCATTATTATTCTAATAATTGAACGGCCCGTCGTCAGTTATTCCTTACTTAATGCACAGAATAATTATGTAGCTGACAGTAACCATAACTCATTCTTACCTGAACATTGACACTGTGGAAGGATTTCCTGTTCACATAATCTCCCTCATGTGCCCCTGAGGGGCGTTGGATACGAATATGGGTGCAATCCACTGTACCAATTACATTAGGAAAAGCTGTAACACAAAATAATGAGTGTCATACTGTGACTGTGCTAATGTAACATTTTGTAGTAATCTGTTATTCGTGTTACCTGCAATCTTGTAGAACTCCTCCTTGATGTGGATGAATCTTCTGTGGCCAGGGAAGGTGATAAATATGTGCACAAGAGATTTCAATGCCAGATTTACATTTCTTATTGTGCGGCAAATAGTGGCTTTATTGAGGTTTTCTGCATCACCGACAGAATACAGAAACATGCCACTTGCAAAGAATCGCAGTGCTACGCAGACCATCTGTGGGACAGTGAGAGCATGGCTCCGTGCTGTCCTGTGCTGCATGTTTGGACCCAGCAGCCTACACAAATATCTGATGCCATCACTTGAGAATCTGTACCTCTCAGTCAGATATTCGTCTGAAAAGGCCAATGGGTCTGCCCTATCTCGGAAAACTCTTTCATGCCTGAATGCTCGTCTGAGTATTAAAACTTCCTCATCAACTACATCATTCAACAAAGGGCAAGCCATTGTGAATAGTAAACACACAAATCTTTAGTCTATATATACTACATATTGACCTCGTTACGGACTTAATTGAAACCACATTTGTAACTTCATGAGCCATTTCTTATCTCATCAACTGCAATAAAATATAATATATTGATATTTTTTATCATTCAACAGTACATTTCTACTCTATACTTCCATATATAGATATACATACTCTATATTCTATTTCTAATATTTTATAGTATAGTTCTTTTACACTGTGTTGGCATTCATTGTGGACAGCAAAGTAATAATTGCTCAGGAAAATTTGCTTTCCTCACTGGGTGTATGACAATAAACGCTTTAAATCTTGAATAATATATATATTCATCAAACCTCTGACAGTGAAATGAACAGCAGTTTTCAATAATAACTAAAATAACAGTACGCATAATTAGATGAATGACTTTTTTAAAATAATCATAATTTTTTAATGCAGGACCATGAAATGACTAAAACACATTAATATCTAGTAGGATTTAGGGAGGAACTAGCCGATAAATCACTAGGATTAATCTTAGCCTGGTTGTTAGCCTGCTCCGGAGCAGGCTAGCTGCAAAGTGTAAATCTCCATAGTAACTTAATGTAGATTAATTTAGCCTCCCTTCATGCAACCGAGTCAGGGCTAAATTCAGCCAGGATAACTGGAAAATCCCAGCTTAATCCCTTATCTTGCTTTTGTGCAATACCCCCCTGGAGTAAATTAAGTAAGCTTAAATGAGAACACCTGGGATAGGCCTGATTAATTTGAGTATAAGCACATGCCGTTGGGCTGATGGTGCTCATAAAAACCTGGAATGGACCAGAAAACATTATTATCGGTGTACATTTTGACACAAAGCAATGGCAGATGCAAAAAGAATTAGTTCCAAAAACTTCAGTGAGTATGAAAAAACACTTCTGAAACAAATTTTGACCAACCATCCAGTTTTTGAAAGTAAAATCCACACTACTGCTAGTGAGCAAAAGAAAAGGAGTGCTTGGAATGCAATTTGCAATTAATTTAATGCAAATGAAAATGCAACCACAAGAACAATACAACAACTTCAGGTGAGATTTCTTCATTATTATCATTGCTCATTTCTCATATTCATATTTTTGGGACAATTTATAATGAATGATTTTTGCCTGTATAGACTCTGTGGAAGAACCTTAAACTGGCTTTAAAACGACAGAATGCAGAGATCAGAAGACAGCGATTTACTACTGGTGGTGGACCACCAAATAAAGGTAAAACTGATGAATTGAGTGACTTGCTGTCTGGAATAATACAGCACCAGCAACCTCTGGATGGTATACCAGATGATGATCACTTGAACAGTTCAGATGAAGATCTGACCACAAATGGTATGTTAGAAAGAAATTGATTTCTTCCTTTGGTACATATATTCCACTCTGTGAATTTGTATTCTTCTTTCATTGTAAGGATCATGTGAATTTATTTGTGCCTCTGTTTTTCCCCACAGAAGAAAGGAATCTGAACGGGTTGGAAAAGCCAGAGCACAGTGAGTGTGTGCCTTCCACATCTGCTCCTGCATCCCTGAGAACAGATGCTGCCACCACCTTTCAGCAGAGAACAAGCAAGATGACCATCCATTAAAAGTTAGCCAGAGAATTTCATGAGGAAAAAATGAAATATCTGAAGGAAGAACATGAAATGAAAATGAGAATTCTACATGTTGAATTGGATATGAAGTTGGAAGAAAGAGGTATGATTCAAAAACGATACAGTAAGGAGGCAATTATGATTACCAGCCATGGTGAACAATATGATGTATAAACAATAAAAACAAAAATAAACCTTTTGTCATTTAGATATTCATGACTGAGTGTATTTAAACAACCACAAACTACATTTTCAACCAGTAATGGTTTAGTAATTTTTTTTCATTTTGCTGCACACTATTTTAATTTTGTACAGAACAAAAATTATCAAGGCAAAATAAGGCATAATGAATACATTCCATATTGAAATACATCTCATCTAGCTGAAGTGCTGCAATGTGAAAGCAACTCTGTGTGCAAGTCCTCGTTGGTCACTGGCTGCCTCAGTCATGGGCACATCTGCTTCATCGTCATCTTCCATTGGAGGATCAGGACAGCAGCGCTGCTTCAGGTAGTTGTGCAGCACCGCTGTAGCAATGATGACCTTGCAGCATCTCCTTGGCTTGAAGCGACGTTTATTACGTAAACACTGGATTCGATTTTTCCATATTCCAAACATGCGTTCAACCATGCCTCTTGTTCGGATATGAGCTCTGTTGTATCTTTGCTGCTCAGCTGTTGTGGGATTTATGTATGGAGTGAATAAAAAGTTACTCTGACCATATCCACTGTCACCAAGTAGAAGTCCACTATACTGTCCACTCTGAAACTGAGCACATAATGAAGAGTTGACAAAAATCCTTGAATCGTGAGTTGAACCTTTCCAGCGCGCAACAATGTTTGAAAACTCTAAATTAGGTGTGCATACACCCTGAACGTTGATAGAAAACCAGTTCTTACGGTTCCTGTACTCCTCAGCATCAGGGGTTGATGGACACTTGACAGGAACATGACATCCATCTATACAGCCAATGACACCTGGGAAGTGCCCATATTCATAAAATTGCACTTTATATTTGGCTTGGTCAGCAGCATCAGGAAACTTTATGTAAAGACTCCTCAGTTCACAAATGGCTCTGCTGACTTTGTAAACTATTCTACACACAGTTGCTTCACTGGCACCACACAAATCACCAGTTTCACGGTGAAAGGTCCCGGACGCAAAAAACCTCAGTGTGAGCAGAACTTGGAGAGAAATGGGTAAAGGTTCCTCTTAGAGACAGACAGGAAAGTCTAGGCTCAAGCAAAGATATTATCTCCACTGCATTTTCCTTGGACATACGAAAGCGGTCTTGAAAAGCTGTGTCATCAAAGTAATGTAATGGATCACTCCTATCCACAAGTACTCTGGCTGGCCTCTGTTGTGCATGTTGGTTTTCATTTAGATATTCCAAATATTCCATTCTCCCTCACAAACAGTACTAAGCAGGAGTTAAACCTGCCTCTTTGAAGGATTAATTTAAGATTCAATTTAGTCATAGACTAGCTATAATCCTTCCTCTTGTAATCGGCTTTGTTTAATCCAGAACAGGCTAAATCTTTGACTATTTTAATATATATCTGTGCAAGTCGCTTTGAGTTAAGACAGCTCAAGTGGGCAGTTTAGTCTGGGACTAGGCTTAAGCCATGTCTGTGAAACCGGGCCTTTATTTCTTTAAATGTGAAATTTTAAAATGTTAATAACGTACATATCCTTACACTGCATGAAAAAAGGTGTATCCGGACCAGTATACTCCTGTATACACTGCTGAAATTCGGAAGAATCCAGGAGTATACTGGCCGGATAGGTCAAATTCCATGGATCCGTATATGTCCATATTCATCTGAAATGGTACCAAATCGGATGTATGTTGTGGCCGTATACTCCCATGCTACAGCCATTTGTTGCCATGGCAAATAATCCCGTCAAGTTTTTCCCAGGAGACATTTTCACACCTCTAAACAGCTTTGACTTTTAGATTAGATTAGATTAGATTCAACTTTATTGTCATTACACAAGTACAAGTACAAGGCAACGAAATGCAGTTTAGGTCTAACCAGAAGTGCAATAGCAGCAAGTGCAGGATATACAATGGATGCGTAAGTGCAGGACATGGATATGTACTGAATATATATAAATATGTATAAATAGAGAGTTGTCTTACTATAAACAGAACTGAATTTACAGGTGAATATGTACAGTGAATAAATATACAGATGGCTATTACTATAAATAGAATTTACAGGTGAATATGTACTATGAATATAATATACAGATGGCTATTACTATAAACAGAATTTTACAGATAGAGGTATACAATAATATGTTAGGCTAATATGAGGAATATAGCAGTGGATTAGGGTAGTGCAATAAATTATGGACAGAGCTATCCGGAAAAAAAAAAGTGTAAAGTGCAGTGGAAAGTGGTTGCATATTACAGTTAGAAGTACGGTGCAAAATGCAAATGTAAACATTGGTACTATAAATACAGTCGGCAGTGCAAATGAGCATAATCCAGTTAAGATATGGCAGTGCAAGATGCATATGTAAACAGTTGTTACTGTGATAAACAGTCGGTAGTGCAAATAACAAAGTGAAGGTGGATGTGAGGTAGGAGAGTTAGCAGTTTATGAGGGAAGTGGATCAACGGGGGTTTGAGTTCAATAAAGAGACAGCTCTGGGGAAAAAACTGTTCTTAAGTCTGCTGGTTCTGGTCCGGAGAATCCTGAAACGCCTGCCGGAGGGCAGGAGAGAAAACAGTCTGTGGGCTGGGTGAGAGGAGTCCTTGAGGATGCTGCGAGCTCGATGCAGGCAGCGTTTCCTCTGGATGTGCTCGATGGCAGGCAGTGGAGTCCCTGTGATGCGCTGGGCAGTTTTCACCACCCGCTGCAGTGCCTTGCGCTCCGCAACAGAGCAGCTCCCATACCATACTGCGACACAGTTGGTCAGGATGCTTTCTATTGCGCAGCGATAGAAGTTCACCAGGATAGCCGAGGAGAGCTGATTCTTCCTCAGTGTCCTCAGGAAGAAGAGGCGCTGGTGAGCCTTCTTGACCAGGCTGGAGGTGTTGGTCGTCCACGACATGTCCGCCGAGATGTGGGTCCCCAGGAACTTGAAACTGGAGACACGCTCAACAGCCATTCCATTGATGTGGATGGTGTCGTGTGTGCCTCTTGACTCCTTCCTGAAGTCCACGATGAGCTCCTTCGTTTTGGTGGTGTTGAGGAGCAGGTTATTATCAGCGCACCATGTGGCCAGGTGCTGGATCTCCTCCCTGTAGGCAGTCTCATCGTTGTTGCTGATGAGCCCAATCACCGTAGTGTCGTCCGCAAACTTGACAATGGAATTAGATCCATACACAGGCTTGCAGTCGGAGGTGAAGAGGGAGTAGAGAAACGGACTTAGCACACAGCCCTGTGGTACGCCAGTGTTGAGTGTGATGGACGTGGAGCAGGTGGATCCTGATCGAACATTCTGGGGTCTGTCAGTTAGGAAGTCCAAAATCCAGTTACACATTGAAGTGTTGATGCCCAGGTCTCCAAGTTTGGCAATCAACTTGGATGGGATGACAGTGTTGAATGCTGAGCTGAAGTCAACAAACAGCATACGTGCGTAAGTGTTTTTATTGTCCAGGTGAGTGAGCACAGAGTGCAGTGCCATGGAAACGGCATCCTCTGTGCTCCTATTGCTACGATAGGCAAACTGGTGTGAGTCCAATGTGGATGGTAGAGAGTCTTTTAGGTGCTCCAGGACCAGCCGCTCAAAGCACTTCATAACGATGGGTGTGAGTGCTACAGGGCGGTAGTCATTAGGGCACCTCGGGCTTGAGCTTTTCGGCACTGGCACAATGGAAGTGCGTTTAAAGCATGTCGGTACAGCTGCTTGGGCAAGAGACAGGTTGAAAATGTCTGTAAAAACCCCAGCGAGCTGCTCCGCACATGCCCTGAGCACACGTCCAGGGATGTTGTCTGGTCCAGCAGCCTTGTGTGCGCTGATCCGGCTCAGTGCCTTGCAGACATCTGTGGTGGAGAGTGTGATTGGTGGGTGGTCAGCTGAGGGTTTGAGCTTGGTGGCAGTTTCTCTGTTGTCTCTTTCAAAACGAGCATAAAAGTAATTTAGCTCGTTCAGGAAGTTGACATCAGTGGCTGCGGGGGTGGAGTGGGGGGGTTTGTAGTCGCTGATGGCCTGAATGCCCTGCCACATGCGTCGAGGGTCAGAGTTGGAAAAGTGACCCTCTATCTTTAGCTTGTAGCAGTGCTTGGCCTTTTTGATGCCCCTCTTCAGGTTTGCTCTGGATGTGCTGTAGGCTTGTGCATCTCCTGATCTGAAGGCAGTATTGCGTGACTTCAGCAGGAGTCGAACTTCCCTGTTCATCCAAGGCTTCTGATTAGGGTATGTGGTGATCTGTTTCTGGGTTGTAACACTGTCGATGGTGGTATTGATATGATCCAATACAGAGGAAGTGAATGAGTCAATGTCCGTGTGAGCGCCACTGGTGGCTTGAGAAGCAAACATACTCCAGTCTGTGTTTAGAAACCTTTCCTGGAGTGTGGAGTCTGCCCCCGCAGGCCACACCTTGATGGTCTTTATTGATGGCTTCACACGGTTGATGAGGGGTGAATATTTGGGGGTGAGAAACAAAGAGATATGGTCTGACTGTCCCAGGTGGGGGAGGGGTGTCGCAACGTAAGCGCCAGCCATGTTTGTGTAAACATGGTCTAAGGTTTTGTTTCCTCTGGTGTGGCAGGAAACATGCTGGTGAAACTTGGGTAGCACTGACTTTAAGTTTGTGTGATTAAAGTCACCTGCAACAATAAACGCAGCTTCCGGGTGATCAGTCTGTTGTTTACTGATGGCTGCGTGAAGTTCTTTCATAGCAAGCTTGGCATCAGCATCCGGAGGAATATAGGCTGCAGTGATAATAGTGGAGGTGAACTCCCGCGGTAGATAAAACGGTCTACATTTAACCATGAGAAACTCCAGGTTAGCTGAACAATGACTCCCAACAATAGCAGAGTTTGTGCACCAAGCTTTGTTAATATAAATGCACAATCCACCCCCTCTGCTCTTCCCGGAGCCATCTAGTCATCTAGCCATCTAGCCATCTAGACTTCCATCCCCTATTGGTCCTTCATCTCAAACAAGATTGGTTGTTTTTTTAAAACCACTCCCAAAACCCAGACTGCTATTGGAGGACAGGACGCATTGAAAACCCAGTCAAGTGACTTTATTGGTTACTTCTAAGGTTAAGGGTGGGCTAGGTTTTGTAGCATAGGGACTTGATTGGTTATAGGCCAGCTATGCAGATTTTGCTCATTAATATATATATATATATATATATATATATATATATATATATATATATATATATATATATATATACACAAAAATAATCCCCTCTCCCTCCCAAAAGAAAAATACACACAAAACAATTTGAGACAGTCTGAAATATATATATACCTTTTTAATAAATATATATAAAAAAAAATTCTTAACAGCATTATAAATGAACATTAAAACAATGGTGTAACAAAAACAAGTGAACTAAATGTATTTAAAAGGGATGAAAATGTAAAGGAACAAATGTAAAAATATAAACAGTCCAAAGAACATAAACATACGTTAAAATGAATTGGTAAAGAAACAAAAAGGGAAAAAAAGTGAACAAAATGCATTTAAAGGACAGAGATGTAAAGGAATAAAATACACAGTGTACATAAAAAGGAAAAGAATAAATATACCAATTAAACAATATAAAATGAGAACAATACATTTATAAGACAAAAAAAAGTGTATATAAAATACACATAAATATTCCAAGTAAACAATATAACCAAGTAAAAAGAACAAAGAGCATTATAAACATACATTAAAATGAATGGGGGAAAAGATAAGTGAACAAAATGTATCTAAAGGAAGGCGACGTAAGAGGAACAACAATACAAAACGTGGAGATCAAAAGCAACATGGACATCTAAAAAGGAACAAACATACAAAGTATACAATATAAAACGAGACAAAGAAATTAAAATAAATTATAAATATAAAATATAAATTAAAAAGTGTATATAAAATACCGGTATATGTAAATATTCTATATATGGGAACCAATAAAAGTATAAGTATATAAACATAGGAATAAAGAAAATATAAAATGGAACAATTGAATATTAAAATTATAAATATAAAGGAATTGTGACCAACTCTAACACAATGTTGTTTGAGTTTTGAACATTTTTTCAAACTGGCATGATGGGCTGGTGATGTGATGCATAGTGTGGGTCAGCCTAGTCTTGTTTGTAGTAGCTAGCCTAACCATCCACACTGGCCTTCCATCAACAACAGCATCATCTTTATCTTAATCAGGTCTATAGTTGCGGTCTTCCACAGTTTCTGTGTTGGTTTGTGCAACCCTGGACCTGGTCTCCAGCAACTGCAAAACATGACAGTAAATTAACCACTAAAACTCAGAGAGGAGTATAGTAACATTCTGGGGGGGAAAAGCTTAACCACTTTCTTAACTTACCTGTCTCTTTCTCTGACGGTTCTGTGTGATGTTCTTCATAGTGTTTCTTTTCTGGGCCTTTTCAGACTGAGCCAAAGAATACTCCCTCAGCAAAGTCTCACAAAATAAAATACATCTTGCAACCTGCCAAATAAATCATGAATAATATATAGTTAATGCCAATAAAAGTAAGTAAAACAATTCAATTAAAATGTATTTGTATAGCACTTTTCACAATACATATTGTTTCAAAGCAACTTCACAGAAAATGTATGCGTCTACATTACAGAAAAAAACAGAGAACATTAAAATAATTACAACATTTTTAAAGGTCCCATGGCATGGCATTTTTCTATTATTTTAATCATGTTTCCTGAGGTGTACTTATATTGTTAGTATGATTTTCACATCATAAAATGTCATAATTTAGAAATAAAAGGCATTTTTTCAATACTGATGTTTGCCCTGTGGCTGAAGGCCCTGTTTCAAGAGGCGTGTCTGCTGTGAGACTTCAGTAAAAACGCCCACTGTTGTGATTGGCTGACATCTTTGCATTTTAAATGAGCGGAGGGGGCGTGGTTTAACGAGGTCTACGACGCACAAGCTGCTGCCAGAGAGACGGATGGACCTGAGTTCACTTCACATCAGTTCTGTCAGTCTCAGTTCAGTGAACTGTTACAGTTACAGCATATACTTCAGGTTATTAGTCTATTTCTAGTCGGAGGGGCTGTCACTCATGTCAGAAAGTTAGTAACTTTAGTAAATTATGGATCAGCGCTGACTGGAGACGCGAACCGTTTAGAACGATTCAGTCCGATTTGGTGAACTGATTCGGTTCACTAAAAAGAGCCGGTTCAAAAGAAAGATCGTTCGCGAACCGGACATCACTAATGTACCAGAGACGGAGCTCAGCGATTGCTAACAAAGTTATTTATAGTAACTACTGAGTTATGAGAGCGCTGTCAGTCAGCGCGAGTTTATTGTGTTTGTATCTGAGAATTCTGAATAAACACGAGTCCCAGTCACGCCGAGTCCGTCTTCATCATTATTACCAACTTTGTAACACATGCAAAGTACCATTACAGCTGTCGAGATGAACGAGTTACGAGTAAGTGTTGATAATAGCAATATTTTTAGATATGTTCCTATCATATGAAAAGCTTCAGTGACGCGCATTGAGTACACAGCGCAAACAAAGACACAACAGCAGTAATCGAATGTAATCCAGTTTATTGTGGGCAAAGCTGCCTAGCCCGGATATGCTCATGCTTACCCCCCTTCTGCTTAATCTCGCGCCGCGTTTGGTGCCTCCGCTGTGGGCCAGATGCAGTACTGGGGGTCGGGGATGTTGAAGGCCGAGCTTCGGCGTGTGTGAGGTTTATCTCTAAAGATGTTACTCTGCTGATGTTGAGCAGAAACGACTGTATGCACATTTTAGAACAGATAGACGCGACGAGGACGTACAAAAACATTGACTCACAACATAGAAAACACGAAAACACTGTTCTGTCTGGATAGAGAGAAGCCGCTGCGTGTGCACGAATAATAAATAATTAGCTACACATCAGAAATCACTGATCACAGATCAGAAGGAACTGAAAAAAGACTTCGGTTTTCATTTGTACATCCAAACACTGAGAAACTGCCAGCGTTCACTCGTTTCCAAGCAATGATCTCTGGAGCGTTTGCATGGGCGTGCCAGATTCTCTGGGCGGAGGAAAGGCAGGTAACCGTTCCTGCTTGGACGTCAAACCAGGAGACTTCAGGATTGGCTTGTCTGACCTGTCATTTTCTCAAAGGCAGAGAAAGACTGCCAGAACTCGGGTTTACACCGATCAACATTTCTATCCACTTGGGGACAATATTCAAGCTAGGGGAACTCATATTAATGTTGAAAAACCTCATAAAATGAAAATGTCATGCCATGGGACCTTTAAGATTACCTTTTACACATTCAGGGTCAACATCTGTAAAAGTTCTTCAGGATCATGGATCCAAAACTTCTGGATCATGAGGGGGGAAGAAACATGCACACACACAAATGAATATTAATTTGTTTGATAAAACATTAATATTAATTATCAACTTACGGACATGGACTTGCAAAACATACTCACCAGGTCCATACAAAAACTTCACAGTAGATCCAAAATCCTGGTTTGCCTGTAATTCTTCAGAGTCCAAGGATGGTGTTTTCCTGTCCTCTCTGCTGAATGAGTGAACATGATCTCAGATTGCATTTCGTTGCCTTGTACTTGTACTTGTGTAATGACAATAAAGTTGAATCTAATCTAATCTAATTACTCATTACAAAGCTCCTTTACATTTTATGACAAGCTTGATCTTAAAACTTGCTGACAGTAGGGATGGGCATTATGACAATATTATTCTACATACATGAGAAATTTTATTTTACAATAACGATATCACAATATATTTATTTTGATAGATATTTTATTAAAATGCTACAGAATAATACTGCTTTAAAGTCTTCACTGTATGATATTCAATTAATTAATATCACTTGATTCTTAAAGAAGCAGAAGGTCTTCTCTATTCTTTTGTTGTTTTATTAAAATTATGACAAAGCTGCAGCCCCTTTAAGAACGGATGCACAGAATGACACGCATCCGGGATTCCCCACGTTAACTTGAACTGTTTGACTTTACTTTAGACATAACTGACTGTTTAAATCAAGTGAATACCTCACATGACAAGGTTTCTGAGATAATTGTGTGCATTTTACAGAAAGATAATTGATTTCGGGATCGCCTGCTGTCTGGGAGAGGCTTATTTTAACACATGCATGTCCCGTTCATTATTCTACATTCATTCATGTTTCCTTGTCAAAATGTCAAAAACTTTTAGTACAGTCAGTGCTACGTTATATACGCTATATTCACATTCCGCGATATAAAAAGGTAATGTTAACGTTTACTGCAAAATCGCTAACAATAGTCAGTATCAGATCGTCATAACACCCAGCCCTAGCTTAACAGTATTACAACACAACAAAACACAGAAACAGAATATGTAAGCTAATCACGATTAGCATATGACTTTAATACACTAACGTTAACGTTATATCTTGATGAGCAGTAGAAAAAATATAAAGTGATTTATGTTACCTTCTGCCGTCTGTTGTCCGCCATTGGTAACTTAGTCTGTTCGTATTCATGTTTTTTCGTTCTCAGTCGACATCCCACAATCAAAATTCGTCCAAAATAATATTTTAACAGATTTAAAATGATCCATGCAATGCCATTATATGATCTAAGATGGCGGCGCGAGTAGTTCGCGAGGCTCTGGGTCTCTCCAGATTCTGCAATTTTGCGGTATTTTTCCTGCTCATCTCGGGTCTGTTCGTTCAGAATAGTTGTGCCTTAACATCGTACACCCGTGGTGAGATTTTGGATATTGGTTTGCGAATTTCCGACAGTTTTATGGACAATCTTCGACTCCTTCCTGAGATCGCTAGGACACCCGAGGCTATGCACTCTACCCGGCCGGGCGGAAGTGCTCGCAGGCGGCGCCGAGATCGTAAACAAAGGCGGGGAAAACGCGGAGGTCTGAGTGCTAAGCTAAGGCTAAAGCTAAGGCTAACCCCACATCGGCTCTCTTTACCCAGTATTTTCCTTGCCAATGTACGGTCGCTAGTGAACAAAATGGAGGAGATTCGACTCAGCATCACACACAGCAAGAAACTTTTGAACTGTAACGTCCTAATCTTCACGGAAACCTGGCTAAACGGCGGAATACCGGACACCGCTATTGAGCTAGCGGGATGCCACACGCTCCGGGCGGATAGAACATTAGATGGCTCCGGTAAGACCAGAGGTGGTGGATTGTGCATTTACATTAACAAAGCCTGGTGCACAAACTCTGCTATTGTTGGGAGTCATTGTTCAGCTAACCTCGAGTTTCTCATGGTTAAATGTAGACCGTTTTATCTACCGCGGGAGTTCACTTCCACCATTATAACTGCAGCCTATATTCCCCCGGATGCTGATGCCAAGCTTGCTATGAAAGAACTTCATGCAGCCATCAGTAAACAACAGACTGATCACCCGGAAGCTGCTTTTATTGTTGCAGGTGACTTTAATCATTCAAACTTAAAGTCAGTGCTACCCAAGTTTCACCAGCATGTTTCCTGCCACACCAGAGGAAACAAAACCTTAGACCATGTTTACACAAACATGGCTGGCGCTTACGTTGCGACACCCCTCCCCCACCTGGGACAGTCAGACCATATCTCTTTGTTCCTCATCCCCAAATATTCACCCCTCATCAACCGTGTGAAGCCATCAGTGAAAACCATCAAGGTGTGGCCTGCGGGGGCAGATTCCACACTCCAGGAAAGGTTTCTACACACAGACTGGAGTGTGTTTGCTTCTCAAGCCACCAGTGGCGCTCACACGGACATTGACTTCTACACCTCCTCTGTATTGGATCATATCAATACCACCATTGACAGTGTTACAACCCAGAAACAGATCACCACATACCCAAATCAGAAGCCTTGGATGAACAGGGAAGTTCGACTCCTGCTGAAGTCACGCAATACTGCCTTCAGATCAGGAGATGCACAAGCCTACAGCACATCCAGAGCAAACCTGAAGAAGGGCATCAAAAAGGCCAAGCACTGCTACAAGCTAAAGATAGAGGGTCACTTTTCCAACTCTGACCCTCGACGCATGTGGCAGGGCATTCAGGCCATCAGTGACTACAAACCCCCCCACTCCACCCCCGCAGCCACTGATGTCAACTTCCTGAACGAGCTAAACCACTTTTATGCTCGCTTTGAAAGAGACAACAGAGAAACTGCCACCAAGCTCAAACCCTCAGCTGACCCACCAATCACACTCTCCACCACAGATGTCTGCAAGTCACTGAGCCGGATCAGCGCACACAAGGCTGCTGGACCAGACAACATCCCTGGTCGTGTTCTCAGGGCATGTGCGGAGCAGCTCGCTGAGGTTTTTACAGACATTTTCAACCTGTCTCTTGCCCAAGCAGCTGTACCATCATGCTTTAAACGCACCTCCATTGTGCCAGTGCCAAAACACTCTAACCCGAGGTGCCCTAATGACTACCGCCCTGTAGCACTCACACCCATCGTCATGAAGTGCTTTGAGCGGCTGGTCCTGGAGCACCTAAAAGACTCTCTACCATCCACATTGGACTCACACCAGTTTGCCTACCGCAGCAATAGGAGCACAGAGGATGCCGTTTCCATGGCACTGCACTCTGTGCTCACTCACCTGGACCATAAGAACACTTACGCACGTATGCTGTTTGTTGACTTCAGCTCAGCATTCAACACTGTCATCCCATCCAAGTTAATAGCCAAACTTGGAGACCTGGGCATCAATACCTCAATGTGTAACTGGATTTTGGACTTCCTAACTGACAGACCCCAGAATGTTCGTTCAGGATCCACCTGCTCCACATCCATCACACTCAACACTGGCGTACCACAGGGCTGTGTGCTAAGTCCGTTTCTCTACTCCCTCTTCACCTCCGACTGCAAGCCTGTGCATGGATCTAATTCTATCGTCAAGTTTGCGGACGACACTACGGTGATTGGGCTCATCAGCAACAACGATGAGACTGCCTACAGGGAGGAGATCCAGCACCTGGCCACATGGTGCACCGAAAATAACCTGCTCCTCAACACCACCAAAACGAAGGAGCTCATCGTGGACTTCAGGAAGGAGTCAAGAGGCACACACGACACCATCCACATCAATGGAATGGCTGTTGAGCGTGTCTCCAGTTTCAAGTTCCTGGGGATCCACATCTCGGCGGACATGTCGTGGACGACCAACACCTCCAGCCTAGTCAAGAAGGCTCACCAGCGCCTCTTCTTCCTGAGGACACTGAGGAAGAATCAGCTCTCCTCGGCTATCCTGGTGAACTTCTACCGCTGCGCAATAGAAAGCATCCTGACCAACTGTGTGGCAGTGTGGTATGGGAGCTGCTCTGTTGCGGAGCGCAAGGCACTGCAGCGGGTGGTGAAAACTGCCCAGCGCATCACAGGGACTCCACTGCCTGCCATCGAGCACATCCAGAGGAAACGCTGCCTGCATCGAGCTCGCAGCATCCTCAAGGACTCCTCTCACCCAGCCCACAGACTGTTTTCTCTCCTGCCCTCCGGCAGGCGTTTCAGGATCCTCCGGACCAGGACCAGCAGACTAAAGAACAGTTTTTTCCCCAGAGCTGTCTCTTTACTGAACTCAAACCCCCGTTGATCCACTTCCCTCATAAACTGCTAACTCTCCTACCTCACATCTGCCTTCACTTTGTTATTTGCACTACCGACTGTTTATTACAGTAACAACTGTTTACATATGCATTTTGCACTACCATATCTTAACTGGATTATGCTCATTTGCACTGCCGACTGTTTTTACAGTACCAACTGTTTACATTTGCATTTTGCACCGTACTTCTCACTGTAATATGCAATCACTTCCACTGCACTTTTACACTTTTTTTTTTCGGATAGCTTCTGTCCATAATTTATTGCACTACCTTAATCCACTGCTATATTCCTCATTTTAGCCTAACATATCATTGTATACCTCTAACTGTAAAATTCTGTTTATAGTAATAGCCATCTGTATATTATATTATATTCATAGTACATATCCACCTGTAAATTCTGTTTATAGTAAAAGCCATCTGTATATTATTCACTGTACATATTCACCTGTAAATTCTGTTTATAGTAATAACCATCTCTCTATTTATAGATATATTTATATATACTCAGTACATATCCATGTCCTGCACTTATGCAAACGTTGTATATCCTGCACTTGCTGCTATTGCACTTCTGGTTAGACCTAAACTGCATTTCGTTGCCTTGTACTTGTACTTGTGTAATGACAATAAAGTTGAATCTAATCTAATCTAATCTAATTAATGGACCGACGAACCAGTCCTGTTGCAGAACATTTTTATTTCTCTGATCTACATTATGTGCATTTTTAATAAGTTTGAACGCCAAAAAATGAATAATAAATAGCTTGTCAGTGGGCAGTAGATTATTTGACAATACTCCCCTAAAGATGAGTGTCCCTGAAAAGGGTTGGGAACTTTTTTTGACCAAAGAGCCATTTTTTTTTTTATTTGTTAATTGCATTTTTCCAAAAGAGCCACAATCAAAAATGATATAAAATTATTATTAAAAAGCTTTTTTTTTTTTTCAATAAAATGTCAACAATAGTAATTATTAGGTCCACAACTAAAAACAAACAATTATGCAGCAAACAATAAATAAGTTGCAATATGGAATTAATTGTGCAGGGCTCTCACTGTGAGGTTGACCAAATGATGAGTATAAATCCTCTTTGTGTGTGTGAACGCCCACAGTGCTTACATCTACTATGTTTATGTGAATACTCAAATACTTTTGATAGCCTATATTCTGTGTTTATTTGGCCGTTTAGGCGCGCAACCGAAGACAAAGGCTAGAATGCTTGTCCGTTTGTCCGTGTTGCGCTCGGAGCGCGCACAGCATCCTGTCAGTAATTCAGTTGTCTTTCGTGACTTATCATGCTTTTATTATTTATTTTATCATGACACTCGCGAACAGCACTGAACACACAACTTGAATATTATGATAAACTTGTCATTAACTTCGGTAGGCTGCACAACAAGGGAATTGTAATTGGCTGCTTTTTTCTGCAGAGAACGGATCTCTGTTGATGCGTGTGTCTAATCTTTTTATCGATCATGTTAGTAAATGTTAGATATGTTGGTAAAGTGTGAGAGACCTGGCGAGCCATAGGTTCCCGACCGCTGCTCTAGCCGTTCGCGGATTTCCATGGTAACTCACTGTTAGAATTGTGACGGTTTTACCTTGATGGCTGTTGGCGCGGTGCTGAACCAGAGAACATAGCAATTAATGCCTTATGGCATCTGATAATTCCATATAGCCTGTTTTTGTCAGGAGACGAACAATAATTAAAGTCTAATAATAATATTTCGTGCTGAAGGAGACGGAGCTGAGCTCCAGCAGGGTGTGTTGTGGACCTGAGGAGGCGGAGCTGCGCTCCGGCCCAATTTAACCTCTGTATGTGTGTACAAACGATACCCAGATAGCAAACTGACATTGAATCAACATAGAATCGACGTTTCTCGTGACATCGAAACGACGTTGATCTCCGACGTCGATCCGGCATCGTTTTGCTCATCGAAGTAATGTTGAACCAACGTCAGAAACGCCATTCAAAACTAACATAAAATCGATGCAACTGGTTTGCTTGCCTAACGTTGAAACGATGTTGATTTCAATTAGTTGAAACGACGTAATAGAATTAACACATATTCAACATAAAATCGATATAATTGATTTGCATACCTAACATTGAAACGACGTTATAAATAGGCTACAAAAACACATTTTCTACTACATTATTTAAAAATCGCATAGTACTTAATTACAATAAATAAATTAGTCTGTATAGGCAATAATTTATGAAACACATCACATTCAGTAAAAATTGCTTTATTATTCATACAAAATACATTTCTGAATACCATTTTTAGATCATACAAATCATACAAATACACAGAAAGTATAAAAGTAAATTATAGTAATATATAATCTAATGTCTCAAGTTACAATTTAAAAACGATATTTACTCATGTTATTTTGAAAATAGGTGTGAAGCCATCATGAACCCTTTTAATCACCAACGCCACCATTTTTCAGAACAGCAACCTTCATGGAGTCTCCAAAAGTACAAGGTCAGGTTCACAGAGACTTTGCAATGGTAAAAAAATAAATAATGAAATATGACCAACATTTAATCACAAGCTGAAGTGTTGTGAAATACCTACGTGGCAAAGTCTCTGAGAACCTGACACCTTGTAGGGAAGAGCGGGGCACAACCTGCCCGTTTCACACATACTCTATCGGCAGTGCGCATGAGATGGAGCCGCACGCGCTGTTGTGCTTTCACATATGCCGCATTTGCAGAGCGCAACTGATCCGCGGTTGTATACACAAAACACAGCATTTATTCGTAATTTTTTATTTCAAATCCAAAAGTTGTTACTGAACATAGTCAGCATTGCCATCGTCTTTGTATAGCCATTCACCATTTCATAGATGTCACGTTTATAAACGCACATTTTAACAACGTTTTATTAAATTCATTACTTTATAGCCTATGTTTATATACATTTAGTATACGAAATATACGAAAGTGTTGTAATTTATTCATGTAGACAGTGCCGCTGCTCCCACCACGCGCATCACGCGCTGCTGCATAGGGCATCAAGAGCTCAGGGGAGCACCACAAGAAAATTCTCTCATTTTAGCCCCAGTGGCATAACTTTAACCTAGTAATGATTTTAACTTAATGACGGACCCTGGTGCACAAATCCGTCTTCGTCAATCCATTCCCGGCATTCTTAGTTTGCTTCTTATGTATTAAGTTATTGTCACTTAGTTTATGTCTCCAGACATATTGCGCATATATATATATATATATATATATATATATATATATATATATATATTATTTCATTTTTGCAGTTTTTTTTACCACTTCGTTATTTTGCCTGAGAATTTCGTTGGTTGGAAATATGAACTGAATTTAGAAATGCTTTTGAAATTACAAACTTTATGTTTAATAAACAAAATAAATTTTTGAAATGAAGACAGCGTTTGGAGTGGAGTAGGCTACATGCAAAATAAAGTCTATTTTCTGGATGCAGAATTAAAGTGGATTCTATTTTGGATTCTAAACGGCAATTTCCACTTAAAGATGACAAGTTTACTCCCTGAATATTAAGTTGTTAATGTCCCTTTGTTATATTTGCATACAGTACATGTATTATACCTAGTATTATTATAACAAAACTTGGCACCAGTGGAATTTGTAGAGATGATTTCAGTAAAGTCATTGAAAAAATGTTTTAGGAGTTGCAAGCTTGTAGTTGTTTTCTTTCCCTCTCACAAACATATAACAGTCCTTCTCAAACTCTTAATTGCAGGTGCATAAATCCTACAAATCACAAATTAACCATTAAACATCCATAAAGGTGACTTATGTCACAGAGAATTCTGTGTCAAATAAAATGGGTCTTTCAGCATGTTTCCTTTAACGACTTATGAAATTTTCATTTACATGGCGTGAGAGTCATAAGCATGCAAAATCCAATCAGGGGTGCGTTTCCCGAAAGCGTCCTTAGCCAACCGGTCGCAAATTCCGTCGTTAGCAGCATAGTTCAACAAGTCAGTGTTTTCCGAAACCAACGAACGTTCGCAAACATCATCGCAAAGTTGTGTGGTTGGAACGACAGCTCTCGAACTGTTGTAAGAAGCATCGTTTCTTGTTTGCATGTGGACTTAATAAATCCTTATCTTGAGCAAAATAAGCAAGCTGACATTATTTAGAATACATACAAATGTAATTTACATATTTTAGTTTGTCAAGAGATTTAAAGCACCGTTTTTAAAGAGTGTGCATGCCGGGACGCTAGGACTCGACAATGATTGAATCTGCAAATAAAGCTAAATAACTGAGACAAATTAGAATTACTCCACAGATGACGTTCATAATTTATAGCAAAAAAAATCTAGCATTCATTCAACCTTAAACAGATTAATTAAAATAAGTTATTACTCCACCACCTGCGTGACATCATCAACCAACGTGGTTAAACGACAAATTTGCGACGATACGGTTTCGGAAAACAGTGGTAACCAGCTAGTTGATTTCTTCAACGGTGCATACTATGGACGTTAAGCCGTGAGTTACGTCGTTGTACGGGAAACGTACCCCTGTTTAATTTTGAATTAGTGCTAGATTTTTGCTATAAATTATGAACATGGCACCTGAGGACTATTTCTAATTTTTTCTCAGTTATTTCCAGATTCGATAATTCTCGTCCTTACAGAGTCTACTTCTTTAAAAACAGTGCTTAAAATGTCTTGACAAACTGAAAGACGTAAATGGCATTTATATGTATTCTAAATAAAAGTTTGTACTGATTGTCAGCTTGCTTATTTTGCTCAAGATGAGGATTTATTAAGTCCACATGTTATGCAAACAAGAAACTCTGCTTCTTACTAGGTCGAGAGCTGTCGTTGCAACCACACAACTTTGCGATGCTGTTTGCGAACGTTCGTTTCGGGAAACTATGCTGATAACGAAGGAACTTGCGACCATTGGCTAACGATCTTTCGGGAAACACACCCCAGAGCAGCTTAAACTGATTTTGAGGAATGCGATTGTACTTATGAATATAGCTCGAAACGGCTTTGAAAAAAAACAAAACAAAAAAATATTTTTTTTTTATGATTTATGATTAGGATTATTTGTAGAATAGAGACAAGCGTATTTAGGCCACGCCCACACCGGGGGTGAAAACAATCCAACGCTCTCCATTGACTTTGCATTGCGGGAGGCTGCCTCATTGTCATTTCGGACTTATAACAAAAAACAGAACAATGTCTAAAACCTGATATGTGACAAGGTGTACAGCAAACAAGCTAAAACACACAGAAATATGTTTTTATAAGCTGTCGACCCAAAAAAACGAGCGTTTAAGAAGATAAAAGTGGATACAGGCAGTGTTGGGGAAAGTTACTTTGAAAAGTAATGCATTACAATATTGCGTTACTCCCTTAAAATAAGAAAAGTAATGCGTTACGTTACTTTTGCGTTACTTTTGCGTTACTTTTTCTCACCTGGGCTGGGCTTGCTTTTTTGTTTTGTTTTTTAATAGCAAAAAAGTCCTTTTTGTGCAAATGTAAAGACCTCTTCTTACCAAAATTGAAATAATAGGCCTCAGGCTGAGGTAAAAATGTGCTGCCATTCTGGATAATGGAAGAATAGGACGCAGGAGAAAAACGTTTTACCAATAAAAACAAAAAATCTAGTAATTTTTGATCATGGCTTAACTGAATCAAAGGTCAGCAGCACGACATTGGTCAATAAAGGTAGATACAATGCATAAAAATATTTGTTACTTAGATACTTAGATACTTAGACAGACTTTATTGTCATCCAGCTGCACATTTTGCAATATACAGTTGAACGAAATTTCGTTGCAAGGCTCTGAGCATAAAAAAAAAAAATATATATATATATATATATAAAATTAATTTATTAAAACAAATCTAACTAGATCAAATATAAATAACAGCAGTGTATATTGCAGTAAAATGACAAATAAAATAATACTTAGTGCAAAAATACAAGGATTCACATAAGTGATTAGTGTCATATGTATGGGGAAGAAGGATTTATTGTGAGTTTAGCAGTCTTATGGCATGGGGAATGAAACTGTTATAAAATCTGGTTGTTCTGCATTTGAAGCTGCTGAACCTCTTCCCAGAGGGCAGCCGGGAGAACAGTCCATGATTGGGGTGGAAAGGGTCCTTTAAAATCGACTGAACCCTGGTCAGGCAGCGACTGCCAGCAGTGTCATTGATGGAGGGAAGTGCAGTCCCTATGATTTTTTCCGCAGTCCTCACCACTCTCTGTACACATTTCCAGTCTGAGGCGTTGCAGGACCCAAACCAGACAGAGATGCAGCTGGTCAGTATGCTCTCTATTGTGCCTCTGTAAAAAGTGGTGAGGATTGGTGGAGGGAGGTTTGCCCCTCTCATTCGACGCAAAAAGTGCAGACGCTGCTGTGCTCTTTTCACAAGAGCAGAGGTGTTGAGGGACCAGGTCAAAGTGTCTGTGATCTGCACCCCCAAGAATTTGATGCTGCTCACCTGCTCCACTGTGGCGTTGTTGATGAGGAGGGGGGTGTGACTTGGCTGTTTTTTCCTGAAGTCGACGACAATCTCTCTGGTTTTGTCGACATTCAGGGTTAGATTGTTTGTTTCACACCATTTCGCCAGATGTTTTACCTCCTCTCTGTAGGCCAATTCATTATTGTCTCTGATGAGACCCACCACTGTCGTGTCATCCGCATACTTAATGATATGGTTTGTACTGTACCTGGCACGACAGTCATGGGTCATCATGGTGAAGAGCAGTGGGCTCAGTACGCAGCCCTGGGGGGAGCCGGTACTCAGGGAGATGACGCTGGAGGTGTTTTTTCCAACCCTCACGGACTGTGATCTGTCTGTAAGGAAATCCAGCAGCCAGTTACACAGAAGGGTATTAAGTCCAAGGGGGGCCAGTTTGCTCACCAGATTCTGGGGAATGATTGTATTAAATGCGGAGCTGAAGTCCAGAAACAGCATTCGCACGTGGGTGTTGTTCTTTTCCAGATGTTCCAAGCTCAGGTGGATTACAGAGGAAATGGCATCCTCTGTGGATCGGTTGGTGCGATATGCAAACTGTAACGGGTCAAAAGTAGGCTGGAGTTTGGAGATGATGTGATCCTTCACCAGCCTCTCGAAGCACTTCATGATTATGGGAGTAAGTGTGACGGGGCGGTAATCATTCAGTGATGAGATTGTATGTTTTTTGGGCACTGGTATGATGGTAGCAGTCTTGAAACAGGAATTAATGTTTTATTTAACATTTAATTATTGGAGGTTTGCATAGTACTCTGATTTTGCATTTGACTGATTTTATTCATTTTGAGGAGTACAGAATCTTTTTTGTGCAAGTGAGATGAGTAAATGCTCACATTTAGTCTAGAACTACAATAACCATCATGTTCACACACACACCTCTGCACTTATTTTTCTCAACATGGGGGCAGGAGAGCTGTCAGTCAAATAAATGTGAAAAAGTAACTCAGATATTTTGTTGTAAATTTGAAAAGTAATGCGTTACTTTACTAGTTACTTGAAAAAGTAATATTATTACGTAACTCAAGTTACTTGTAATGCGTTACCCCCAACACTGGATACAGGCAATACGAAGTGAAGCTTCAGCAGGAAGAATGGGTAAATTTTGGGATCCTGACACTCAGTATGCCTCAGTATGTCTGTGTGCAGTAAACATTTTGTCACTGTTAAGTCAAATATCCAAATGTCCGTTTTATATATTACTGTCGCTGAATACATTCCCCTCTAGTCGTCGTAGTTATCAGTGTAATATGACCCGCGCACTCTGTCTCAATGGCCTGAATCCACTTTTTTGTACTAAAACGCTCGTTTTTTGGGTCAACAGCTTATAAAAACGTCTGGGTTTTTGCTTCTGGGTTTTGTTTAGCTTGTTTGCTGTACACCTTGTCACATATCAGCTTTTATACATTGTTCAGTTTTTTGTCATAAGTCCGAAATGACAAAAAGGCCGCTTCACGCAATGCAAAGTCAATGGAGACGGTTCCCCCCCGGTGGGCGTGGTCTTCATATTATGACGCGTGTCGCTCTGTCTCTATAGGATTTGTGCTCAGTTTTGCTACAATAATGCCTTTATAGAATATGTCAGACATCTATCTATGCAAAAGCAGAGAGGTCGGTGTGGTGTATTGTAGATACGTATGTAGGTTGAGGCCAGCATCTGATGTCTTGATTTATTCAGCTGGGGATCCCAGAAAACCTGCAATAACAATAGTACCGTTCAAATCATCCATTACTCATTAAAGTCTCTCATCTGGTCCCTATTACAAAGTATCATCCCAGGTTCAATTTAAGTTTAGCTGAATAGGCAATATTTGATGCATAATTTTACTCACACAAAATATTTTGACTCTGAATATTTAAGTCCATGATCTTGTCAAGATTATTGCAAAATAAACATCCATACATTTACGAACCTCATTTGGATAAATACAATGGTGGAAAACTTGAATCATTGCTGTGAAGTAGAATTGTTGACCTGTTCCTCCCTAAAAGTAAAGTAAAGACATAAATAACATAGTAAAACAGTATTTACATAGTTAGCCATTTAATAATAAAGTCATTATTTTATGTTTTTACATTATCCTGTTTATAACTTTGCTTAATAATGTTAGCATTTGCTAATGAGCGGGGAATTATGAGAAAGGCATGTAACAACTTTTTAGTCTCATTTACAATCGAAATAACCAACACTGTAAAAAAAAAAATTGGGGGAAAATTGTGAAAATTGATTATATTGGCCCAATAAATTACTTCCAAATAATTATCCCCATGCAAAATATGCATTGTACTAATCATAGCTTAAGGTCTTAACTCAAAATTACAATTGTATGTGACAGGTTGATAATCTAACGTTCAGTTTTGCTCATTGGAATTGGGGAACTTGTAATGGTTGCATATTGCAAATGACTAGACACGCCCACCGGCGTTGAGCCGCAGTTGATATTGAGTACACCTGTGCGGTGCAATCATGAGGGTGTGTTTGTGTCTAGGGGTGTGATTAAAAACCCTGTATAAGTTGGTTGATTGTTATTCTTCTCTGTGCGGTGTGAAGTAACCGGCTACCTATTTCTAGTTGCTTTGCCTCTCTGGAATGTGTTTGTGCGTGAAGTGGCGAGCGCAGGGAACCTAAAGGTTACTATAGCTTAAATTCCCCTACGAGGTGCGGCCCAAGAGTGCTAGCTGCTGTTTTTTTGTTGTGTTTAGTTTTTATTATATTTATTTTGTCACTGTTTCATGGTCCTAGTAGCCTACAACTGACGGCAGCGGATATTGAGGTGTTGAACCGCTAACGATCGAGCTCTTCAACGAGCTGCTCGTAAGAAATGTGTTGAAATACTGACGTAGCCTAATGTATGTTCGATGGGCTATTAAGTTATAGTAAATTGATATGCTGGTAGCCTGGTCCATTTAAAGCAGTGCAAACAATATTAATATTAGTTTTAATTGAGAAGTGAAATATGATGTTATTGTGACTGAGTGGTGTAATTATTTTATTTTCTGTAGTCTTGTATTAAATCTACTTGCCAGTTATATCTGCCGGTAGCTGGGACTGTGATATTGGGGCTTAACAGAAGGGGGAGTGTATTTGCTTTCTTTTGATATTCTTTTTATTTGCTGTGACACTTGCTTTACGTTTTGTTTACTCACGGATTTGCTGTGTTTTTCCCTGCTGTTAAAGTGGTCAAATTGTGGTCTCTTGTTTCTGTCGGTATTAATTGGCAAGCTGTATTTGAGACCTATTTTGATGTTTTAAGTGAATGATTTTTTTACCCCTGTGATAAATAAATTTGGTATATTTTTGGAAAGTCATGTCTCCGTCTTCAGTGCAATCCGAACCAGCAGGGTCCTTTCTCTTGTTGTAATTCCTTTTGGTTTAACTTTCTTTTTGGGTTATTTGTATTACTTTATACTTTCCTGGGTAGAGAAGGAACCTAGGTGGCGTAGTCGGGTATTTTTATATTTAACCAAAGGTTGCATGTATATTCACTGAACATATTTAATTGTGCTCAGTCAATCTATGAAGTCGAAGTGAAAAATCCATGTTGGGTGAACAAGTCCTACGTCCGAAAAACTGTACGCATGCGCAAAATGGAGAGATTTCAAATGCGGAGTGCGGGAGTGGCAGGAGCGCAACAAGACCGAAACAAACATTCCCAAGACAATAGAGAGATATTCATCGTCACAAGACGTTGGTGAGCACTGACATTATTCTCCAGAGTTTTGCTTTATGACCCGGTATGAACTTTAAAATACATTTCGTAGAATCACGAGTTCATGCATTCATTGGTTTCATGAGTGTGTTCTCATTTACCACATAATTATCTAACGTTAATGGTAGCCAATAGTTTTATTTTCCTCATGTCTTATGTCTAAAACGATAGGTATTAAGTCATGTGTGTGATATATGTGGCATGCGACCGTTGAACACGGTGCCGGAGATTGCGTTTGGCGTCGGCCTCTTTCAGGGCTTAAGTTATTGCCTTTTAATATCAAACACGTCTATCTCGATTTTCTTATTCATCCATTCATTCGTCTCATCCTCATAATATAATGAAGAACTTCTGTTCTGTCGTTTTCCAGATGTGATGCCGGGAAACTTTGCCATTAATGTTAGTTTTTATTTTTATTTGCAGGTTTTTAGCTTTTAGCTTGCAGGTTTATTTTGCTTAATATATTTATGTTTTTAGTCATTTTTGTCTTTTGGGACAGTGAGAAATAAACAATTGTTACTACAATTTAAAATATTTAATTGGACCAACCTCACAGTTTCACTGTAAAACATTTCTCCTATTCAAAATGTTCTAGTGAGCGATCACATCTAAAATCAAACGATTCGCACTTCGCAGCATTTTTTTCTCAGCAAAAAATAAAATGAGACCCAGCACTAAAAACCCGAGAAACCTCTGTCCAATGCGATGGGCATAACAGAAGAATCAGATGAGTAAGTAGGGCATTTCGGTCCTCCTATACATTTGCCATGTATTTCGGCCTGCATTTTGCTTTCATGATTTTCGAGCAGACATTAGGCTACAAACAAGTTTGAGGAAGCATTAAGAAAGTGAGTTAATTTATTTTGTTACATTTTCTCAAGTAGGCTACTGCTTTTGTTTTTATGCTGCTATGCTATAATGCCATAATCAATGTGTAGTGGGTTAAAATTAGACCCCTCCTCCTTCTTTTGATACATTCCGTGATCCATGGCCTGTTGTATCTCTTGATTTGTGACTGTGACAGCTATTGTGAAACTCACCATCTTCATGTGTGTGGATGTCATCAAGGCGTATAGTCCCGATTGATCATCGTACCAAACACTAGGTAGTTTTTCCCATCAGGTAAAAAGAGCAAAGCCATACCCCTACAAAGGAAAAATTAATTAGTAAATATGAGCAATGAGTAAACTGGCCAGATTTCTGTGAAAAAAATAACTAAGTTAGTTGAACCCGGAACCACCATCAGCCTAATAATTATTTATGTATTTGCAACATACATATTACATACATGCATAAATACCTTTAAGTGGAATGGATAACTGTGCTGTCTTGGTCTCATTGCTGGCAAATACCTCAAAATAAACCTATAGAGAAATAAAATACAAGATATAGCGATGATCCTGTCATCGCAATAGTTCAGTGAATTATTATACAAGCAGTGTAACGTTATATTTGTTGCCTACCTCATTTAGCTGATTATTTACCCTATAGACTTTTTCTCACGGAAACAACATGGGGTAATGATTTTGAAATGTTTAAACTTAAAATCTTTAAGTAAAAAGCCAAGAGTGTTTATCCACCTCATTCACAAAAAAAGATGCCAATACACTTAAAAGCTATCTGAAATTTTACTTTAAGGGCAATTAAGGTAATTTTAAACATATCAATAATATATACTGTACTATTACATATAATATTTTGAATATCATTTCAATAAATATACTATAATTGATTTAACAAATCAAATTATACACAAAATATCAGTATTTTAAGAATAATTAAGAGAAATGTATGTACATATTAATTATTACATGAATTAGATCAAAATATAGATACAAAAAATAATTCCTTAAACTATGTATATAACAAAACTATAATTAATTTAGCGAATCAAAACAGTCAAAGATTAACACACAAAATGTGATGATTTTAGGGATTCAACAATTAAAGAACAGATCCTCTGCCACTGCCACCCTCTGTCTGGAGCATAACGCAACCATTTTTTGACTGCCTCTGAAAAGTCTGCCTTGGAAGCCTCTTTACCTTGGGCTGTACTTCGCAATGCACCTGAAACATTTTGAAACAAAATTACCGTACAGGGAACATAGTTGCACCATATGAATCATTTTTAAGTCCAAAAACTGTCTTATAGTTAAAAAACTGTCTTTTCAAACCTGGCTAATTTCAAGCATGTGTCCGACATTGTAAAGAGTAATAACAGTGTGCAAGCGTTACTACAGTAAAGTTCAGCGAGTGGATCTCTGAGCTGGTGTGAGTGAGTGGAGGCGGGCTAATTAGAACATTCATGAATCCATGTACTAAATGAAGCAAGTGTGTAGAGTTACATTCAAAGCATGAAGATTTTTTTTCACAGGAAAAAAAAAACTTTTAAATGTGTCATTTTGTTGATCAAAGATTAGTTGTAAGAGATGAAATTATGACTACGGGGGACTTTAATAAATGATTAGACAAAACTGTTAAAAATAGTGTGGAAAGCTCTTTTAGTGACTCATGTAGGCTACTAAACCAATCTATTACTTACGGAACATTATCTTTGAGAGATTTGAGGTCTCAAAGCTCCTCTTCTGTCCACGTCCAGCCCAGTTAAATGATGATGCAAGTCTGTTTGTGAAAACATGGCTTAACATTTTTCGTACAGTGTCCTCTAATTTATGTCCACCCAGAAGTGACAGCTGGCAAATCTAATAAAAAAAGAGATCATTTAGTCAGTGACCAACTAAATGCGCACAAAAACACAAATTTTCAGATTTTCAATCAATTTTCAATTTTCACATTTTCAATCTCAGAGGTAGGCTATGTGTGTTACCATAGACAGTTTTTCCATTCACTGTTGATCTCTCATCAAAAGTGTTTTCAGCATTATATTTGGTTTATAGTACAGTCATCTCTTATTTCTTTTTTTATTTTCAATGGTTTTCTCGAATAATAACATGTACTCACAGTTGTTTTCAACAAACACTAAATGATTGCTAAACATTTGCCATGAAAACACTTTGCTTGCATTATAAACTTATTTTTAGAAATTCTTATTATATTTTAGGAAACTGAATAGGGGCAATAGTCTGACAAAAAGTTTTTTTTATATACTTATCCAGACCTAGAAATTAAATCATTTTCCATTATTTTCCAAACAGCGTAGGAACCCTGTTAAGTGTAATTACATTACAAGACATACCAGTCTGTTTTTTTCAGTCTCATCCGACCTCTCCAAAGTGTCAAAATCTTCCAGTGACTCTAATGGTAAAGCCAAGGTGCATCCGATATCTGGTGGAGGTAGAGGCACTCCCTGTAAGGTCTGAAGCATCACCCTCTGTTCTTTTAGTTCCGTTTTAATTTCCATTAAAACCTTAAGTAGGTTACGCTTGAAAGGAGACAACTCTAAAAAATAAAGTAAATAAATGTATTAAGAGAGAGAAACTCAAAAGCCACCAGCTATTAGCAATAACTAGCTTTACTGTCTAAATTGAAACATGACGTTTTTGATTACCTTTGGTGTGTTCATTCTGCAACCCTTGAGCTCTGTGGTGTGCTCTACGAGGATTTTCTGAAGAAAACACCACAACAGTTTTTTCCATACACTTAAAACTCATCTGTAAACAATTTACGCTTGAAGATGTAAGCAGTCTGAAGAACATATCAGCTGAAAATATTTCTGAGACAACTGGACTGGAGTTGTGGTTCATGTATCTCTTTTAAAAACTGTAAAAAGGTGACATTAACAGTATAGTCATCAACATAAAGGTACAGTCTAGATACCCCCCCCCCCCCCCCCTTGTTTAAAGTAAACAAATGGCTTTGATTATTACCATTGACCAGTTCAGTCAGTGTTCCCTGGTGTGCTCCGTGGTGTGTGTCCTGCTGTGCTCCGTGGAGTGTGTCCTGCTGTGCTCCATGGTATGTTCCCTGGTGTGCTCCATGGTGTGTGTCCTGGTGTGTTTCCTGGTGTGCTCCATGGTGTGTTTCCTGGTGTGCTCCATGGTATGTTCCCTGGTGTGCTCCATGGTGTGTCCTGGTGTGTTTCCTGGTGTGCTCCATGGTGTGTTTCCTGGTGTGCTCCATGGTATGTTCCCTGGTGTGCTCCATGGTGTGTCCTGGTGTGTTTCCTGGTGTGCTCCATGGTATGTTTCCTGGTGTGCTCCATGGTGTGTTTCCTGGAGTGTTTCCTGGTGTGCTCCATGGTATGTTCCCTGGTGTGCTCCATGGTGTGTGTCCTGGAGTGTTTCCTGGTGTGCTCCATGGTGTGCTCCATGGTATGTTTCCTGGTGTGCTCCATGGTGTGTTTCCTGGTGTGTTTCCTGGTGTGCTCCATGGTGTGTTTCCTGGTGTGCTCCATGGTATGTTTCCTGGAGTGTTTCCTGGTGTGCTCCATGGTGTGTTTCCTGGTGTGCTCCATGGTATGTTTCCTGGAGTGTTTCCTGGTGTGCTCCATGGTGTGTTTCCTGGTGTGCTCCATGGTGTGTTTCCTGGTGTGCTCCATGGTATGTTTCCTGGAGTGTTTCCTGGTGTGCTCCATGGTGTGTTTCCTGGTGTGCTCCATGGTATGTTTCCTGGAGTGTTTCCTGGTGTGCTCCATGGTATGTTTCCTGGAGTGTTTCCTGGTGTGCTCCATGGTATGTTTCCTGGAGTGTTTCCTGGTGTGCTCCATGGTGTGTTTCCTGGTGTGCTCCATGGTGTGTTTCCTGGTGTGCTCCATGGTGTGTTTCCTGGAGTGTTTCCTGGTGTGCTCCATGGTGTGTTTCCTGGTGTGCTCCATGGTATGTTTCCTGGAGTGTTTCCTGGTGTGCTCCATGGTGTGTTTCCTGGTGTGCTCCATGGTATGTTTCCTGGAGTGTTTCCTGGTGTGCTCCATGGTGTGTTTCCTGGTGTGCTCCATGGTATGTTTCCTGGAGTGTTTCCTGGTGTGCTCCATGGTATGTTTCCTGGAGTGTTTCCTGGTGTGCTCCATGGTATGTTTCCTGGAGTGTTTCCTGGTGTGCTCCATGGTGTGTTTCCTGGTGTGCTCCATGGTGTGTTTCCTGGTGTGCTCCATGGTATGTTTCCTGGAGTGTTTCCTGGTGTGCTCCATGGTGTGTTTCCTGGTGTGCTCCATGGTATGTTTCCTGGAGTGTTTCCTGGTGTGCTCCATGGTATGTTTCCTGGAGTGTTTCCTGGTGTGCTCCATGGTGTGTTTCCTGGTGTGCTCCATGGTATGTTTCCTGGTGTGTTTCCTGGTGTGCTCCATGGTGTGTTTCCTGGTGTGCTCCATGGTGTGTTTCCTGGTGTGCTCCATGGTATGTTTCCTGGAGTGTTTCCTGGTGTGCTCCATGGTGTGTTTCCTGGTGTGCTCCATGGTGTGTTTCCTGGTGTGCTCCATGGTATGTTTCCTGGAGTGTTTCCTGGTGTGCTCCATGGTGTGTTTCCTGGTGTGCTCCATGGTATGTTTCCTGGAGTGTTTCCTGGTGTGCTCCATGGTATGTTTCCTGGAGTGTTTCCTGGTGTGCTCCATGGTGTGTTTCCTGGTGTGCTCCATGGTATGTTTCCTGGTATGTTCCCTGGTGTGCTCCATGGTATGTGTCCTGCTGTGCTCCGTGGCATGTTCCCTGGTGTGCTCTGTGGTATGTGCCCTGGTGTACGCTGTGTGGATTTACTGAGGAAAATGTGCACAGCTTATTTTTAGACATAAAATGCATGTGTAAAGTGACAAGACAAACAATGTTTAATATACTACATTTCAGAAATACAGGGCTCGCCATTAAGCATGTTAACGTGCTTGTCCTTTGGTCATTCACTTGTCAGAGTAAAAAATTTACTTGTCCAGAATTTTGTTTTTAAGTGTTGTAAATATAATTTATTCTGAAGAAATATTCTCACCAGTGTTTAATCAGCTTTGACATATTTAAATCTGCATATGTGATATTTTTACCTTTTTATAAAGGGCATTTTCCCCTAATCTTATTAAATATAGGCTATGCTTCAGCTTTTTTTTATATTCTTAAATTACCAATTAATGGTTTGTTACCAATTAAATTACATCAAAAAAATACAACTGCATTAAATAATGTTCTGAGATTGTTTTAAATATTTTTTGAATATAAAAATAATAAATGTTGGAAAGAATGTTTAAACTAAACTGCCAGTAGGTGGTGAGCAGGTGACCGTCTTAATGAGTGAGTCATTGAGTCAATTCGCAGCGCAACTTTGTTACTGTTCATTAAATTATATATTATTGTTCATTAAATTATATATTATTATCCACTATCAATTGCCTCTTACACTAAATGAATGCAGAACCATTATTGCATTTTGGTGATTCCCTAGTTATTTTGTATTATTAACGTTTTAATCAGGATACTTGTCTGGTTGGGCCAGTAAAATTCTCTTTCACAAGCGTTAATGTCGAGCCCTGGAAATATATACCAGCTGCAGTGATGTCTGAACTGGAGGTGTGGTAGTTCAAGTGTCTCCCTGAAATAATATGAACAAAAGACATTAAAAGGACACATTGGTTTGGGATTATAAAATGGAAAAGAGGCACATTTTTTTGAGAATAACAGTGAAACACATACTAAGTGAAGATAGGCTTGAGACAGCTGGACTGGAGTCAAAGTTCATGTGACTTTCTGTAATAAATATGAACAAGTAAAAATAACTGCAGGGTTTCAACACAAATTTCCAAACCTCTGTAGTTTTTCAGACCATATTTAACATAAATGATTCACACAGTATTCTTTTCAGCATTACATTTGGTACATAGTGTAAATATAGCCTTTTTTGGTTTTTGGAGCAACATGTAATAAAAAAGGGAGTACTAATAAGCATCATTTTCATAATATCTAATATTTGATAGGAATATTGTTATATAATTGGAAAAAATATTCTTACCAATGCAGTCTGTATTTGTTTGTCTTGGGATATGATTTGCTACATTAAAATCTAAAAACAAAATGTATCAGAATGAGCAGGTCTTGTGTGAGACTGAACCAGAAATTCGACTATTATTACAATAACATTAATAAATGATTGTATTAAACATAACTATTAAGAAATTAATACTAATCATCATAATGAAAAAATCATTTTATTCTAGTAAGTATCATACAGATACCCAGGTGTTGTGAATTCTTTAATTATATGGCTTTCAATATTATGTATCCCGCTCTATTTTATATGTAAGCAGGGTGTATTATGCAAAATACTTAATCCATATGGAAAGAACGTACTACGCAATTTATAGTGGATACGGTTTTGGCATAAGTGATGCGGTCTCTGTTACGTTTACGGAGCTGTTAGAATATGACGCAGTTTTCACCCGTGCAGCATCTGAGTGCAAGACAAAGTTATTGATGCAGTAAGTTTATCTATGACTTTATGGTTGTAATACTGGATGTTTATACTGCTGAGACTGTCTCTGGCATTAAGCCTGGTAGTCGCGGGTGTTTCTCGATCTTTATGATGATTAGTTCGCCAAGGGAAACCCACGTGAAACGCACGTGAAAGTGCCGCTAGCATCGCGGCTTCGCTTACTAATAGTGGCTACCTCGTTTAGTTATGTTTATGATTCTCATATATTCTATATTTGTTATACTTTAATACCAAAATGAGGATGGTGTAATGTACCTGAAGTGGTTTATATGCTCTTTATATTCCGTTTATTTCCTTGTTCTTATACTGCTAAAGAGACTGAGCGAGCTGATAATATTGTTTGATTTGTAATTTGCTGTTTTATCACAACAGTATGTGGATATTTAAGTTTGGCATTTAGTTATTTACTTCTGTTTAATTTGTTTATTACAGAAACTACCTACAGTTGTATACTGCCATGTGTACAAGGTTGAAACTTGCACTATTAAAAGGTGGAAACGAAATCTGATGACTCCTCTCTGATCAGAAGTGGTTAACACCATCAAAGAACTGGCATTCAGTGGGGCGATCCCCAACACCAGGTTTGAATTTTCACGTTTTATGACCAGCTGAATTTACTTTTAAAGTTTTTGAATGAAACTTTTGAATCGCCTTGAAATTCAGGGACAATGAAGAGCGTTTTCTGAAAAGTATCCAAAAAAAAAAGTTTGATTAGACGGTGTGATTACCTGGAAAATCAATTATGGGGGCAGCTGCTAGCTGTGATTTCTTTGGTGCGATATCATCCTGGTCAGAATCATTCCCTATGAAGTTCAGGAAGCGTGGATTAGGCCTGTAAAGTGAAACATGCATGTTATTTCTCGATAGGACAAAACATATAAAATTCTTGGAAATGTATTATCATTAAGTTAACCTTTTCTTCCTTTTTATTCTCTGATCACAGCCCTCTTCATCAGAAGTTATTTCTGATGTGTGAATATCGCAGTCCACATATTTTTTTAACATCTTCTGTGCTTTCTCTAGGGTTTCTAATAATATAGATATAGATAATATATACAAAATGAGAAAAGCATGTATTGTAATCAGTGCATTGAGATAATAAAAATGTAATTATTTGTAACCCATTCTTACCACACTTTTTGAGCAATCGTACAGGCTCAAGGAGTTTCCATCCATCTTGTACTGGCTCTTTTTTTTTTTTACTGCTGCCTTTAATTTGGCTGGGTTGTAATTTGGCCAGTAGCACTTTTTCTCAAAATGCCAATTTTCTGGGACGACATCTATGCTTTTGTCTGGAAATTCTATCAGTGCATAACACTGCTTCCCGTTAGCCATTATTTTCTGGGAAAGATAAAAGTTTGTCAGGAGAAATGTTGACCCCAGCTGTGATTTAGTTCTGGGTTGCTGCGTGTTCAGCTCCCATACCCATACGAACCAACCACAGTGGAGTCAGGCGTGAATTAATCTATTTGTATGTAATGTAATGTATTTATTTGTATGCAATGAAAAAAAAAATAGGAAAAAAGAAAAAGGGGAGAAAAAAAACCCTAGATTAAATCTATTATCTGCAATGGAGGAGGGGTATTGCAAAAAACCCATTCCCATTTTCAGGAAGTAGTACATACTTATGTTTTACACTGGACATAGGTACTATTTCAGTCTTTTCTTGCAAGACAGAGACTCTATGACATCCAAGAGCAGAGGAGTCGCATGGGTACGTGTAAAACGATTCAGTTTTTTGGAACCTCTGACACACTATATGAAGGCTTTCATTCTTTTTGATAATGTCCTTTACTATGGCGATGTCAGTGTCGATTTTGATACAGTTGTCTCCTTGGTTAAGTGTCAAAACGCAATCTGAAAAATGTACCTTTTTCTGCTCTTTTGAATTTGTTGAGGGAAGTGATTCTCCATTTGATTCTTTTGGAAGAATTTCAGAAAGTCTTTTAACAACCTGCTGTAAAGGTCGATCTGCTTTTCTAACCAATCGTTTCAATCCACCCAGGTAATTCTCATATGGAAATGCCGATATATTGTCAAGAGGGCCGAATGCTTTATACTCCTCTGCAAAATGGATAACCTGGTGGATATTGAAAACTACTTCGTCTTTTCCATACAATCTGATGTAATGTGTTACAAATGACAAAAGAGACTTGTTAGCAAATTCAATCATTGAACCAGAGAGGCCAGGACTAAGCAGCAGAAACATGCCAACAGAAAAGAGAAGAAAATTGTCATAAATTTCGCATTCAACACATCCTTTTAAAACAACAGGACCAGTATATAACATGAACTGGCGGAACTCTGTGGCCTTCCATCTATCCACATCTGTCAAAGAACGCGGCTTCCTGGCAAACTCTTGAGGCATAAAAGAACGAAGAGCAACAAGTCTGTCAGAAATCTCCTTTATACACTGTGATGACAACCTTGTTCTTAGCTGTTTCCCTTTCATCCACATTTGAATTAATCTCTTTGTCACTCCAAGACAGCAGCTGTGCATGTAGTCTAACGGGAATTGGGTTACCATTTTTACTAGTCCGGTCAAGGGGCTTAAACTATTATTCAAATGGTGTTCTTCATTTGTCATCATTTCATAATCCATGTCAGTACGCAGTGGAGCATCCATTACAGGATATGTCATTTTATTAGACCATACTCCAGTCTGGGAACATTTGTCACAACCAAAATAGCCATTGTGAGACTTGACATTTTTGATGAATGCTTGTGCAGGGGCGTCACAAATAAAGGAGGAGACAACAACTTTAAAATGTGTACCATTCTTTACAATGCCTTCATGCAAAACCACTTTTAATTCTGCAATGAAATCTCTCAAATACTCCCAGACTGAGCTTGGTTTACTATTGCCACAGAACAAACCAATTATAAATGGAGATCGTGTTTTATCACAGTCAACTGTTGCAAGAATTGGCCAAAATTGTGTTCTGGAGCTTTTAAAAAGGGGAATGCCATCAATATTGAACTGCAAAGCAAGAGTTCTCAAATTTTTTGGAATATTGGAGATCCGACTTAACATTTTTTGCAAGCCGTTTACCAGGCCAAAATGGTAATATTCTCCATTGCAAATGTTTACTATGGGTACTGTGGGATAATTATGTTTTATGGGACAATTATGTGTTATCTAAAAAGGTTAACTATGTTTGGTATATTACAATATGTTTGGAATCTTTTAATATGCTTGTGTAACCACTTACAGCAGAGGCCTATGGTGACTAAAGCCAGTCACCATATGAATTAACCAGAAGCATGCTCTGATAGCGAAAGTATTTGAAACCTTGAACTGGCAGTGGGGGAGCGGCTATGCTTGGTATGTTTTTGTGTGCAGATGCCAAATAGGGGAGGTCGAGAGGAGTAAAGGCCATTGGAAGGTGTTCATCGAACCAGGAGAAAGGCGTCACCAACACAAGAATAAAAACTGCATACTTAGCCTTGTGAGACATTACGGACGGCCCGTATGTCATTATTGATATTGCTGTTCTGTAATCCTGAGCTCAGAAGCTGATCTGATTTTGCTTTATTAAACTTTCAAGTTACTTTTATACTTTTACTGAATCTCTTGCGTCTACTTATTGACAAACCAAAGAACTGGGGAGGAAACGGCAATTTCCAACAGTACCTTTGCCTGTGTACCAAGAAGAGTCCTTGCATCCCTGGGCAAATCAGGAAATTCTGATCTCAAGATTGCCAATAGTGCTGTTAGAGCTACCAGAGGGATGAAAAAAGATGCTGCCCATGTTTTCAGTTTAGTTTGCAACTGATTAAGTGAGTTGTTGCTAGTACTGCTGTCAGATTCTGCAGTTGGTTGGATACTACCAGGATCAGAGAGATCACAGAAGGAATCTGTGTCAGAATCACAGAAGGAATCTGCCTCTGTGTTTTTTTCCAGATCACATGAGTTCTCATGTGAGGGCGAAAGAGAGGAAGCAATATTCCAAGAAGACGAGTGATTACTAATTTCAGAGTCTTGACTTTTGTGACCATTAGCACTAGATTCCTCAGTGTTTTCAGTTTGTGTTTTGTATTCATCCAAAATCTCTTCTTCCATTTGTTGTACACTGGCTAAAGTCTTTCTCCTTTTAGTCCAATAAGACATTGTGATATGTGTATGTGTGTATTTTTGTCAGTATTATAAAAATGTATTGGGCAATATACAGATTTGTATGTACAGGTATATTGTTTTTAATACAATCAAGGGGCTAATGAATGTTGTGAAGTGTTAATAATTACTTGTTTCTCTCGTGTTTGAACCTTTGGTAAATGCTCCTGAAAGACAAAAAGAAAAAGAAGTAAATTACAGGGTCAATAAAGAACATAAAAAATCTATAAAAATGTATGTTTTCAATCTGCCTGTGTAAATAGAATTTACTAACAACTTTATGTTCTTAAAGGAACAGTTAAAATGAAAATATCTTTAACTATGCTTAATTGCCGGATGGATGTGGCTGAAAAATAAGTGTAAAACTAACGATGTTGAAAAGATGCTGTTAGAAGCCGCTCAGTTTATGGCCTCGGCTTCTGCAGTAATGCGATTTGGGCAACAGGTGGTGCTATATTTGCGCATGCGCAAATAGAAAGCTTTGCACGTTCGCTTCGTTCATCTAGATTAGTGTTTCTCAACGGGGGCGGTACCGCCCCCCAGGGGGCGTTCAGAGCACAACGGGGGGTGTTGGAAGCAAGATTCTTGAAAGGGGGGCGTTCAGGTGTTCCTGGGGGGCGTTCACAAGTTTATACCAAAGATCCTATGCAAAGATCCAGGCAAGACAAAATTAAACATGTATGCTAATTACTTGCAAAATAATGCCTACCACATTATAAAATCTGCCTGTTTAATGCGACATGTAAACTATATCGTTTATTTTGCAATGACTAAAGCGCTCAATCCGGTGGTGGCTAGAATCCAGCGCTGACTGGAATCACGCAGCGGAGGAATGGGAAGTTGACAAGCCATTAAAAAAGTATTGACTTAAGAACCACAAAAAATCATGTTCATATTCACTCCGGTGTTGAATTTTAAAATTATTTAAACTAAATTATATTTGTATAAAAGGTAAAACGTTTACATTTTTAGGCATTAATCAATGCAATGCCTAATGCCAAAATGTTTTCTTAAAAGCCCTATTTGCATGGGATTTATTGCCCTGTGACCTCTAGTCATTTGTAATAATTGCGGAGGTTGTTTGTGATCTTAATCCAGTGCGAATCGGCCATGTCTGTAATTTATAAAATTACCCCGCGAATGACCTACCATATTCCGCCGAACACACCCTGTGATAATATTAGTCCTATGCGATCGTCATCTCTGTGATTTGGCCAGGATTTGGAGGGTCGTATATAACTTTTGCAAGGTTTTTGTTTCCTGTGCGCATTTGTATCCACATTTCGCGAAGAACGAAGGCTGCATTCATAACGCACACCGTTATAAATCCCTGTGCGGCTGTGCACATTATACTTTCACTTTAGAATTAGAGCCAATTTGGGAGCGAATTGCTTGAAAGGTGTGTTCAATATTATTATTAATGAAAAACACAAAAACAGAACAATACAATGACAAGCTCGCTTAAATGGGCGCTTTTACATTTAGCTTTAATCTTCTGCATTCATATTGTCAATTCCTCACTCTTGTGATAAATGAAATCTCCTGCTGCTGGTCTGTGCTCAGTTCAGTTTTTAATTGTAACTTCTGTTCTCTAACTGAACTATTTTTATTACTAGGTTATACAAAATCAAAACGAAAAAAGTGATGTAACCGGTGTAACACCGACTATCGCAACCAGAGGCGAACCAAAATTGCTTATCCCGTGCGAATGCATCCTGTGCGTAATTTCTAAATCACACGAGGTCCCCAGAAATACTAATCCCGTGCGAATAGGGCTAGTTCACCAAGTAGCCTAATTCACTGGTCAGGCATTATTGTTAACTCGCAAGACTGTAAGGAGAAAATGACAGTTTGACACTGTAATAACATTAAGGTAATGTATTAATTCCGCTGTCACATCTGAGCGCAAAACGCTGCTTGGATAGTATCTTATCAAGATAGTTAAAAAAATAATTAATACTACAATAATTTAACGGTTCCTGTGTGTTTATTCTTGCTAGAAGCTTTTGTTTTTATTTTACTGACCATGAACACGAATTAATCATGACAAACCAAATTAGTCTTAATTTGTAGGCTATTAATTAGGCTATAGCCTACCATTGATGAAAGCTGATACCAAGGAATTTAGGCCTATCATTATAATATTTATTTTATTCATGAAAAATCATGATTATATAATTTTTTTTATCGAAAGTAGGCCTAAGGTTAATGATTAGAGCCCTGTGAAATCCATTAATAAATAATAATAAAAAATAAAAAAAATTATATATATATATATAATTTTTATTTTTATTTATTTTTTTTTTCAAATTCCGCAAATTTTTCCCCCTAATTCCGTCTTAATTTTTCTGGATTCCGTTTTTTGGACTCCATTTTAATGGTAAATATTTTTTTAGTAATAAAAAAAAGCATGTCTAATTAATTTAAATAATGAAACCTATCAATTTAACAAAAAATACATCTTTAGGGCCTTACGAAATAGCCTGTTTTCCCTCATCCAATTCCGTTTAATTTTTCACATTCTGTTTTCAAATCAAGACATGAAATATTAATTTAATTTAAATTTTATTCAAATGAAATAAACAGTTTTTTTGTCAACGTGCTGCACTGAGCTTTATTGATAAAATTAAAACATGGAAGAGAACGTGATAATTCCTTAAAAAATTGCGTTTTGATAATATTTTATTATTAGTATTATTGCATTGAGACTTGTCTAAATTTTACTGTACAACAGTAATATATCTCTGTCAAATTAAACCGAACTTTTATTTTGACGGGTGGCCGTTTTCTCAAATGAACGGTAAAACGGGAAAAATGTTCAAGAAGTTACTCTCAGAGCGGCTTGAAGATGAAGTTCATGTCAGGCTACAGAGGCTGAAAACACAGCGAGTCCTTCAGTGTGTGTGAGAACCCGCGTAATAAAACCTAAGTGCAAACATTACCGCTTTCATGTCTGTAGGACTATTATAGCCTGAGAGAGCCGGAAGTTGATTTGTTGCCCCTACCAGTTTAGAATAGCATATTTTAAAATGGGTAAAGAAAAAAAAAAAACGGGAAAAATATTTTTAAATTCGGTTTTATTAAACTGTTTTAAACATGTGTATAAACAGTCTAATGCAAATTAGATTTATTTTTAAAATAAGCCTACAAATTATTAATTTGTTGTTCATTTTATTTAACATTTTTACATAAAACAAGAATTGAACAACAATTTTAAATGTCTACTCATTTGTCCATTTTAACATGGTTTTTTAAAATTTAAAAAAAAAAATAATAAAAATAGCTGTGAGATTTAGTCACTTATCAGGTCAAAGATCAGTCTACAAACAGTGCATTAGAAAAAACGGTTAGTCCACTTTTGCGCGGCAAATACACCATAATAGAAAATTGAGCAAAATGGCGACGTCGAACAAGAAAAAATGCAGACAGTATTCCCTTGAATACCTCAATTACGGTGTCATACCTTCTCCCACCAATGCGCAGCTTCCGATGTGTTTATTGTGTGAACAAGTTTTTTCAAATGAAGCCATGAAACCTTCACGTCTGAAGGAGCACCTTATGAAGATTCACCCAGACAAGGCAGATAAGGACCGTCCGTTCTTCCAGGCCTTAAAGGACAAACACGGTAGAAGAACCATCAGCAGTCTCTTCTCAAAGAATATCAGGCAAAATGATAGTGGGCTAATAGCATCGTATAACATCTCCCTGCTGATCGCCAAATGTGGACACCCATTCACAATTGGGGAAAAGTTGGTGCTTCCTGCCATTAAAGAGGTAATTTCTACCGTGATGGAGCGCGATCCCACACAGGTGCTGAAATCCATCCCACTCAGCAATGACACCGTGGCACGCAGGATAAATGAAATGGGCGCAGATACAGAGGAGCAGTTATGTGCCATCCTGCGGGACTCTCCATTCTGCCTTCAGCTGGATGAGACAACCACCGCTGACAACAACGCTCTGCTGATGGCCTATGTCCGTTATAGGGCCTCAAACAGTCACGAGATGGCTGAGGAATTTCTGTTTTCCAAGTATCTGGAAACCGACACCAAGGGCCAGACCATTTTTAACACGCTTTCTGCATATCTACAGGAGAAATCAATTCCAATCTCTAACATCCTCGCATGTGCCACTGATGGTGCCCCCGCTATGTTTGGCAGGTACCGTGGGTTCACCGCTCTGCTGAAGGAACAGGTGCCACATATCCTCACAGTCCACTGTGTTTTGCACCGGCACAACCTTGTGGCCAAATGCACCAATCCAGTTCTCCATGAGTCTCTCAATATTGCAGTCAAAGCAATAAATAAAATAAAAGCCCATGCCCTGAATAACAGACTGTTCCGACAGCTGTGTCATGAAAATGATGAGACTTTTGAGCGGCTTCTTCTCCATACTGATGTCCGCTGGCTCTCAAAGGGAAACTGCCTTGCTCATTTTTGTGAGCTGTTCGACAGCATCGTCGAGTTCCTGGAGGAGGTTGATGGAGCTCTCGGGGAAAAGGTTTCATCCAGCCGCTGCAACATCATGTACCTCGCAGACTTTTTTGATAAAATGAACGATGTCACGTTAAAGCTCCAAGGAAACGACATCACGCTGGTCAAATCCAAGGCGGTTATCCACAGTCTCACCTCCAGGCTAGATCTCTACAGGCAGAGTATAGGCAGGAAGCAGTTTGCTCATTTCCCACAGCTGGCCAAGGTGATTTTTTTTTTCTTTCAGAAAGATATAACAGGCCCACTATTAGCTATATATTTTATTTCCATTAATACCATATAATTGTAATGAATAGGCTATTATATCGAGTGATTATATTGAGTCTGAAAATACAGACCAGAGTCCTGCACGGGTCTGATTTTGTAAATCCGCTCCCGCCCGTACCCGCAGTGCTTAAAACCGCATCCGACCCGTTTTCCAACAACAGCACTAAATAAAATCCGCATCCGACCCGACCCGCTCCCGCAATAAAATCAGTTTAGCATATCACATTATAGACACACTTACAAAAATGTTTATTTCCAGCATACAGAAGTTATTACACGACCATTAACACAAGGACAACTTCAGCCAGGACATTCTAAAACGCTTAACGTGGCTTAATGTGTGCGTGTTATTAAGAGACCAAACTCAGGAAACATAAAAATACTGTTCGATAGAACTGCTTGTGCTTGGTTTGTTACCACAGTTATCTGCGTGTTTAACTCAGCGATGAAGTTCCACCTTTGCGGCTCCTCATGATCCATCTCGACGACTGCACACAGTGCAGGCAGATCGCACGCGCGGTTGTGATACTTCTGGGAGGGCGCGCGCACACGCCGCGCAGCCACAACTAAACTGATATGGATTTTAAATTATTTTATCAACTTGAAATATAGGCAAGGCATATTTTTGTATATGCATATTTTTAAGAACACATCTACAACATGCATATATTTTTATATAGGCCTATATTCGTTTGCACGTGACTTTTTAAAACCGGTGTTTAGACCCGTGTTTCTCCCTTGTCCGACCCGACCCGCACCCGTATCCGACACAGTAGGATGTTTTTCACCCCTTTCAGCAATATTCGCGGGTCACCCGTCGGGTACCCGCACCCGTGCATGACTCTGATACAAAGTCTAGTAGGCTAGGCTACGCATTGCCTTATAAATATAAATAAACATTTTAGTTGAATAATAAGTAATAAAACAACGAATTCAAATAAAAAAAAAAAGTCTAAAACTATTCATGGAGATAAAAGAACAATTTAACTGTAAAATAATACTCATTACAGGTGTCCGAGGCTCTTACCGATGACCTCCTCATAGTTTACACTGACCACCTGAGGATGGTTAAGGACGACATGGAGATCCGCTTCAGAGACCTCCCTAACCTTGATGTTCCCAGTTGGGTTGTGCAGCCCTTTCAAGTGGATGTGATCGATTGCGAGCCCGTCATTCAGGAGCATCTTGTCGACATCCAGTGCGATGACGAAGCCCAGGCTATTTTTCGCGCCTCTGGCTGGTGCAGCATGTGGCTCAAATATGCCCAGCGGTATCCGGCTCTCTGGCAAAAGATAAAGCTGCTGATTCTTGCTTTTCCAACAACATATCTCGTTGAGCAGGGATTCAGCCAGGTCATCCACATCCAGTCTAAGTACCGCAATCGCTTGGACTTGCCTGAATCAGGAGCACCACGGCTGAAACTAACGTCTCTGCAACCTGCCGTAAAGAAATTAGCAGAAAAACATCAAGCACAGGGCTCACACTAATTTTCGCATCAATTTAGCTAATTCGAAAGTTCAAATGTGCTAAGAATGTTTCTTGTTTGCTGACTGGCTGTTTGCAGTACAGCTGCTGTTAATTAAATTTTGAATGTCAAATTTGTAACCGTTGCATTTTTTGGCTGCTCCTTGCTGATTGGCTGCTATTTGCTATAAGCCACATAATCAATGTCAAATTTGTAACCGTTACATTTCATTAACACTGATATACACTGATTTATAATTTGAACCTCCGATTACTTTTTTGCACTCTGGGAAATTAGCCTATAATAATATTCCCACTGTCTATTAGCGGGTTCTAGCCTACTGCTTTACGGATTCCGGGCTTTCTCTGTCCGTGCAATATGCACATAGGTAACTTGAATGAGCTCGGATTTCTAGCGTATTTACATTAATTTCTTAGGTAATATCTATGGGTTGACCCACTTCAAAGATGGCTAAAATCGGGAATTTGAATGGACTGTGAATAAATCGAACTTGACGTGCGATGCCGCACTGACTGACATTTGCGCATAAATCAGTCACGCAGAGAAATATTGTTAAAGTTAAAAAAATAAGTTATTTTTTTTAACAAGCAGTATAATACAGCATCACAATTCACATTTTTTTAGCTATGTCTTTTAACTATTACAGGATTTTGAAAGACAAAAACATGAACTTTAACATTAACCATTATTGACTTTTACATTATGTCAGCTGTCACTTAACTTTGTGCGAGGCCTTGGTGAGGTGCAAGGCCACTTGACACAGCCCTTGCGACTCTGTGTGGAGGTAGGCCTACTGTGCTACCGACTCGAACCAGTCCGGGGCGTTCACCATTGCTTTTTTTGCGCGTGTAAATGTATCTTTACAGAAGCAATGCGCGTATGGTGCGGCGTGCTAGTTATTCCAGGCACACCTATGCCGCGGCGAGATGAACACTCAACTTTTCAGAATGCCGGAAGTCAAGTGCACAGCAGGTCATGTGACAACAACCAACCGATGATCAGCTTCAGCCTTTCCGTATAACAAGCTCGGCAAAACAGGTGATCATAGCTGAACACTAGGGCAGATTTTTATTTCTCTTCTCGCAAGCCCTTTTGGAAAGGAGAAAGCAGCGCGGCCGCGCTATCCACGTGTTCCACGCTAACACCCCTAATATAATGCCAATATAATCACTACTTATAGGTGTACCATAGTGATTCAGGATAAGACAAAAATACGGTTTGGAAAATGGATTCATGATGCACTCGCTCATTATATAAATTTTGTACATTTTAAATAGGCTACAAAAAAGTTACGTATTTAATAATAATATTAATAATAAGGACAATAATATTGTGAATAATATACATATTATTATTATTACAACAGAATAATAATTAGCATACATAGCTCTTTTTTGGTTGGTGCGTGTATGTGTGGAGGAGGTGGAGGAGGGGGAGGGACGGGGGGCGCAAAGGGACCTGGATAATGGATAGGGGGCGCTGGCCCAAAAAAGGTTGAGAACCACTGATCTAGATCTATGCCATTTTGTGGGAATCGCATCGCATATATGATTGCAGACACGGCGACCGGAGGACAAAATCAAAGTTGTGTCTTTATTTGGGCACACAGGTGAGATATTTAATTTCTTATGCATTGCTGTGGAGGCTGTCAGTAGATTAGAATTGTTTATCACGGATAACCTTATGGATATTTTTGGTTTTGAAGTTGCTGTATTCCTCTGGTAGTTTTCACATTAGTGATTTCGCCTTTGTGATATTTTATACTTGTTTAACTTTGATAATATTTAAATGTTTTTACTTTTTGTTTCAATATTTTGCTAGTTAAGAAGAGTTTTGTGCAAGGGATTGTGCAAATAAAGCAGTTTTATAACATTTTAGCATTAATTGCAACCCTGATTAATGTATCGTCATTTATAAATGACGTAGAGAAATTTGAATTTAAGTTATAATACAATAATACTAATCAATAAAAATTTTTACAGTTTAGTATTATTGTAAGACATCCCCTTCAGCCAATAAAATGTACTGGCAGGCAGTATAAATGCCTTTTTGCCTGTGTTTTTAGGTTGACGTTAAGGTTGACCAGAGGTCAGGAAATAGACCACTGCCTATTGGCCTTGCTAAACTGACAAGCATGGATGCTCCAACGTTAACTCTCAAACATATGCCAATTAATACATTTGCCAATCAAACAAGATGACATCTAGCTAAGTAATGCAAGCTTGTTGGTTAGGTCATCCTTCATGATTTTACTATGTTTTATATTTTACTATGTTTTTATATTTTTTCCCCCACAGATTTTTGGAATCCTGCTTTTGGATTGTATGTGGCAGATACTGTGGCTCTTCTCACAGATCTAGATCAAAGCTTTTAAGACACTTCAGGTTGGTACATGGACACTATGACCGCAGACATGCATGTACATAATCTTACTGTCCATGCACGTTAAAAACCTAGAATGCGCATCCCACAAAATTCTAGTAAAGGGGGAATGATAATTTGTCATTTATGCTGTTACTGACTTTTTCTTCCGTTAATAATTACATTCTCCATATTAACTGCCACCTGCGCAGTCATAAGTCAGGAAATTGTCAGTTTATGGAGTGTTCATTTAAAACAAAACGTGCATTGACTTGGTTGGCATTACTGGGAACGCCCACAAAAACGTCATATCCGCTTGTGCTGTGGGTGAAAACAAGCCATTAGAATGAATCCACGTAGACCTTGTTAGAAGCTTTATCTTTACTATTAGGATTTATGTTTGTAAGATGCACTTTTATGATGGATGGATGCACTTTTATAGACTTCAAAACAGAAACAGCCATTCACTGCTATTATAAAGCTTGGAAGAGCCAGGACATTTTTAATATAACTCTGATTGTGTTCGTCATCCAGAATGACTTGAGGGTGAGTAAATCGTGGGCTAATTTTCATTTTTGGGTGAACTATCCCTTCACCATACTTGTTGCTGAAATGATAGATGTACATGGGTAAGAAGTTTAATATAATTGATGCATTATGAATGGGGTCCGTGTATAAAACGAATGAAAAATGTATTCTTTAAGACGATGTTTTAAAGTATATCTTCATCCTCAAACAATCCTTTTCTTTTTTTTGCCAGCACCCCACTGAGCAAAGTTATGTCCAAAAGACGTCTTTTCAATGTCTTTGCCCCTAGAGGCGTACGTTGAAAAGACGTCCACTGAGGAGCCAGAATGAAAGTTTTTATGACGTCTGTTTTTGACGTGTTCTGCACGTCCGATATAGACGTTCATGGAACCTCAAGGTTAAAAACTAGTAATGTGCTCATTGTGGACATATTTTTCCATTTGTAATTGCAAAGCAACTCACAGACAGTGTGTGTTTGTCCAGAAATCATGAAAATAAAAGAAACTTAGCTCACACCTTTAGACACTTTAGACAATTTATCATCTGTAATTCACACATCTTTGGATCATGAGAGAATCGTGGGATTCAATCCAGGATCTTCTTGCTGTGAGGAGACAGTGTTTCCCACTGAGACTTGCCAAACAAGAACATGAAACTCAAAAGCACAACATCAGATTCTAGACTTCTGATGATTTAGTCATCAACAAGGAGCTGACAACACCTGAAGTCACTTTATCTTTGCTTTCTCAGCCATAACTATTGTGTTTCACACACACAGTTACAGCAGCCAAAGAAAAGCTAACTCAAGTACAGGGACCAAGAGCCCAACTAAAGCAAACGCTTCCCACCACAATGGTGACTTCAAATGAAACAAACATCAACATCTAAACCTCTGTTAATTCTCAGTAAGAGCTTCTGTAGACGTCTGACAGAAATAGTCAAAGTGTGACTTATGTCTGTGATTAAGGGCAGTTCCAGTGTCTCAGTGGGAAACACTGTCTCCTCACAGCAAGAAGATCCTGGATTGAATCCCACGATTCTCTCACGATCCAAAGATGTGTGAATTACAGATGCTAAGTTGTCTAAAGGTGTGAGCTAAGTTTCTTTTATTTTTATGATTTCTGGACAAACACACACTGTCTGTGAGTTGCTTTGCAATTACAAATGGAAAATATGTCCACAATTTAAACTAGTTTTTAACCTTGAGGTTCCATGAACGTCTATATCGGAACACGTCAAAAACAGACGTCATAAAAACTTTCATTCTGGCTCCTCAGTGGACGTCTTTTCAACGTACACCTTTGCTCAGTGGGACACCTACCATAGGACTGAGAAACAGAAGAACAACTCCACAAACTGCGGACCAAGAATGCAGATGAACACCTTACAGCTGGTTTTATGACTGTAAGTCATTCTCTTCAAATGATATTGAAGTTAGAAACATGTATACTAATGTTGTATGTAACTTTAGAGACGGTCCCTAAATTTGCGAATCTCGAACAAAAAGCCAACTCTATGCCAGTCAGATGCGCTGTGGTTCTGGGGCCGATTCACAAAACATTATTAAGAATACAATTATTCTTAACTGCCAATTTCTTCTTATTTTCTAACATAAGAAAAAATATTAGAATATTCTGTATTCCCAAAAACTTTTCTTAAGAATATTTGTATCTTTTTTCCTTATGCTTGTTCTTAAGATAAAATTTAAGAAGTATTCATATTCACGAAAAGAATGTTCTTAAAAATCATCGTAAATAACTTCTTAAAGTTAGGATAATCTCCAACCCATTTTAAATACCCAAATGTAGGATGTTAAATAAATGTATTGGGTAACATAACAGTAGGTAGCTATAATATTTATAACTAATAGTACCGTATGGACGAGTATAAAACCAGCATCCAGTTCGCACCAATCAGCAAGCGTCAATAGCACCGAAAACATGGGGAGTTTTTGGACGATAATCGCATAAACTATTTGATATTCTATAATTACATCAACTAATCAAATATTCGTAAATTGCGACCCATCCCTAGTTTAAAGATTAAATCTGTGGTTTATTTATAAAG